>OZ024743.1:4479833-4539833 GCA_964016885.1 Eledone cirrhosa
AAGTAGTCAAGCTTTTTATCTTTCAGAGATGAATGTTTTGAATTTAAATGTCTTTTTTGGTACCATGGATTCATTTGACATTGTTTCACCGCACACTACGCATGATGGACTTGATTTGTCAATGTCACCAGACCAATAAAATCCAAATTTCAAATAATTTTCACAATATTGTCGATTAAGGTTTCTCTTTATGACAATAGAGGTTGATGGTTGTTCGCCTCTGGACTTAGACTCGTCACTAATATCTTTCCTTTTCAAATATTTATCCATTGTGAAGGGTCATGAAATATCAATATGACAGTTTTGGGTTGGATTGTCTATATTGACAGTGTCTTTCGGTCCCACAAAGCCTTCTCTTTCGTGTACAAACAGCAAAACAATAAAAAATATGTCTTCCTACCTAAAATTGATGTTTTAAGAGACCATTTCTAGCTGGAAATCATCAATTTTCGATGTATTACGCACAAAAATAGTCAATGTTTCAGCACTGACAACACATCGTAAATCCGCCATTTTTGCTATGTTCCACACACCAGTAGACAGCTACAGACCTCTACTCTACCCTCATTAGCATAAGATGATGAAACACTGGAACTCTCCGGTGTAAAAAGCCAGAAAATCGACCCATATTGAACAAGCAAATGCACATAGAGCCTTCTTTTCGGCTACACTCACTGAATGGCACCCGCTGATTAGTCCAGCACATCACGTGACCACGCCTTCCCCCATCACAATGTAAACATGGCGGCCAAACTCACTCTTCCGATGGGATAACCCACCAGAAAATTAGAAAATTATTCTGTATAGAGATGAAGCAAGACAAAATATATGTAAAGGGAAGCTAACATAGACTCATTAAGTAGCATGAACCAGAAAATTCTGAGCTAAATCATCGGTATCATCCATAGATTGTTCCGAAACAGAGGCAGAAGCTGACATTTGTGTTTCTAATCTTTACAGACAATTTTTTCAAAATGGGTACTTCTCAAAATTTCAAAGCTTGTTCCAGAAAATCTACTCGATAGATTTGCTTGAAATTTTGAGGAGACCTTCCTTATAATAGTAGTTTCATCGTGACAGAAGGATTTTAAAAGAAATTCTGCCCTGAAAAAATGTTATAGTCACTTTTATCCAAAAAATGTGATTCTTTTCAGTTTTTTACTGATCAGCACACTAATGACGATAAAAAAATGTTTTTCAAAATATCAAAAGAAGGCTTCTGTTACCATACAATGACTGGTTTTCTGATTCTAAAAATATAAAAATCATCTTCATAGCTTATTTGGATTTTCTAAAAAAAACTCTGAAAATTACTCTATTTTTCAACCATTTTGGGTCATATCTCAGCAAAAAATAGGACTAGAGGAAAAAGAAATATATCATTTGTCTCAGTTTTAGAGGTAGATTCTACCATAAAAGTGGAAAAAAGATTCATGATAAAATAAATTTGTTTTCTTCCGGGGCGGGGGGGGGGGGGTCCCACGTTAAGACAAATATTGACCAATATCCATTCATATACTAATGACAAACGAAACAATAAAAGATATTGAATTTTTAGCATTGCGACATTTGGAAACATTTCGCTCATCCCTAAATGAACAAAGCTATGTGGTGCAACATGTTACATCACAGACTGTGAATACTCAATTGGGATCACGTGGTCTTTCACATTTTCTTAATGTGCCGTTCAAAATTTCACGGCACACTTAAGAAGATATCACGGCACGCCTGTGTGCCGCGGCACACTGGTTGAGAATCACTGATATAGATCCGCCTTCCCGTAAACATACCTATACATACAAACATACATGTACACAGACATACATATACACGCATACACATACATATATAAACACACGCACACACTCATACATATGTATATATTTATTCATATATGTACATACATATATAATCTTACATACATGTTTTTAACTATCACCGTAAACATATATGTATACACATATATATGCGTATATGTAAACACTCATATATACCTTTTTATAAATTAACTAATTGGGTAATTGTTTCCTTAAGTATCTATATAAATTCATATAGAAAATTAAACTACATATAAATCGTGGTAGTTAACAGATTAGATATAAAAGGTATGTAAAAAGGATTAAATGGATAAAAATAATTGATTTACAATTGACCCGCTTTAGATAGTCCGATTAATTCAGTTTAATCTCAGTATTGGCTTACGTAAGTACTCCTCGTAAGGAATTATATACCGTCGCACCCTAAGCCTAGAGCCCATCACTCTTCCCCTTCACCCTCCTCATGTTTCTGCGACCCTAGATCCCTTGCCTTTCCGTTCCTCTTCCGTTTTCATGACTACTAAAGTCACTTGAATTTGTTTACAATAAATCTCATTTCAGAAAGGTATTTGTATTTAAAAGACAAAACAAAAAAAAAAAAAACCCCAGAAATAAATGAATCTGGATATTTGGGAGGAGGATATTATGTACTGGAAGAAAGTGTAGGTTCGTAGGGTCTAAACGTTTTTAGGATTTTGCGATTGCAGGAAATGATTAGTTCTAGAATATATGATGTAAATATAGTTTAATAGAAAAAGAGAAAAAGAAAATTTGGATTGAAAAGAATGGAATGTAAAATAGGAAAATATAAAGAAAAGTGAGAGAGAAAAAAAACGGAAAAGGGAAGAAATGGCAAGGACCCTTGTGTCACAGAATGATGAGAAAGAGGAGGAGGAGGAGGATTGGGCTCTGAGCGTGGCGGTAAAGCGGCTGCGCCCCTGGACAAGACCGCAAATGCATTCCCGTTGACAAAGGCCAGCGACACCTGCTACAACAGCCACCCCACCTCGCGGGGCTCCCTCCTCAGACGGGCCGCTGACGTTCCGATCTTGTGGAGGAGCTCGACTGTACGGGGTCCAAGTACACCTGCGGTCTTAACGGCGACTGCTGCGAAGAGGAAGCGGTCGGTCAATCACCGGTATTTGATTCTTGTTTCATATTAAGAAGGGGTTCCTTGGAAATCATGATTGGAAAAACCTCCTGCGAGCATGACAGGCATTCCCTACGTTCTGCCTGATATGGCATTTGTTTTAAACTCTCCATTCTAAATTCTACTTGATATTCCTAAGCTATTATTTATTAATAGCTTTCACTAGTGAAGTTGTATTTGCCAATTTACTAATTTACTATGTTTAAAAGAGAGTGACTGAGAATATATATATATATATATATATATATATATATAAATATATATATATATATATATATAAATATATATATATATATATATATAAATATATATATATATAAATTCACTGTCGCTCCTATGTACGTCTGTGTATTGTTTTTCGTAATGAGTTTATATTGTTAAACTATACTGCTAATTAAACACATTCCGTTAAGTGGGCAGTTTACTCTAACTCTGCAATTGCAGTTTAGGTTAGTTGGATGATCGGAGGAATTCAGGATACAGTCGGTTGGACTGTTGTTGTTTTTCGTTTTGTTTGTTTTTAGTGTGCTTGCCTAAGCCCATTCTGATACTCAGGGTAGGTATTAGATATGGTGGATTGGCAGTATCGGTAGAGGGTCGGACGCCATGCTTTCCAACATAGTTACGTCCCTTTACGGTTTGAGTTCAAATCCCGTCGAGGTTAACTCTGCCTTTCATCCTTACGGGTTGGACAAAATAAAGTACCAGTAATGCACTGGGTAATTAGTATAAACAATTATTTTATGACACATACACACACACACCCACTCATGATGAGATTAAACGTATGTTTAATATGCTTAAAATATTGTATATGTCTTCACGTACGACTTTATGTATTTATACGTCACACACACAAATACACCCATCTACACACGCACATACATCTATTTACACACAATACACACACCCATCTACACACGCACATACACCCATTAACATAGGCACAGCTTAATGTCTCCCCTATTGGTGCAATAAAGTCTGTAGTTGTCCCCAGTCCGTGTGTGGAGGTTAGGAGATCAGCTTTAGATATAGGCATACATATTGCTATTTGAGTCCTTTGGTAAGATAGAGTCTTGGTTACAACCCTCAATAGGCTGCACTCATTTTGTGGAGTTAACCTCTACAGCAAAATATCATGCCCATACATTATGGAGCTTAGTATGTAGCAGTTGTAATGTTCAAATGACTGCTGGCTTGGATCACTACTTTTTCTGCTTTGTTAACTGTCGTACAAGGAAAAGATTTCTGAGTTAAGGAGAAACTGCAATCTGCCGGAGGTGCATGTGTCTACTGTTACTATCAGCTACTCGAAACCAAATAGATATGTGTGGGGGGGGGGGGGGGGGGGGTGAGTAGGAGTAAATATATATATAAACGGAAAAAATGAAACGAAATTTCATTTCCCACTCTTAGTACGGCTGTTACTTAAATATAAGTATGTACACGTACATACATATATGTATACAGACGTACAGTAGTATGTATATATATATATATATATACATGCACACATATATAAATGTACGTATGGATTCACCGAACATTTATTATAATGCTTGGTGTGTTTGTAAACAAACATCCCGTATTAAGCCGTAGTGTCTAGCAACCATCGTTGCTCGTTTGTTCAACACTGACAAAGGAACGCTGTACTAGTTTCAAGCTTATTAGCTATCGTCAGCAACGTATACCTTCCTGCCAGATTGTTGAACGTATATACTTACCTTATGCATATTAACGGCTGAGTAGCCCAATTTGCATATCGAGTGGGTTAATCGGCCGGGTGCACCGAAAACGATAAACGGAAAAAATGAAACGAAATTTCATTTCCCACTCTTAGTACGGCTGTTACTTAAATATAAGTATGTACACGTATATATATATATATATATATATATATATATATATATATATATATATATATACGCATGTATATACAGGATGTTCCCCAAAAAATGTATACACATATTTATTAGAATGCTATTGAAGACTGTATACATTTTTGGGAGACACCCTGTGTGTATATATATATGTATATATATATATTTCGTTTCTGAATTTGTTTAGCAAGATTCTTTATCTGAAAACGTGTGTTGAAACCGATATTGTTATACTTTGGGAGGGTCATGTTGCCAATAAGAAACACACGCACCAGTTGCTTTCACTTCAATTTATTATAAATTAAATTTATAAATTTAGGAATTTATAAATTTCTAGTTGGTTGGTTGGTTCCACAACCAGAGGATTGTTCATATATTTTCAAACTTCTTTCGTCACACATTCTGTGACCTCTTCAGTGACTGGGGATTCTTTTCTTTGTTTTTGTGCTTCTCCTTTGTTCAGTCCTACGCCATCTTGTTTGTGTTGTCTGCTTAGTTTGCGCATGTGTTACATCCGGGTGTCTGTGTGTGTTTATATTTGTTTATTTATTTGTTTATTTACATGTTACTGGTTGGTTGGTTGTTCTATGTGTGTGTGTGTTTTCATTTTGTCCTTAATTGTAAGTTGTGATGTTGCTATTCCATTCAATCGTCTGGTTGTGGAACCAACCAACCGGAAATTTATAAATTCCTAAATTTATAAATTTAATTTATAATAAATTGAAGTGAAAGCAACTGGTGCGTGTGTTTCTTATTGGCAAAATGACCCTCCCAAAGCTTAACAATATATATATATATATATATATATATATATATATATATATATATATATATATATATATATATATATATATATGTATATATATATATGTATATGATAATAATGGAGCTGCGGCGTTGCAAATGGGTTACATATGAAAAAGTTTGTCCTTCATCAGTGGTCTTCCAACCGTCATAAGCATTTCATCGCTTTAAAGACCATATACCTCAGGTTGGTGCGAGCAAGGACTAAAAAAAGTCGTTGGGACACGTAAATAAAGGGGACGTTAGGGTAAACAAACAAAATGGTTTAAGCAACAGAAAGTGATGAAGAAAGAGACAAGTCCCAGATTTCTATGAATATAAATTCGGTGAAATCGTGAACGAGAGAATAAAGACCATCAAACCTGGTTGAAATGTGAGCAAGGAAGGAATTTCGCACAGGTCTAACGGGAGGAAGAAAGGGTCTGGTCTGCGAATTCGGTAAACATAAGTTCTGTGAAATCGCAGACGAGAGAGAGAGAGAGAAAAAAAATTCATACCGGCTTGGCCAAGGGCGCGCGAGAAAAGAATTACGGACAGGTCAAACGGGAAGAAAGAGGAGGAGGAGGAGAGGTAGTGACAGAGAAAGAGTGAGTGAAGGGTGAGGAAGAGACTAACAGAGAGAGAGACTGCTAGAAAGGGTAAAGATACAAAGAACGAAACAGACGGGTAGCACAGAGGAAAAAATATATGTGTAAATATGATAATAATGGAGCTGCGGCGTTGCAAATGGGTTACATATGAAAAAGTGTGTCCTTCATCAGTGGTCTTCCAACCGTCATAGGCATTTCATCGCTTTAAAGACCATATACCTCAGGTTGGGCGAGCAACGGCTAAAAAAAGTCGTTGGGACACGTAAATAAAGGGGACGCTAGGGTAAACAAACAAAATGGTTTAAGCAATAAGATCTAGAGGGACTGTGAGAGAGGTACAAGACAACCTAGAGAAAAGGGTAGAGTCAGTAAAGAATCTCCCTGTTAAATATGATATATAGGGACTGTGAGAGTGTAATAAGACAATCTAGAGGAAAGGGTAGGGACAGTAAAAGATCTCCCTGTTAAATATAAGATCTAGAGGGACTGATATATATGGATTTATTATATATATATATATATATATATATATATATATATATATATATATATGGATTTCCCGAGCATTTATTATAATGCTCGGTGTGTTTGTAAACAAACATCCCGAATTAAGCCGTACAGTGTTTAGCAACCATAGTTGCCCTTTTGTTCAACACTGACAAAGGAACGATGTACTAGTTTCAAGTTTGTTAGCTATCGTCAGCACCGTATACCTTCCTGCTAGATGATTGAACGTCTGAAAGTATGTACTTTCCTTATGCATATTAATGGCTGAGCAGCCTAATTTGCATATCGAGTGAGTTAATCGGCCGGGCGCACCGAAAAAGATAAATGGAAAAATTGAAACGAAATTTCATTTCTCACTCTTAGTACGGCTGTTACTTAAATATAAGTATGTATACGTACATACATATATGTATACGTACATACATATATGTATACATATATGTATACAGACGCAAATTAGGCTGCTCAGCCATTAATATGCATAAGGAAAGTATATACTTTCAGACGTTCAATCATCTGGCAGGAAGGTATACGGTGCTGACGATAGCTAATAAGCTTGAAACTAGTACAGCGTTCCTTTGTCAGTGTTGAACAAAAGGGCAACGGTGGTTGCTAAACACTGTACGGCTTAATTCGGGATGCTTGTTTACAAACAAACCGAGCATTATAATAAATGTTCGGTAAATCCATACGTACGTATATATATATATATCTGTGTGCATGTATGTATATATATACATACTACTGTACGTCTGTATACATATATGTATGTACGTATACATACTTTTATATATATATATATATATATATATATATATATATATATATATATATATATATATATATATATATATATATATATATATATATATATATATTTACATTTTTTTCCTTCTACACGTGTGCATAAACACACACTCACACATATACTCTTACACATATTTATGTATATACATATATTTACACACACATAGAGAAATATACAAAAGATATATAAGAAAAGCATATAAAGATACACATTGGGCTGTACATGAAAAAATACACCTTGATGTACATGCTGACAGAGTTGTTATTATGTTGCCAACGTGGACAGACACAGCTCTCTCTCTCTCTCCCTCTCTCTCTCTCTCTCTCTCTCTCTCTCTCTCTATCTATATATATATATATATATATATATATATATATATATATATATATAAACTAATATATATGATGAAACACAGATACCAACACATCTGTATTTATATTGCAAAAGAAAATTTAGCCAGAATGCAGTATACTAATTATTATACTACAGTTTGTCCATATCGATTTAAAATAATAAATCAACAAAGACGAACTGCATTGCCAAATGGCTATGATGTTTAGACACATTTAAATTTCAAAATCAAACCTGTTCCGTAGATAAGTTTAAACTTTAAAATCATCTCGAAACATATTTTGATTTTAAAGTTTAAACTTATCTACGGAACAGGTTTGATTTTGAAATTTAAATGTGTCTAAACATCATAGCCATTTGGCAATGCAGTTCGTCTTTGTTGATTTATTATTTTAAATCGATATGGACAAACTGTAGTATAATAATTAGTATACTTCATTCTGGCTAAATTTTCTTTTGCAATATAAATACAGATGTGTTGGTATCTGTGTTTCATCATATATATTAGTTTATACACGGCTCAGGGGTATTTCCTCCTGTAAGAATTCATTACACTTAATAATATATATATATATATATATATATATTCTCTCTCTCTCTCTCTCTCTCTCTCTCTCTCTCTCTCTCTCTCTCTCTCTCTCTCTCTCTCTCTCTCTCTCTCTCTCTCTCTCTCTCTCTCCATATATATATATATACGGTATATATGTATTTATATATATATATATATAACGAAGGATATGTGGTAAGGAACCAGGTGGACTATAACGCACCAAAGTACTCAATACTTAGCGTAGTAGAGTGGGTAATAGGAACGAGTAGGACCCCGACGGCTAATTCTGGACAGAATTAGCCGTCGAAACGGCTTGAGCTCAGCCGTCGGGGTCCTACTCGTTCCTATATATATACATATACATATAGGAAAAAGTATGACCCCGACGGCAGAGCTCGAGCCGTTTCAATGGCTATTTCTGGACGTATTGAGTACTCTGTTGCGTATCGAGTACTCTAGTGCGTTATGGTCCATCTGGTTCCTTACCCCAATTCCTTCCTTATATATATATATATATATATATATATATATATATATATATATATATATATATATATGGTATATATGTATATAAATGAAAGGTATATAAAGTATTGTAGCAAGAAGCCAACAGTACTCCATAATATATAAGTGACTATAGCGTCAAAATGGGAAAATAGTTAACGTAAGATGTGGGAAAAATAATTCAAACTCAATTCAAAAAGAATCAGGATATAGACTTATCCAACAGAATTTAGTGAAATCCAGGGAAAAATCAATAGAGCCTTAAGGAGGTGAGTAATATTGTAGAACAATAAAACTATGCATATATCAGATAAGTAGCACTCGACAGTTGGTAGAACTGGAGTATATATAAAGAAGAAATTAAAAGATGTTTAAAAAAGTTCCATATATTTTATTATGCGCATTTCGAAAACAACATCATCCTGGGACAAAAATTGTGTTCTCGTCAGATAAAATTAGGTAACATGATATGAGGCCTAAAAACACTTGTGAACAAGAAAGTGTCCAGTCAACATATGAGAAAAATATAAGAGAAGAGAAAAAATAGGAAAAATGAAGAAAAGGAAAGAAGGAAAAAGGAAAAATAAATAGAAGAGACGAAAAAAGTAAGAAAGAAGGAGGAGAGAGAGAGAGAGAGAGAGAGAGAGAGAGAGAGAGAGAGAGAGAGAGAGAGAGAGAGAGAGAGAGAGTTTTGATCGGGAACGCTGCCAAAATGAAAAAAGCACCTGTGAATAACGGCTAAAAAAATAATAAAAACAAATAAATAAATAAATAAATTGATGAGGTGAATGTGCTAATATTAGAAATATTAGATGTCTAGAATATATATAGAAACTGGGTATATTATTTAATATTGAGTTTGAATATTAAAAATTGGATTAAGAAGTGTAAAAATGTATTAATCAAATAAAAATAAAATAAAATAAAATAAAATAAAAATTAAATTAAAAATAATTATTATATATATATATATATATATATATATATATATATATATACGGTATATATGTATATATATATATATATATACATACGGTATATATTTATATATATATATATATATATATATTTAGGTTTGTTTGGTTCACCACTGGATAGAACTCGTCATTCCGTATGGCCAACCTCGATATAATATTAGGGAGAGCACTCGGCGTAATGCAACTCACTCGTCTTCGTTTGTGCTGTTGGTGGTGCAAGTACGGAGTTAATTATTATATTCCTTTGTTAAATTTCGAATACCTGATGATGTCGCGGATTCATACTGAACCCGGTCACTGAAATGATCATAGAATAATAAACCTTTTTAAGGAATTACACTAGTCCAGCCTCCTGTTATTTTATAAATATATTATATATATCGGATGTTGATGCCCTAAGGACAGTCACAGATCTCTTTGAAACGCAGGACCTGGTAACGATAATGAGGGACAGGGACCACTGGAGAGAACTCGTCCAAGGATCTCGGGAATTTTACCCGCCCTACATAGATAGATATACCGTATATTTTCGAACAGTAGTCGATCTCATAAATGTCAACTCTCTATTTTTGGCAAAAAAACTCGGAATTCTCCATAGACCTCGTATAAAACGTTTACTCTCGTATTTCACGGATATCAAGTCAACATCTGCGTTGTACGTAGAAATATTACTGTCATGCAATTAGTACTGGAGAGTGGTGTGGTGTTTCTCATTTTAGATATGGTGTTTATCATTTTAGATATTTAATGCCAAAAATGTATACTTGCTTAAACTATAATCAACCAAGCAACTTGACAAAAGGCTAATTTTCTGGCAATACAGTACGTCCACTTCTTCTTCATTTTCTTCTTCTTCTTCTTCTTCTTCTTCTTCTTCTTCTTCTTCTTCTTCTTCTTCTTCTTCTTCTTCTTCTTCTTCTTCTTCTTCTTCTTCTTCTTCTCATTATTATTATTATTATTATTGGCGACCTACGTAGTAAATCGTATCATCGTGAGCTCCGCAAAGGTTTGTTATTTCCGTTTGTTAAAAATTGCCATTTATAGAACATTTTTATTGTTAAATATATATAAGCGCACATACATTGTTTTCCGAAAAGGACACCCAAAATTGTGCCCAAAATTTAAACTTTTATGATTATCAAAAAATTTCTTTCATAACAAAATGGCTAATTCAACACTGCACCAAGCAGCTGAAAGCCTTTCTCACAAATTAACACCTCACACCGACACCACCATTGTAAATGTTACTACGTTTGCCAACACTAAAAAAAATATAAGCAGTAGCAATATTTTAAATTTGTCTCAGGCAGACATTCATTTCCCGCCATTACCAATAACTGCAGGTGTTAAAGCCTCCACCACCACCACCACCACCACCACCGCGACAACCCCCCACCACCACCACCACCACCACCACCACCGCGACAACAGAAACAAAAGAAGAAAAAAAAATTAACTCGTGATGTCGAAATGAAATCAAGCAAAATGGACTCTTCCCCACCAAAGACGACTGACGTCACCACCACCACAACTGAAACTAAAATTAATAATAACAAAAATAACGATAGCAACAACAGCAATGACATTAAAAAACCACCCTCAGTTTTGCCTGAGTAGCAAAACAGTTCGAAGCATTTACGGTAACTCAGGAGGATTTAGAAAATGCCAAACAAATGGTAAAGAAAGATGGGTACAGGGTCAACCTCATCCTCCCACCTAATAAAATGGAGCATCGGCGCCTATGCACCGTGTCATATCGAACAATAAATGTAAAATCGCGCCGAGTAGAACGGGCATCCGAGTCCCAAATCCAAAAAGCTTTGGGACATGTGTGGGCAAGAAAAACCCACATCAGACGTGGGCAGAAGTATGGAACCGTGGACGTGTTCTTTGAAACACCAGAGGAGGCTAGAGAACACTCCATGGCCCCATTAAGAAGTGACGACTTCACACTCGTCCCAAGTTATTGTGGCCAGAGACTCGTAAAGATCAGGGTGACCCACGTTCCACCGGCCATCGAAATTCCCTGGCTAATAGCGGCCGTCCTCGCCGGCATCGAAGCCAACACAAAAATAATAGCAATAGCAAAAGAAAAGCAGGAGAACTGGTCCGGATCTGGGATGGAGCTCCTGATCCAAGCGGACCAAAAAAGCATTGAGGAGCTCCCAGAGGTAATAGACCTCACTGACGGCAGCCACCTCACCGTAATTGTCGAGGGCAGAAGGCCTAGGTGTGTCGTTTGTGGTGAAGGAACCCACCTGAGGGCTTTCTGCCCTCAGGCTAAAAGGTTGAGGCCACCTCTCCTACCCACCCCAGTGACACAACCATCAACACCACCAGTAGCAGAGATGGCAGCAACAAATGTAGCAGCAACAACAGAAGCAACTATAACAGCAACAACCCCAGCAACAGTAGCAAAACCAACACCACCAGCAAAACCAACACCACCACCACCCAACGCTTCAGAACTAGCACCAGCGCCTACACCATCCAACACGCCACAACCATAACTAACGCCTGTGGAGGATTTTCCACTCCCCGGCCTATCACAACTGGAGACAGATTGTGACGACGAGGAGTGGGAAACGGTATCAGGAAAAAAAAAAGAAACCAAAATAGAAAAAATTATTTTCCTTCCCCCTCCAAAAACAAAATACAGAGGGAAACAAATAAATTAACAAACAAAAAAGTTAGGACAGATATGCCACCATCCACACCAGCATCCCCAACCCCATCAACCCAAACACCAACACCATCACCATCATTAACCCCAACACCACCATCACCTACACCACAAAAGTCACCAAAATGCAAAACAGAAACAAACCCACAACAAACGCAAACAAAACAAAACAACCAAAACGATACACACTACACAGCATTAAATTTGAACAACAAGCAATTATAACACTACATCCAACACAACACCAGCATCACAGAAAAAGACTACACAACAACCCAAAGATTCACACCACCTCCACACATACAAATCACTCGCATCACACAGAAAACGTACATGACACTAAAACAAAAATTCCCCAAAGACATCGGAGACTTCCGACAAGCACTCTCCAGGAGGATTTATAAGGACATCCTTCCTGAGGAGGCCACAAGCAGTGAAAAGGATGGAAAAACCGTCCTTCCCCTACGAGAAGTAAGGTAAGTGGTCTTTCCCATCTTTTCCACTCCTTTTCAACATGACCTCACTCAGAATAGGCAGCATAAATGCGCGTGGCTTGGGGTCGTCATGGAATCAGGGCCAGCTGCTCAACGACCTCATGTCACTAAACATAGATGTAGTGGCCATCAGCGAGACCAGAATCTCCGAAGCACGAGCTTTCGCACCGATCTTCGGCGGCTACGATGTGTATGCATCTCCCAGCCGTCCGGGATCGGGGGGAGGAGTTGCTGTGCTTTTTCGGAGAGGTTTGGATCTTGCCATACGTGCCATCTTCCTGGACCCAGAAGGTAAGTTGGTGGTGCTGGACGGGACCAGCGGAGACGGGCAAGGTTTCAGGTTAGTGGCCGTCTATGCCCCGACAGGAGCAGGGCGGCCTGATTTCTTCCGGCGTCTGGAGACCTTTCTTGGAACGTCCCGCTCTTTAGTGTTAGTGGGCGACTTAGATGCACGCTGGGATTGTGTGGGATTAGTGGATAGGGAAGGAGAGTGCAAGAGTCTCACCAACCTGCTCAGGCCTTTTGAACTGTCTGAGGGGTACCGAATGGATTTCCCGAATGTACCAATGTGGACTTGGACAAATCGCATAGGGTCATCCAGATCATATCTAGATAGAGTATTTTGTAGGGAAATAGATAGGTCTAGCATAGGCTGTCCACAATTCAAGATAGTCAGCTACACGGACCACAAATTCGTGATCTGTGTGCTTGACTTAGATAGGCTTCATAGACGAGGACCCGGCTACTGGAAGCTAAACGCGTCCTTACCAGCGCGCAAGGCCTACAGAGACCGGATTAGCGAACTAGTTAAGCGGGCGTTGACGGGGACCATCATCAACAACAAGTGGTAGTTTGCTCTGAAAAGAGCAATTAGAATAGAGTCCATTAGGTTTAGCAAGACTTTAGCAATAGAGAAAAATAGAGCAGAGGGAGAATTAGTTAGAAAATTAGACGAGGCGCTTAGCAAAGGCATCGCGACCGACGTACTTGCGGCGAAATTGGCCCTTGACCAATTCTTCAATGCAAAGCACGAAGGCTGCGCTGTCAGAGCTAGGGTGCGTGCTCTCAGACACGAGGGGACGAAAGCCGTTCAATGGGCCCGAGTGGCGGAGGCGCGTCGTGGCAATAAAGCCACGATCCGGTCTTTGGTGGACCACGACGGGCGCATGCTACTCGATCCCGGGCAAATGTGTGAAGCTTTTTAGCGACACTTCGCTCAACTGTTCGGGGGCAGTGGCGGGCCGGATCGAGGGATGGACTTTAGTGTCTACCTCGACGGACTGCCGCGGCTCTCGGCCACTGAGGCGGAGTGTTGCGAAAAGCCGATAACAACCGCTGAAGTACGGGAGGCAATTACTGGCTGCACAAGGGGTAAATCGCCTGGTTTGGATGGTCTGCCCTATGAACTTTACGTACAAATGCCAGACTTGTTCGGAGGCCTCTTGGCGGACGTCTACTGCAACTGGCTACAGAACGGGAGAATTCCCAGCTCTGTGAGCCGAGGAGCGGTGGCGCTGCTGAGAAAGGATCCAAACAAGGGGGATAACATAGATAATTTTAGGCCCATAACCCTGCTAAACACAGAGTTCAAGATTTTGGCCAAGGTGCTAGCAAAGAGGTTGGCGCTTGTCGTTGGTGGTCTGGTGGTTGAGGCACAGACATGCGCCATTCCTGACAGATCCATCTACGACAACCTCCACCTCATGCGATACATCGTAGAGAGTGTAGCTAGGGAACCTGGCACGGGTGGGTCTTTGATCAATTTAGATCAGTCGAAAGCCTTCGATAAGGTCGACCATCGTTACCTAGCGGCAGTCCTGAGGGTGGCTGGCTTTGGGCCCGTCTTCAGAGGCTGGATCGCTGCCATGCACAGCGACATCTGCTCTGGAGTGAGAGTGAACGGTCACCTTTCGGAACCGTTCAACATCATGCGCTCGGTCCGCCAAGGATGTCCCCTCTCGTCCCTATTGTACGTATTGACTCTCGAGCCATTACTGCACAAACTGGAGACGTTGAGGGGGTCCCGCGCGAACTAGGATGCGGAAGATCCGTGTCAGCATATGCCGACGATATCACCGTAGTGGTGTCGAACGCCAAACACATCGAGGCGATCGGCACTACACTAAGAGAATACGAAGCGGTGACAGGAGCAATGATCAACCAGGAAATGTCAGTGGGCCTGCAGCTCGACACCTGGAGAGGCAGGTCCATGCCGTCCAACAGCGTCGTCGGGCGCTGGACGGACGGACCGGTTAAATCGCTAGGGGTCTGGTTCGGTCCAGACCTCCAGACGGACAAAAACTGGTACGATGTGACGAGCAGGGTGGCTTCTCTCACCCAGAAATGGGCCGAGAGGAAGCTATCCCTGAAAGGTCGAGCGGAGGTGGCGAATGCGTACATCGCGTCCGTCATCTACTACCGCCTGACCGTCGTACCTTGTCCTAAGCCCCGCCTGACTGCGCTGGAGCGTTTGCTCTTTCGCTTCTTGTGGAAGGGACGCGCTCCGATGGTCAGGAGGTCCATCTGCTGTCAACACCCGCTACGTGGAGGGCTGGGCATGCCGTGGCTGATGATGCGCAGACACGCGCTCAGGCTACGACATCTCCACCTCTTTCTCGACGGTGATCAGGTGTGGTCGCCGTTTGCTAGACACGTTTTTCCCCAGCTCGTCTCCTTGACGGAGCTGCAGTCCTGGGTCAAGCGAAGACCGAGAGGGAGCGCTTGGAGACTGGAATGTCTTCAGGCGCTCACAGCCCTCGACCAATCGGGCAATGTGATCGGTGGAAATTCCACCTTGGCGTTCTATAGGGGATTAGTGGAGGGGAAGAGCGACGACGTACTTGGAGAAACTCTAGGCGTCGACGAAAATCAACTAGCCAATCTCTTCGGAAGGACTTTCGGGCCGGGGCCTATGGACAACTTCCAGAAATCCCTGGCCTGGCAGTGCTACCGGGGAGCTTTGCCAGTTCGGGATAAACTCTACAGGCATGGAGGTGCCGTCAGCCGCGCATGTCCGAGATGCGCGCAGGGCGACGAAACCGTCCTGCACGCACTCGTCCAGTGTCCGAGCATTGCTGACTTGTGGGTTTATGTCGAACACCTGCTGTCACGTGTAGGACGGATCCAGCTATCAGCTGAGTCTATCGTGAGGATTTCCCCGCCCTCTTCCTTTAGCCGGCAAGGGCAGGCAGTTTTTATCTGTCTGGTGGCCTTGGCGAAAGAGATAGTATGGTAGACACGTTTGAAAGGGCTGAAGACGAGCACTTACCTCTTCGGTGATGCCCTGATTAACTTTTTCAAATTTCATTTGAAAAGGAAAATCAGGGTAGAGAGGGAAGTGCTCTCTTCCCAGCATTTTGTTAAAATATGGATGAGAGAAGCAAGTATGGCCCGAATGAATGGGCCTTCTCTGAGTATGTGTCTGTAAATTAAAGGTGGAAAACTGGGAGAGGGAACTTGCCCTGGTGGTCAGGGTCACTGTGGTCTTTTAATGGGCTTTCTGCACAAATGTCCCTCGGAAGTCTCCCCCCTATTGGGGAATTTTTCTTTGTTATTTTATTACATCCTCTGTTTTTTTTACACGCAGAAATGCCCATTTGTACCGTCCTGTATTGTTCTGTACTGTCCTTAATGTCTACTTTATGTAAACCCTTGTGGTAAGTAAAGAAAACATTATTATTATTATTATTATTATTGAATGCCATGGTTGACGGAGGCTCGGCTCTGTAAGGTATAGTAATTTTTAACCGTTAAAACAATTGTAAATTGTTTAAAACTTGAACCAAATTGTTGATAAAGACACCCTCCTCCTCGTGAGAGGGGTCTTTCTGTCCGTTATTTGGCCCTTCGGGGTTAAATAACCAGTTATTGGGGTTTTGTACCCAAAATTTCATTTTAAACAAAAAAACATGGCTACCAAAAAGAAATTTCATACGTCACTCCCACTCATTCCGTCTTCTTCTTCCTCAATCATCACTACAGCAGAGAGAAGATTGTCTCTCTCCCTCCCTTCTTTAAATGTGTCTCTCTCCCTCCCTTCTCTTTCGCAAGTGACGAAAGAAAAGAAAAGTCTCGTGCAAAGCGTGCAAGGTTTCTCCACGACGACGACGACAGCGACGAAACAGGTGTGCGGGAAATGCGAAAACCCAGTTCATTCGTCTGACGTCAGGAATAATAGCAGTAGCAGCCGTAATAACAACAGCAACAGTGACAATGAAAACAACAGTAGCAGCCGCAACAGCATCACCAGCAGCATAAACAACAACAGCATTAGCAGCAGCAACACCAACAACAACCACAGCAACAGCGGCGGAGGCAGTAGTCGTAGTACCTGCAGCAACAACAAAAGTACCAGCAGCTCTGACGACAACAACAACAGCAGAGAAAAACCAATCTCATTTGCAGGTATTGCGAAAAATTTGGAAACAATCCTCATAACAAATGAGGAATTAGAGGAAGCGAAGAAGATGGTGACAAAGAACGGACACCGAGCAATCTGCAAGGCAGCGAAAAATTTTTTCGAAACCCAAGAGCACTGTACGGTCACGTACCGTACAGTAAGTACAAAATCCCGTAGGGTGGAAAGAGCCACAGAGGCCCAAATACAAAAAGCCTTGGGGTCTGTGTGGCAGCGGAAAACGCACATCACCCGAGGCAAAAAATATGCCACCGTAGACGTACTTTTTGCCACACCCCAGGAGGCAAAGGCCCAATCAGTAGTGACCCTAAGGAGCGAGGAAATGGTGTTGGTGCCCTCCTACTGTGGGCAAAAAATTGTGAGGGTCAAACTGACCCACGTCCCCCCCGGAATGACCCCTTCTTGGCTGGCCGCGTCTGTCCTCGTCGGAATCGAGGACAAAACAACTGTACTGCAAGTACAGAAAAAAGTAAGAGAAGATTGGGTCGGCTCCTCCATTGAGATGCTAATCCAAACCAACCAGGAGTGCATCGAAGCTATCCCGGATGTGATAGACTTCGATAACGGCACTCAACTGCCCATAAGTGTTGAGGGCAAACGCCCGAAATGCTTTCGCTGTGGATCGAAGACTCACCTCAGGGCCTTCTGCAACGAGAAGACCCTGAGAAAGGAGAAAACCCCCCTCCTTCCGAATCCGGCTCCACGGCTACCAGCAACAGGACAAGCGGCAACCAGGAACGATAGGCCCGTGGCACCCATACCCACTCCACGGAAATCAAAAACAGCAGCAGCAGTGGAAATACTAACAACAACAACAGCAATACCAAATGCAGCTGCAACAGAGACTCCAGTGCAAACATCACCAACAACAACAAGTGAAAGAGTGGAGTTGGTACCCCTCCCCGACCTCACAGAATCAGACATGGAGTGTGAGGTGGGAGAGAGATGGCAAAAGGTCGTAAGAAGGCACAAACGCAGAAGCAGCGCATCGTCGCCTTTGAAAAGTGAGGAAAGAAATGAGAAAAGGGTAAAGTCTACTGCAAAGAGACCCACAGCAGCAACAACACCAACACCATCACCACCCACACTAGCGCCACCATCACCACCGGCGACAACCCCACCGCCAACAACACCTTCAACACCACCACCACAAGCACCAACATCGCAAACACAACAACAAAACACACACACCCAGCAACAACGACAAGAAAATAGCAGAACCACACCCCACCCCCAGAAAAACAAATGCACGGCAATAAATACACACAACAAGAAACTAATGACTTACATAATTGAACACACAGACATTTCACAACAGGACTACATAATACCAGCACCAATCAAAACGCCAACTAACATAAGACTGCTAAAAATAGCACAGAAACAATACACAAATATTAAAACGAAATTCCCCAACGCAGTTGGTGATTTCAGGGACCTAGGAGGAACCATCAATCGAAGAGTATACTCAGACATTCTCTTAGAAGAGCCGACGACCAGCCGAAGGGACGATTCAACGGTCCCTTCACCAGACGATCAAGTGAAAAGGGATGTAAAAACCATCCCTCCTCTACCAAAAGTACGGTAAGTGGTCTTTCCCATCTTTTCCACTCTATTTTAAACATGACCTCACTCAGAATAGGCAGCATAAATGCGCGTGGCTTGGGGTCGTCATGGAAGCAGGGTCACCTGCTCAACGACCTCAGGTCACTAAACATAGATGTAGTGGCCATCAGCGAGACCAGAATCTCCGAAGCACGGGCCTTCGCACCGATCTTCGGCGGCTTCGATGTGTACGCATCTCCCAGCCGTCCTGGATCCGGTGGAGGAGTTGCTGTGCTTTTTCGGAGAGGTTTGGATCTCGCCATACGGGCCATCTTCCTGGACCCAGAGGGTAAGCTGGTGGTGCTGGACGTGACCAGCGGAGACGGGAAAGCTTTCAGGCTAGTGGCCGTCTATGCCCCGACAGGAGCAGGGCGGCCTGATTTCTTCCGGCGTCTGGAGACCTTTCTTGGAACGTCCCGCTCTTTAGTGTTAGTGGGCGACTGGAACGGGATCTTAGATGCACGCTGGGACTGTGTGGGATTAGCGGATAGGGGTGGAGGGTGCAAGAGCCTCACCAACCTGCTCAGGCGTTTTGAACTGTCTGACAGGTACCGATTGGATTTCCCGAATGTGCCAATGTGGACTTGGACAAACCGCATAGGGTCATCCAGATCATATCTAGATAGAGTATTTTGTAGGGAAATAGACAGGTCTAGCATAGGCTGTCCACAATTCAAGATAGTCAGCTACACGGACCACAAATTCGTGACCTGTGTGCTTGACTTAGATAGGCTTCATAGACGAGGACCCGGCTACTGGAAGCTAAACGCGTCCTTACCAGCGCGCAAGGCCTACAGAGACCGGATTAGCGAACTAGTTAAGCGGGCGTTGACGGGGGCCATCGTCAACAACAAGTGGTGGTTTGCTCTGAAAAGAGCGATTAGAATAGAATCGATTAGGTTTAGTAAGGCTTTAGCAATAGAGAAAAATAGAGCAGAGGGAGAACTAGTTAGAAAATTAGACGAGGCGCTTAGCAAAGGCATTGCGACCGACGTGCATGCGGCGAAATTGGCCCTTGACCAATTCTTCAATGCAAAGCACGAAGGCTGCGTTGTCAGAGCTAGGGTGCGTGCTCTCAGACACGAGGGGACGAAAGCCGTTCAATGGGCCCGAGTGGCGGAGGCGCGTCGTGGCAACAAAGCCACGATCCGGTCTTTGGTGGACCACGACGGGCGCATGCTACTCGATCCCGGGCAAATGTGTGAAGCTTTTCAGCGACACTTCGCTCAGCTGTTCGGGGGCAGCGGGGGGCCGGGTAGAGGGATGGACTTTAGTGTCTACCTCGACGGACTGCCGCGGCTCTCGGCCACTGAGGCGAAGTGTTGCGAAAAGCCGATAACAGCCGCTGAAGTACGGGAGGCAATGACTGGCTGCACAAGGGGTAAATCGCCTGGTTTGGATGGTCTGCCCTATGAACTTTACGTACAGATGCCAGACTTGTTCGGAGGCCTCTTGGCGGACGTCTACTGCAACTGGCAACAGAACGGGAGAATTCCCAGTTCTGTGAGCCGAGGAGCGGTGGCACTGCTGAGAAAGGATCCGAACAAGGGGGATAACATAGACAATTTCCGGCCCATAACTCTGCTAAACACAGAGTTTAAGATTTTGGCCAAGGTGCTAGCAAAGAGGTTGGCGCTTGTCGTTGGTGGTCTGGTGGGAGAGGCGCAGACATGCGCCATTCCCGACAGATCCATCCACGACAACCTCCACCTCATGCGATACATCGTAGAGAGGGTAGCTAGGGAACCTGGCACGGGTGGGTCCTTGATCAATTTAGATCAGTCGAAAGCTTTCGATAGGGTCGACCATCGTTACCTAGCGGCAGTCCTGAGGGCGGCTGGCTTTGGGCCCGTCTTCAGAGGCTGGATCGCTGCCATGCACAGCGACATCTGCTCTGTGGTGAGAGTGAACGGTCACCTGTCGGAACCGTTCAACATCATGCGCTCGGTCCGCCAAGGATGTCCCCTCTCGTCCCTCTTGTACGTATTGACTCTCGAGCCATTACTGCACAAACTGGAGACGTTGAGGGGAGTCCCGCGCGAACTAGGATGCGGAAGATCCGTGTCAGCATATGCGGACGATGTCACCGTAGTGGTGTCGAACGCCAAACACATCGAGGCGATCGGCACTACACTAAGAGAATACGAAGCGGTGACAGGAGCAATGATCAACCAGGAAAAGTCAGTGGGCCTGCAGCTCGGCACCTGGAGAGGCAGGTCCATGCCGTCCAACAGCGTCGTCGGGCGCTGGACGGACGGACCGGTTAAATTGCTAGGGGTCTGGTTCGGTCCGGACCTCCAGACGGACAAAAACTGGGACGAGGTGACGAGCAGGGTGGCTTCTCTCACCCAGAAATGGGCGGAGAGGAAGCTATCCCTGAAAGGTCGAGCGGAGGTGGCTAACGCGTACATCGCGTCTGTCATCTGCTACCGCCTAACCGTCGTACCTTGTCCTAAGCCTCGCCTGACTGCGCTGGAGCGTTTGCTCTTTCGCTTTTTGTGGAAGGGACGTGCTCCGATGGTCAGGCGGTCCATCTGTTGTCAACACCCGCTACGTGGAGGGCTGGGCATGCCGTGGCTGATGATGCGCAGGCACGCGCTCAGGCTACGACATCTCCACCTCTTCCTCGACGGTGATCAGGTGTGGTCGCCGTTTGCTAGACGCGTTTTTCCCCAGCTCGTTTCCTTGACGGAGCTGCAGTCCTGGGTCAAGCGAAGACCGAGAGGGAGCGCCTGGAGACTGGAATGTCTTCAGGCGCTCACAGCCCTCGACCAATCAGGCAATGTGATCGGTGGAAACTCCACCTCGGCGTTCTATAGAGGATTAGTGGAGGGGAAGAGCGACGACGTACTTGGGGAAACTCTAGGCGTCGACGAAAATCAACTAGCCAATCTCTTCGGAAGAACTTTCGGGCCAGGGCCTATGGACAACTTCCAGAAATCTCTGGCCTGGCAGTGCTACCGAGGAGCCTTGCCAGTTCGGGATAAACTCTACAGGCATGGAGGTGCCGTCAGCCGGGCATGTCCGAGATGCGCGCAGGGCGACGAAACCGTCCTGCACGCACTCGTCCAGTGTCCGAAAATTGCTGACTTGTGGGTTTATGTCGAACACCTGCTGTCGCGTTTAGGACGGATCCAGCTATCATCTGAGTCCATCGTGAGGATTGCCCCGCCCTCCTCCTTTAGCCGGGAAGGGCAGGCAGTTTTTATCTGTCTGGTGGCCATGGCGAAAGAGATAGTATGGTGGACACGTTTGAAAGGGCTGAAGACGAGCACTTACCTCTTCGGTGATGCTCTGATTGACTTTTTCAAATTTCATTTGAAAAGGAAAATCAGAGTAGAGAGGGAAGTGCTCTCTTCCCAGCATTTTGTTGAAAGATGGGTGAGAGAAGCAAGAATGGCCCGAGTGAATGGGCCGACTCTGAGTATATATCTGTAAACTAAAGGTGGAAAACTGGGAGAGGGCACTTGCCTTGGTGGTCAGGGTCATTGTGGCTTTTTACTGGGCTTTCTCCACAAATGTCCCTCCGAAGTCTCCCCCCTATTGGGGAATTTTTCATTGTTATTTTCATTGTTATTTTTGTTACATCCTCTGTTTTTGTTTTTTTTTACACGCAGAAATGCCCATTTGTACCGTCCTGCATTGTCCTGCACTGTCCTTAATGTCTACTTTATGTAAACCCTTGTGGTTAATAAAGAAATCATTATTATTATTATTATTATTATTATTATTATTATTATTATTATTATTATTATTACAGTTGCATTTATCTTGCTTTATGTTCATACGAGTTATCACCAAGTCACAACCAGTGACCTCAAGAGACAACAAGGTCCGCCATGTTCAAGAAAGAACATACATACTCACACATGCATCTTTAGTGTTTAGACTTGTGATGTATTTATAGTGACAGAATCTTCCTTAGTATATGGGCAGTTCCCATTAGTACTATCTTTTGTATTTCTCCTATACGCGGGTTTCCTGGGATTTGCGATAAGTAATCATCATTAAACCCCTTAGGTATCATTCCCAGAGCGCCCACAACCACTGGTATTGTTTTAGTTCTCAATTTCCACATTTTTCCAACTTCTATCTCCAGGTCCTTATACTTGATCAATTTTTCAAATGTTTTTATAGATACATTCTTGTCTATTGGAACGGACATATCAATTAGCATGCATACCCTCTTTTTAAAGTACTTCAATATTATATCAGGTCTATTTGCATCTATTTTTCGGTCTGTTTGGATGCTAAAGATCCACAAGATTGAGATGTGATCTTTTTCAAGTATGGGAGGTGGTTGATGCTCCCACCAATTCTTTTGATGGGGCAGGTCAAAATGCTTACACATTATCCAATGTATGTATTGTGCAGCTCTGTCATGCCTGTTTAGGTATTCGGTTGGAGCTATAGGACTGCACATTGAAATTATATGGTCAATGGTCTCTGGTTGTTTTTTGCATACACGGCATAATGAGCTGCATCCATTTTTTATTATGTTGGCTTGGTAATTTTTTGTTGGCAGACACTGATCTTGTGCTGATATAATCAGTCCTTCAGTCTCCGATTTCAGTCCAGAGGATGCCAACCACTGATGGGTTAAAGTTTTGTCAACATCAGGATTGTTAGCTCGCTCTGGGTATTTTCCATACAGAGGCTTTTCTTGCCATTTCTTAGCCAGTTTCTGTAGCAGTTCTTTCTTTGCAGTTACTTTTACCTGCTTTGCTTTTTCTGTGTTTTCCATTTCAGCAGTAAATGGGACTTCTGAAATTTGTAGTCCATTACTGTATCTTTGTGCATCTTTTGTAATGGAATATGATCTTTTGATGCTTTCGTGTTTCAAAACG
Organism: Eledone cirrhosa; assembly: GCA_964016885.1. Classification (NCBI taxonomy): domain Eukaryota; kingdom Metazoa; phylum Mollusca; class Cephalopoda; order Octopoda; family Eledonidae; genus Eledone; species Eledone cirrhosa. The sequence goes on from OZ024743.1 coordinate 4,503,818, forward strand.
AGTTTGATCATCCAATCATGTGATTCCCTTAGATATGTAGATAATCCAATTGTTGCAGTTTTCAACGCAATGTCTAACTGGATTAACCCACGTCCTCCTTCTTTCCTAGGTAGATATATTCTATCTGTATCTGCCTTAGGGTGATGCATTCTGTGCATGGTTAAGAATTTTCTCATTTTTGTATCGAGCCTACGGATCTCTGTGCTTGACCAGTTGATAACATTGTAACTGTAGGTTACTACTGGTATGGCAAGCGTGTTTATGGCATCGATCCTATTCCTTGCATTCAATCCCGTTCTTAAGATTGCTCTTACTCTGCAGTAACATTCCTTCCCTATCCTTTCCCTCATTGTCGAGTGCTTGATTCCGTCTCCTTCACAAACACCTAGATATTTGTAAGTTTTTTCTTGATCAAGTTCTCTTATCACGTTCCCCCGATCAAGATTAATGTCTGAACTCTTCAGCAGCTTTCCTCTGGCGAACGTTGCTTTGTCGCATTTATCTAGTCCAAACTCCATTTTAATGTCATCACTGAACTGCTCCACAGTGGATAATAGCCCTTGCAATTGTTCATCATTTTTTTGCAAATAGTTTCAGGTCATCCATGTAGAACAAGTGATTAATGGTTTTGTCATAGACTTTATATCCATGTTTTGTTTCATTGAGCATTTTACTTAATGGTATAAGTGCGATGCAGAATAAAAGCGGTGATAAAGAGTCACCCTGAAAAATTCCACAATTAATATTAACTTCTCCAGCTTCCAGTGATTTTGTTTCACTATTCAAAAGGAGTGTCGTTTTCCATGTCTTCATACTGAATGACAAAAACCTCCTGACAACGGGGGATATTTTGAAAATCTCTAAACATTTTTCAATCCAACTGTGTGGCAAACTATCGAATGCTTTTTTATAATCTATCCAAGCAATTGATACATTTTTGTGTCTATTATGACAATCTTCCAGTATCATTTTGTTATCCAAAAGCTGATCCTTACAGCCATATGAGCCTCGTTTACACCCTTTCTGCTCAATGGGAAATAGGTCATTTGTTATCAGGTGGTCATATGTATATTCAGTTAGGACTGATGTTAAAATTTTATACATTGTGGTCAAGCAAGTTATCGGTCTGTAATTTTTGGGATTGTTTGTCTCATCATTCTTCGGAAGCAGGAATGTAATGCCGTTAATTAGCCATGATGGTATCTTTTCTGGCTCCTTAACTATTTCATTGTAAAGTTGGGCTAACAGCTCATGAGACTCTGTGAAGGCATTTATCCAAAAATTTTGTATTTTGTCTTTTCCTGGGGATTTCCATTTGCTGGTTTTTCTTAGAGCCAAGCGCAACTGTTCAACTGTTATATTTTCCCATATTTGTTCTTCAAGGTGAGCTGTATCTTTCATTTGGCTGTCTATCCATGGGGCATGTATGTTATGAACTTTTTCTTCGGCCCAGATCTTTTCCCAGAATTCTTGCACTTCCTCCTTGGGTGGTATTGATTTAGCAGTTATTGTTGACTTACCAATTTTTCTGTAGAAGTTTCTTTGGTTGTTTTTGAACATATTATTGTCCTTATAGAATCTAGATCGTTTTTCAAAGCGCCTTATACGAGCAGCTTTGGCCGACACTTTTTGCTTGATTATTTCTATCAGCATGTCTCTGTCACTTGTTGATTTTATACTGTACTTTCTTTTCAATTTTCTAAGTTTAGTTTGTTTAACATGTTCACCTACTTTATAGTTTGTTAAAATTTCTATGTCAGATCGGAGAAGGTTTATTTGGCGATTGATGTTCTCTTGCAAAGTAGATTTCTTGTGGGAATTCCTTTGTTTTTTCATCTTCACTCCACATAAGTGAGTGGGGACTTTAGCAGATGCATAATAGAGATGATTTAAATCAGTAATGTTTAGTTTGTTTGTGATGATAATGTTTTTGAGAATTATGTTAGTCTTGTGTATTATCTTTTGGTTCTGTTTGGAGTTCTAGATCTTAGGGAGGGTGTCTCGTTACCCCATGTCAGATTCTTTCATTTTCATCCATTCGATCATAATTTCATCTTTCAAGTTGGCAAGTTCATTCTCATTCATTTCTTTATCATTTACGATCTCATTATTTTCATTTGGAGTTTCATCTTGAGCATGCACTCCCTCCACTTGTTCTGTTGCCAGTGATTCCGCCCCAACCCTGGGGTTCGAAGTGTTACAATTTACCTCGTTTTCACTGACACATGTTTCATTTCCCCTTCGCTGACTTTGTGCTAATAGCTTGATCTGATCAATTTCTATATCAGTTAGTAACTTTTTTTTTACAATATTTCTTCGTATATTGGCTAGTTTGTTACTGTCTAGTTGATATATATCTGTTCTGTATTCGATGTATTTGATGGGTAGTACAAGCCTCAAGGACTTCTTTATTATCTTCCCTTGACCATTTTTCTCTCTTTTTCTTTGGATTACTTGGTGGTGAGCATGGAGGGCCAACAGTAGGAGTATTCCGGTTATGGGAGGTCTCCAGCTCCGAAGTGATGGGAAGGTTTGAACCATTAGCTGATTTTTCGACCCCAGTCTGGTTCCTCTCTGAGGGACGCGGCCCTTTTTTACCCGGGTGACGGCCGATCCGGTATGAGATTTTATCATTAGACATTTACTTTATTTTGTCGCGTTTTATTCTTATCCGCCAAGGGGTAATCATTTCGTGTTACCACTTCTAGAACGAGTGTCAACCAAGACTAGAGGGGTCGTTCTCCCCTAGAGACACTGCTATACCCCGCCGGCCGCCATCCCGGTATTAATTGGTCACGGGGTTTTCTTTTTTGTTGTTTTTTTAAATTGTTATTATCATGAGTGGTTCTTTAATGTGAGCATTGCGTGGCTTAAGAATGAAATTATTAATAATTGTCTCCACTCCAGGCACAAGGCCAGCAATCACCCAGTGCATTACAATAATATAATATACTTTTTGCTGAAGTTGCCTGTTATTGTTGTTGGCTATGTCGGTGGTGGTGCTGGGGCTTTTTATATTGTTGGTGAGGAAGGCGGGAGCCAGCAGTGCCATAGTTGTTGACGTTTGTCCGGTGGCCGGGTCACTAAGTCAATCTATTTATATCTTTTGCTAGCCTCTCCCTTGTCTAGTGATACCGCCACCTTCCCCTTTCTTAAGTTAACAGGGGAATAGTGGTGGTAGCAATGAAGGAATGGTGGTGGCGGTGATGGGATAGTGGTAGCAATGATGGATGGAGTGGTGGCGGTGGTGGCGTTGTCGTTACTGAGTTTTGTTGAATGGACTAGTTTTTTTGATATGTAGTATCTATGCGTTTGTGTCGCGTATGTTTAATATATGTGTTGACACATTCTTTAATACTGGAATTAAACATTTTGTTAAAACTTGAGACAATAATAATAGTAATTATTATTATGATGCTGGGATTGGTGGTGGTGGTGGTGGTGAAATTGCCGTTATCTGGCTGTTATATTTAGTGTACACAGTGGGGTGATGGGGTAGGTGGTGTATCAAGCTGTTATTTGGCTGTTCTATATAGTGTAGACAGAGGGGGTTTTCTTCCATTTATAACCATTTTCTTTTTTGAATATAAAATATATAATACAAAATTGAATATTTGAGCGATATAACAATATATTATGGATCCTAATTTGTATAAGACTTGATTCGGTGATTTATGCATCATTTGTACTAAGAATTGTTATTTCACAATTGATTTAAATATGTTAAAAATCAAAAACTTACGGGAGCGATTTCATGACCTTCTACCACCTCGTGCGTCTTCTTCCCTTATTATTATTATCATTATTATTATTATTATTATTATTATTATTATTATTATTATTACAGTTGCATTTATCTTGCTTTATGTTCATACGAGTTATCACCAAGTCGCAACCAGTGACCTCAAGAGACAACAAGGTCCGCCATGTTCAAGAAAGAACATACATACTCACACATGCATCTTTAGTGTTTAGACTTGTGATGTACTTATATTGACAGAATCTTCCTTAGTATATGGGCAGTTCCCATTAGTACTATCTTTTGTATTTCTCCTATACGCGGGTTTCCTGGGATTTGCGATAAGTAATCATTAGACCCCTTAGGTATCATTCCCAGAGCGCCTACAACCATTGGTATTGTTTTAGTTCTCAATTTCCACATTTTTCCAATTTCTATCTCCAGGTCCTTATACTTGCTCAATTTTTCAAAAGTTTTTATAGATACATTCTTGTCTATTGGAACAGACATATCAATTAGCAGGCATACCCTCTTTTTAAAGTCCTTCAATATTATATCAGGTCTATTTGCATCTATTTTTCGGTCTGTTTGGATGCTAAAGTTCCACAAGATTGAGATGTGATCTTTTTCAAGTATGGGAGGTGGTTGATGCTCCCACCAATTCTTTTGATGGGGCAGGTCAAAATGCTTACACATTATCCAATGTATGTATTGTGCAGCTCTGTCATGCCTGTTTAGGTATTCGGTTGGAGCTATAGGACTGCACATTGAAATTATATGGTCAATGGTCTCTGGTTGTTTTTTGCATACACGGCATAATGGGCTGCATCCATTTTTTATTATGTTGGCTTGGTAATTTTTTGTTGGCAGACACTGATCTTGTGCTGATATAATCAGTCCTTCAGTCTCCGATTTCAGTCCAGAGGATGCCAACCACTGATGGGTTATTATTATTATTATTATTTTGGCAGTATCGGTAGAGGGTCGGACGCCATGCTTTCCAGCATAGTTACGTCCCTTTGCGATCTGAGTTCAAATCCTGCCGAGGTTGACTTTGCCTTTCATCCTTACGGGGTCGATAAAATAAAGTACCAGGAATGCACTGGGTAATTGCTGGGCTTGTGCCAAAAGTAGAAACAATTATTATTATTATTATAGTTGCATTTATCTTGCTTTATGTTCATACGAGTTATCACCAAGTCACAACCAGTGACCTCAAGAGACAACAAGGTCCGCCATGTTCAAGAAAGAACATACATATTCACACATGCATCTTTAGTGTTTAGACTTGTGATGTACTTATATTGACAGAATCTTCCTTAGTATATGGGCAGTTCCCATTAGTACTATCTTTTGTATTTCTCCTATACGCGGGTTTCCTGGGATTTGCGATATGTAATCATTAGACCCCTTAGGTATCATTCCCAGAGCGCCTACAACCACTGGTATTGTTTTAGTTCTCAATTTCACATTTATTATTATTATTATTATTATTATTGTTATTCCTTGAATCTCAGTCATTGATGTTGGTTAACTGGAAAGTCCGTTGGAATGAATATCAAGCCACTACCTGCAGCCTCAGATATTCAGGACGTATCGGAGGGTTCTTGCTGTTCCAAGCAAGCATGCCTTTTGAAGCGTTCCAAAAAGCGTGAAGGGGCCGATTTTCTTTAACCATCCCTGGAAACTTTTGGAGATAGTCCCCAGTGCGCCTATGACAATCGGGATCACTTTGACATCATGGCAGTTCCAAATCCTTTTCACCTCCCACTTTAGGTCCTGGTATCGGTTAATTTTCTCCCTCTCCTTCTCTTGCACTCTCGTGTCGAAAGGGCAGGCCACATCCACAATCAGACACGATCTTTTTTCTTTGTCCACAACCACCAGGTCAGGTCTATTGTGTTCCAGTTTTTTGTCCGTCTGTATCCTAAAATCCCACAGCACCTTCACCTGATTGTTCTCCATCACCGTCTCTGGCCTATGCTCATACCATTTCTCAGAATGTGGTAAATTGTTTACTTTGCACAGGTGCCAGTGGATCACCCTGCCCATCACATCGTGTCTCCAGCCCTTATAGTGGGTCTGGGCTAGGTGTTTACACTCGGACACAATGTGAGCCACAGTCTCCTCTCTCTCTCCACAGATCCTGCACAGTGGGCTAGCCTCCTCCTTGTAAATATGGTGCTTCAACCACTTCGTTTTGAGGGCCTGCTCCTGCGCAGCCATTAGCATTCCTTCTGTAGCCTTTTTGAGGTCTCCTCTTCTCAACCAGTTCCATGTCTGTGGATCTCTAAATTCAGTTTTCTCAAAGAAGGTACTATGAAGGGATTTTCCCTTAAGGCTGCTCTTCCTCCTTGATGTTATTTCCTCCTTGGACATCCCCTGGCCTACTGTCCCCTCCTTCAGTACAGTTCTAAGCATTGGCTCCTTACTATAGGTCACGTATTTGTATAGGTTGTTTTTCTCCATCTGAACACAGTCCTCTATGCTGATAAGACCTCTTCCACCCTCAGATCTCCTTAGGTAGAGTCTATCGACATCACTCCTCTTGTGGAACATGTTGTAGATAGTCAATAGCTTCCTAGTCTTCCTATCCATTTCTTTTTGTTCAGCAACATTCCATCTCAGAATTCCAGCACTGTACCTAATAATAGACACAGCTCGGGAATTTACTGCGCTTATGGCATTTCTGCTGTTCAGATGTGACTTCAATACGCTCCTTACTCTCCGAATGTATTCAGTTCTTAACAATTCCTTCATTTTTTTGTTCTTTATGCCATCAGCCTCCAGAACGCCCAAATACTTGTATCCTTCCTCAGAGTCAATTTCCTTTATCATCTCACCTGTTGGTATCTGGATCCCGTTACTTCTGCTCAACCTACCCCTCCTCATCACAATGACTCCACATTTACTAATACAAAACTGCATACATATATCACTGCTGAAAATACGGACAGTGTCAACAAGCACATCCAACTCCTTCTCACTTTTCCCGAAGAGCTTAAGATCGTCCATGAAGAGGAGGTGATTGATGGTAAGCTCTCCCTTTCCCAACTTGTATCCTGCTCTCACTTTTCGCAGCATAATGGTCAAGGGCATCAGGGCAAGGACAAACAACAGAGGGGACAGACTATCTCCCTGGAAGATACCTCTCTTGATCTTCACGATTCCCAAGGATACTCCAGTTGATGTCAACTCTGTCTCCCAGGACCCCATACTCCTGCCCAGCAACTGTCTGATGTTATCTGCCACCCTGAAGATCTCCAGGCTTTTGGTGATCCAAGAATGAGGCACCATGTCAAATGCCTTTCTGTAGTCTATCCATCCCATGGCAAGATCAGTGTGTCTCCTCCTGCAATTCCCCATTACCATCTTATCAATAAGCAACTGGTCCTTTGTACCACGTGACTTCTTTCGGCATCCTTTCTCTTCGTCCGGTAACAAGTTGTTTGTGTGGAGGTGATGGTAGATTTCCTCAGACACAATGCTCGTCAACAGTTTCCACATTACGGACAGACATGTGATAGGTCTATAGTTGGTAGCATCATTACCCTTGATTCGGTCTTTCATTATCAGAACTGTGGTACCTTTTGTCAACCACTCTGGCACCTCACCCGACACCAAGCAGTCATTGAACATGGCCGTCAGCTTCGGGTGGAGGGATGTTAAATTTTTAATCCAATACCCCTGCACACCATCTGGGCCTGGTGATTTCCAGTTGGTTAGTTTTTTGGCCTGCCCCTTAAGAGTTTCAACTGTGATACTCAAATCAGTTTGTTGGTGTGCCTGCTCACCGATCTCCCTCTGTACTGTCTCAATCCACCCTGCCTGGACATTATGTCTAACATCCTGCTCCCATATTCCTCTCCAGAATGTTTTAGTTTGCTCCGTTATTATTATTATTATTATTATTATTATTAACTTTGCCTTTCATCCTTATGGGTCGATAAAATAAAGTAGCAGTAATACACTGCGTAATTGCTGGCCTTGTGCCAAAAGTAGAAACAATTATTATTATTATTATCATCATCATCTTCTTCTTCTTCTTCTTCTTCTTCTTCTTCTTCTTCTTCTTCTTCTTCTTCTTCTTCTTCAATCAATGTGTTAAAGCAATTATTTCACATTATAACATTATTTCACAGAGTTACGGCCCTTTATGATCTGAGTTCAAATCCCGCCGATGTTAACTTTGCCTTTCATCCTTACGGGGTCGATAAAATAAAGTACCAGTAATGCACTGGGATAATTGCTGGCCTTGTGCCAAAAGTAGAAATAATTATTTCACGAGTGGCATATATTTAACATATACAAAATCTGTTGAACGAAAAAAAATTCTTTTTTTTTAAATTATTTTACATGAATTAGGCTTTATCAGAAATTCCACAACTGCGGTATCTCCTCGTGCTATTTCCTATTAATTTTCAGCAGCAAACGGAATATTTCATATAAGCTAATTATTTCGAAGAATATATTCGGTCCCTCGAAATGTATAAGCAAAATAAATATCATTAATTTCCATTGATTTAATCCGAGGTTTCCGTAAACTCCATCAATGACCCAACAATTTAATAAACTTCTTAAAAGGGCTGCTCATATAAAATATGTTCATAGAGATAAATACATCACATTATTTTGTTCGATAATCTGATACACTTGATGTTTATGTTTCTGCTGATATCTACGTGAATATTAATATATATGTTTATATACGTCTATTTGTGTATCCATTCTATGTTTATGGATTTTATGATGAAAAAACATTTCCGTACGTGCGTATCTGTATGTAAATATATTTTTTGCTTATAAATAATCTGAAACTCTATCTATAAGTTCATCTTGTATTTAAAATCATATATATAGAATCCAGATATGTGTAAGTTTCATAATGTATACGCTTTCCAAATCACCAAATCAATTCTTTGGTTGAAACTACAAGATATTTATTACTCGTAATATCTGATCTCCGACTAGATTTAAAACCAATTCTTAATGCTTCATTTGCATATGATTCAGGAGAAAATACAGAGGAAAATACAGAGGAGGGATTCAACAGCCTAAAGCCTAGATCCTTTCACACCGTAACTCAGGCGACGTCAACTTAAAGAACAAGGTATATCACTCGTTTAGACAATCTAAGAAATAAATCATCTTATTTATTCTTCTAACAAGTTCATTTTTTAATTGTATGAAACATTCTCTTCTCAGGATATATACTAAATCCAGGGGAAAATTAAAAAATTTTTCTTTTGTTTGTTTCTTGCTGTAAATTTATGGACAGTTGATTGCGTCTTGAATCCATTTGTGGCCTTGTGTCGAAGTTAGAAATCATCATTGTAATAAATAATGTAAAAAATGTACATCTACAGAGACTACGTCACACTGTTTCGCGTCCTTCCCATTGGAAAAAAGATGAACTAGTAATATACTGGGAGGAATTAAATTTACTATATCAATTTTTCTTACAGAAAGAAAGTTGTCAATAGTCAGAGATAGCTTAATTATAATTGTCAGCGTGATAGTTTAGCAGGAAGAATCGTGTGACTGACTAAATTCCTTAAAACATGTTGTTACATCATATATTCTGAATTCATCTTTGCTAATCAGCCTACGAGTTTCAAACTTGTCTAGTAATCATTTCAATTGACTATACATTATCTCTACAAACCCATGTTATTGTGATATATAATCATAGTATGCTGTAATATCATATGAATGAAATACAAGACACGCAATCCTCGAGTCATCAGTCCCTTGTAAATCAAGAGCCATGATGTTTCATGTTTCATTGATAAATTATATTGGTAATTCAGTTTGAACTCTCAGTTGAAATCACTTCATTTATATCATTGCATCATATTATTTTCAGCATGTCACTTCAAATTCTCTCTCTCTCTCTCTCTCTCTCTCTCTCTCTCTCTCTCTCTCTCTCTCTCTCTCTCTCTCTCTCTCTCTCTCTCCCTCATATAACTGTTTACTCTGGATGCTACTTCAACTGCACGCATAAGCACGTTATGCCTATATATATATACATGATGGCTACCCCCTCGTTATCGAGTATGGCCATTGCATGTTATACCATTATTAATAATTATTAATTAATTCTATCGTGTAATGCCTGTGCGTGAAGGGTTTTTTTTAAAGTGAGGAAAGACTGAGCGACAGTAGCTATAACCCGAAAAGAAGAAAAGATCAACATCATCGGTAACTACTGAGCCACATGTTTTATATCGGAGCTATCCCAGTTTCCTGAGTTGCCTTCTCCTAGAAGAATGCCGACAAAAGCTAGGGATCCTTCACTCCCACATACATACATGTATGACGTGTTGTTACAAAAGAGATGATGGTCAATTATTTATGTTTAATCCGGAGCACGATCTCCTAGAAATAGTGCTATATTGTCTCCGCCTGTTTAGATCACTGATTTTGTTCAATATCCAACATAAATAAGATAAACGTCAATGTTTATGTAGTAAATAAGCAATATTTCTTAAAGAATTACCTCCTGGCGCCATTTTAGATTGGGTTTTTCTCGCTGATACAATTTCGTACTTATACGTTTCACGCTCTTCGGCGGCTGTTTTATTTCTTTCATCCGGTTCTTTATATCGGCATCAAATCAATAAGGTTGTTGACCAATGCATCAAAACAAAATTAGCTTCATTCATAGAGTGATTCTTCTGTAAAACAGCAATAAGTAGGTCGTTACTGGAATTTGGAGAGTTAGTAGATAAAGGTCGACTGTAAAAAGATTTAAGTTGAATGGAATGTACAGTAAAACAGAGCTAGTGTAGTGATTGATTCATTTGAAGTAAAATAGAACGGTTGACATAATAACCTTACATATATCCACTTATATACACTTCACACAAACACAAAATCTAACACTTGCACACACACACGCGCGCGCACACAAGCACACACACATGAAACATTCATACGAAATATAAGTTTGATATTGAAAGCTTTGTTCATGTTCTTTAATTAAATAATACAAAATCAATGTTGCGTTCATTCTATAGCAATATCTATTAGTTGCGTATTGACAGCTGTATCAGTAATCATTTAATTTACGAACGTTTCAAAAAGATCGACTATCCTCCCAACTATTAGGTAAAACAACATAACAAAAGTTGAAAACATTAAGAAGCTACTTGTTCACAGCATGCATACACACGCACACGCGTGTGTGTGTGTGCGCGCGTGTGTATGTGTGTGTGTGAGTGTGCGCGCGTGTGTATGTGTGTGTGTGTGTGTGTGTGTGTGTGTGTGTGTGTGTGTGTGTGTGTGTGTGTGTGTGTGTGTGTGAGAGTGAGTGTGAGTGAGTGTGTGTGTGTGTGTGCGTGTGTGTATCTGGGGGGGGGGAGGTGCATTCGTTTACCAAATAGGGGAAACATGTCTACCAAATAGGTGATTCAAAACAATATTGTATAAATAAGGAAATCTGTGAATGTGTTTCACCAGCTATATCCTCTACAATGGGGAAACCACCCCATCACATTCAACAATAGGAGTTAGAACTAATTTACACAACCTCATCTTGTGTCTATATACCTCAATATTGTTGATAATGCAAGCAGAATGAGCAGTTGGATCCTTAAAACATTCATGACCAGCGTCCCAGATGTCAGCTGCACCAATAATAATTGTTTATACTTTTGGCACAACGCCAATAATTACCCAGTACATTACTGGTACTTTATTTTATCGACCCCCGTAAGGATGAATGACAAAGTTAACCTCGGCGGGATTTGAACTCGGTCCGTAAAGGGACGTAACTCTATGCTGGAAAGCATGGCGTCCTATCTTCTACTGATACTGCCAATCAACCAATAATAATTGTTTATACGTTTTGCACAAGGCCAGCAATTATCCCAGTGGTACTTTATTTTATCGACCCCGTAGAGATGAAAGGCAAAGTTAACCTCGGCGGGATTTGAACCCAGATCATAAAGGGCCGTAACTCCATGCTACAAAGCATGGCGTCCGACCATCTACCGATACAGCTAATCTACCAATAATAATATTCCCCCTGTAGTCTCACCACACCAAAACAAATGTTATGAAAATTGGGGATCCTAAGATGACATATAAATGGCATAAGATGTCTTAATTACTGGAATCGCCCCAAATCTCTCAGAATCTAATCAGTTCAACGTCGCCGTGAATCCTACACCATTTCTTCAATTTGGAAAATATTCCATCAGCATTGCCCAGTTTTAAAATCACCAAAGACACTGCAACACCTGGAGCCTACAAAAACCAAACTCACAGCACATCACTAGTTTGCAACATAACGTTGTAATTCTGCCTGAATAAATACCAGCCGATAAATACCTCAGTTTAAATATAGCTAGGTGGATAGATAGATAGATAGATAGATAGATAGATAGATAGATAGATAGATAGATAGATAGATAGATAGATAGATAGATAGGTAGATATATATATAGATAAATAGAATGAGTTACGAATAAAAAACGTACATTCCACTTTGAGTATCGAGTGACTTTTTAAAAACAAACTAATAACTCTCTTTGTATATAAACACACACACACACACACACACACATATATATATATATATATATATATATATATATATATATATATATATATAACGAAGGAAATGTGGTAAGGAACCAGGTGGACCATAACGCACCAAAGTACTCAATACTTGGGGTAGTAGAGTGGGTAATAGGAACCAGTAAGACCCCGACAGCTGAGCTCAAGCCGTTTCGACGGCTAATTCTGGACGCGTCCAGAATTAGCCGTCGAAACGGCTTGAGCTCAGCTGTCGGGGTCTTACTGGTACCTATATATATATATATATATAGAATAATAATAATAATATTCATACTTATATATAAACTATATATAGTTATAAACAGGAAAGGTCAGTATTCTTTTTTTATCACATTATTACCAGTATGAAAAATAGCTCAATGTAAATACACCAGATGCTTTACAGAGCAGGAATATAGAGTTCAAAACAATCAAAACTATGTTCAATTCATTTTATTGCTGACAATCGTTTCTTCCAAACAGCCGTTTGGAATCATCGGAGCATTGGCAAAGTTTAAACATATAATTAACCTATTCTACAGAACAATCATAAATATATGTTGATATTATTGTTGCTATCAACGGTCTCATATTTAAAGAAAGTGAAGATGCTGTGGTCAGTAACAATGGGTATAATAAAGATTATAAAATAATTATAAAAGAATTATAAAAGAAAGTTACTCGCAAAGTAGGACATTATGGTATTAAGCAATGGTATTAAGTATATATAGCACAATATGGCAAAGATATCACAAATATAGGTGTAATAGGATATTAAGCAGTCAGGAATGCATAGGAAATAAGGTGAAAATTGTGAAGCAACTTGTTTAATATACATATACAAAGTTACGTTGATGCATACATTGAGTGTGGATCAGATAAATAGTTAAGTGAACAATCTAAGTAAAAATAAAGCTGTTGTGTAGTACAGAAATGTTTGTAGTAGTAAGATATGCAGCGAGATAATTATATTTAAAACAGTTTCTATGTGATAATTGTTCTGGTAATGTTTAAATGTAGCTGTGTTGTGAGTGTTAATATTGAGGTTTCCCTTTCCATTACATCGGTTATATACAAGAAATGATTTTAAATAATATTTAAATAGATACAGTTATAGATTATATATATGCCCTTATTATAATCAGATTAAGGGTTAGAGTTGTTCTGGAGTGATCTCTTTTTAGTCAGATATGTTAATTTTTCGAGTTGGTGTGGTTATGTCTAACGGTTTAAATTCTAGGAAGTGATAGGAGATCTTCACTAAAGGGAGCTAATGGGAAAGGGGAGGTAATTGAAGATTTATTTATTTATGTATAGCAGAAAATATATAATCTGGTGTTAGTTGTTTATAAATCCTATTAGTTAAATTCCATGTGTTAATATACAATATATTATATTATAAGTGAATCCTTATATAATGCTATTTATATTTATATTTATTTAATACATAACCTGTTTTTTTATATAATATTTAATATTTAAAGGTCTCAATTGACCCTTACCTACCTATATATTAATTGAATGAATAAAATATGAGTAAGGAAGATATTATAGTTATATTAAGTGGTGATACGTGTATGTTTATTCACTATAGTTATTATTGAGTATAGGATCTGAGATAAATAGGAGATAAATGAAGGAATGAGCTGATACAAAAATGTGATGTTGTGGAGGTATTTTATGCTGATAAAACCTAGAGGTAAAGTGTTAACGGTGGTGAGGAATCTATATCTGACATTGTTATATATTAGCAGCTAGGTTAAAATTGTGGAAAGAGTGTCGGTGGTAGTATTGGCACGTGGAAAAAATTTCAGATTTTCTATTTAAAAGGTTTAGCTTAGAATAGACTATAGTGCGAGACTCTAAAAGACAGAGGTTACAGAATCTATTCGGGGGTTTATAAGAGGTGGCCCTATCTACAACTTCCCATTGTAGTGTGTATGGTCTATTCCTAGTTTTCAAAGAGTCTATGTAGATAGATGAAGAAGTGGAGTTAGCTAGATTATGATTTTTGAAAGTGTGAAGATCCGGGTCATATCTCGTCTTGAAGCAGCTTGAGGTAGAACCAATATATGTTTTCGAGGTGTTATTTGTATTGACTGTACAAGAATATATAATTGTTTCTACTTTAGGCACAAGGCCAGCAATTACCCAGTGCATTACTGGTACTTTATTTTATCGACCCCGTAACGATGAAAGGCAAAGTCAACCTCGGCGGGATTTGAACTCAGATCGTAAAGGGACGTAACTATGCTGGAAAGCATGGCGTCCGACCCTCTACCGATACTGCCAATCCACCGTCTTTGATTAAGCAGTTTTTTCTCAAGGGGCAAGTTCTATTTGTTCTACAATTACAGTTATTTTGGTTGTTTACCTGTCGGTTAATAGGGTGTGTAGGTGCATGGTTGTTAGGGAGAGTATTAGGATAATGACGATTAGTATTGCTATTGCTATTAATTTCATTAGTGCTGTTACTATTATTGTTATTGCTACTATAATTCTCCGTTATTATGAATTGGCAGTATCGGTAGAGAGTCGGACGCCATGCTTTCCAGCATAGTTACGTCCCTTTGCGGTCTGAGTTCAAATCCCGCTGAGGTTTACTTTGCCTTTCATCCTTACGGGGTCGATAAAATAAAGTACCAGTAATGCACTAGGTAATTGCTGGCCTTGTGCCTAAAGTAGAAACAATTATGTTGCTATGCAAGTTACCCTCGTGTTGTGATTTAATCATTTGGAAATAATTATTAATCTTCCTTTTATTATTACTAGCTATATGGTTCGCAATGTTAGGTGTGGAAGAATAAGAGATGTTAACAGTATTTTTATTCATAAGATTATGGTATCTATGGCCGACTGGGAATTTTTTTTCTAAAATTGAGAAGAAAGCCTTAGGCAAGTTGGTGGAAACGTTTAAATTGAAAGAGGGATTGAAAAATGTATTAGTTCTTCCTCTATTTGTGTGATTATTTTTGTAAGGTTATCTGTAGTATTGTTTATATTTCTATTTTTATTATTATTATTAGGATGTTATAACTAGATCATTTTTTAGGTAAAAATTTAATTTCATCTTTATTGCCTGAGTGAACTAAAGCGTCATTATAGTATCGGTAATTTCTGTTAAATATAGTTTCATTATAAGATAGAGAGGTTATTCTATTAGATACTCCTTTAGTAATCGAGTTTAATATAGATTTAGGGTGGTTAGAGTTAGTATTCACATAAAGTAGTTTTTCATTTGGTTTATGAAAGGGTTTATATATTTTAGAGTCCAGGCAAAGCGTATCATCAAGGAAGTTAACGTTTTTAGTGTTTCTATCTATGGTAATACTTAAGTTGAAGTTTTTAAATAGTTTATGTAATTGTTTTCTAGTTCTTTCTATATTAAATTGTTTACAATCAATAAGTAGTAGTGCATCATCGCGGTATAAGCCACCATTGAGGTAGGGTAAATTCTTAGGAATCTCATTTAAGAGGTATAGACCCACCAAATCTGTAACCTGCGCCGAGTCACTGGATCCCATAGTTATGTCAAAGTTGTTAGGTGTATCCTTGCGGGTCCATAATTGATCTTCAAATACAATTATGGTTTTACGGGCCACAAGGATGACATCGATTTGGGATCCAGTCAGGTCACTATTATTCATAGCCATTATTAATGGGCGGTGGATTGGCAGTATTGGTAGAGGGTCACACGCCATGCTTTGCAGCACAGTTACGTCCCTTTACGGACTGAGTTCAAATCCCGCCGAGGTTAACTTTGCCTTTCATCCTTACGGGGTTAATAATATAAAGTACCAGTAATACACTGGGATAATTTCTGGCCTTGTGCCAAAAGTAGAAACAATTATTAATGCCTTGTTTAATAGGATAGGAGAAATAGAGGTGTAGTACTAATTCATATCAAATTGGATAATTTTTTTTTTTTATTCCCATTAATATTATTGAACCATTCAATAACTTCACCAGTATTTCCCCATAGGTTAAGATAGGTTTTTTTGTCTAAATTGGGATGATTCTGTCTAGTATTTTTTTGCTAATAATTCCAATGTCAGATTTGGAAGGGCAAATTAGCCTACTATTAAAGTCTTCCTTGTGCTCCTTCAGAGAGAATCTTGGGGGATTAGGGGTGTAAGGTTGTGTATATCTCTGAAGTCCTAATTTACATACTATATAATAGTGGTTTTCTTATAGGTCTTATGCAGTTCTTTATATATAAATTTTCTATAATTTTCATAATCTAGGCTATATATATTATTGGTTTTATCACCACGTACTAGAATTTTCTTATTTCTATTAAATCTTTTAATAGTATATATATATATACATTAAAATATATGATAAACACAAAACGTGTTTGCATTGTAACAGACAAAGTTAGCTATTAATGAAATAAACTAATTAAAGTGAATACAATTTGTCTGTCTCGATATAAGTCAATAAAGACAAGCTTATATTGGCAACGGCCATGATTCCTGGACAGATTTAAATTTCAAAATCCAAACCTGTTCCGTAGACGAATTTGAACCCTGAAACCTAAATCCGTTTCGCAACGGTGGTATGTGAATTTTCTCTTTATTTTTCAATTCACATACCACCGTTGCGAAACGGATTTAGGTTTCAGGGTTCAAATTCGTCTACGGAACAGGTTTGGATTTTGAAATTTAAATCTGTCCAGGAATCATGGCCGTTGCCAATATAAGCTTGTCTTTATTGACTTATATCGAGACAGACAAATTTTATTCACTTTAATTAGTTTATTTCATTAATAGCTAACTTTGTCTGTTACAATGCAAACACGTTTTGTATTTATCATATATTTTAATGTATTTAACTGCTCGGAAATCCCCCTTTTCTTGGAGCTTAATTATTGTAAACGACTGAGAGTTTATTCTCAAAATATAATATAGTATATTGCTCCTTAACTGTAGAACTGATCTTTAATCCCGCATAAACGGCTGTTATTTCTAGCACCGGGAATGCGGGATGGCTAGTTTGGCCTGTCTACACACGTGTAGTCAGACCTGCAAAATTTTTGATGTGAGATGTACTAATTTTACTGGATTCCTGTTGATAAGCACAGAAGATTTGGTTATTTCACTTTTTATTTCAATTCCATTTCGATTCTCTTTATTTTTCAATTCACATACCACCGTTGCGAAACGGATTTAGGTTTCAGGGTTCAAATTCGTCTACGGAAAAGGTTTGGATTTTGAAATTTAAATCTGTCCAGGAATCATGGCCGTTGCCAATATAAGCTTGTCTTTATTGACTTATATCGAGACAGACAAATTGTATTCACTTTAATTAGTTTATTTCATTAATAGCTAACTTTGTCTGTTACAATGCAAACACGTTTTGTGTTTATCATATATTTTAATGTATTTAACTGCTCGGAAATGCCCCTTTTCTTGGAGCTTAATTATTGTAAACGACTGAGAGTTTATTCTCAAAATATAATATAGTATATATATATATACATTTACGTGTTTATCTGTGCACGTATTTATATACGTGTGTGTATGTGTGTCTGTATGAGTGTGTGTGTGTGTGTGTGTGTGTGTGTGTGTGTGTGTGTGTGTGTGTGTGTGTGTGTGTGTGTGTGTGTGTGTGTGTGTGTGTGTGTGTGTGTGTTATATGATAGGGAATGTTGTGATGCTTAAGCTTTTCATCCTAATAAAACCTCGAGTTCATAATAGAAGAAAATAAGTTGATTAAACAATTACTCCTTTCTTTAAAACATTTTATGTTTGAAGTACAAATATCTTAAGCGAGAATTGAAACTGAAGTTAATAACAAGTCACTGAGTGTATACCACTTAACCCAAGCCTTTCTCTAGAATATTTTAATGTTAAACACAAAATTTACTATTTCTTTTAAGTAACTGTAATCGGCGTCTGAATATCGGCCATTATATCCAAATCAATTAAAATTGTATAAAAATAGATTTGTATCTAACTGCATTAAACATTCAAGTGCTGAGCAGATATAAACATAGAGTTGATGAGTGTTTGGTGGAATGCAGTGGGCTCCTAAATGGGAAAACTATGCCATTGGATTAAGATTTGCATCACTCGTATATCATGTTTTTATAATCTCTGCAGCAAAATTATTGGCTTATGTGGAACTTGATAGGCCGACACTTCAATGCAAATTTAATTTTCACTGTAAATTGCTAAAACTTGTTTTGGAGCTAATGAATGAAACACATATTTAAAACTGAACATTATTAATGCCGTATTCAGCAATAGAAGAGTGATATATGATTAGGAATGAAATCATTATCCACAAGAAAAACGGTATAGAACCGTATTAGAATCCACAACAGTAGTTAATTTCCTTTCTCAATTTTGTGAATTCAAATTCTGTCAGTACTAACCTTCAGATTTAATATAAATACTGATCACCTAAAAGCTATGGAAATACAGTATCTCTGGGAAATAAACTTAAATTTACATTTCTAGGATAGATAAAGAAATTATTCTTCAAACTATATAGAAGCAGGGGAACAATGCAGTGTTGAATTCCCCCAAAAAACAGAATTTGCTAACTGGTATTGATTCTGGGTTAGAATGTTATATTAAATAATAATCAGCTGACATTGCACTTTCAATATACTAATGAGGTATAATAGAACGAAACAATCTATTGCCGGCAACAAACGATTAGGATCTCATCGGAATATGTGAATTAATTTTGAGAATTTAGTTTGAAATTACTTCAAATTATTTCCCACTTTCTTTCAAATGTGATACAGTAAGCTGTTTCTCCCAATTTAAAGGGAAAATGCAATAGGCTATGGGTATGGCTATATTATACATGACATTCAGTACATTGTCCATTATATATATATATATATATATATATATATATATATATATATATATATATATATATATATATATATATATATATATATATTAAAAGATATTTGTTTTAAACGCCGGTACAATGTCGTAGAAGAATACGAAGAGCAGATGATAACAAATGAATCAAAACAAAACAAAGTAATGTTTTTCCCTGTGTATTAAAAACAAAAAAAGGAATCTACTAAAGAATAACAGTAAAACGAGGAAAAAATAAGACTATTTATAAGTAATTATGAATCATTACCTCCTTACGGATAACTGACGCTGCACACGAGGTCCGAACACAGAAGAGACGAACTCCCACTGTCATCGACCCCATCTCTCTCTATTATGAGAAAATGGGCCCCGGCGGACAGAATGGAGAAGGCGTTTCCCCGGAGGATGGTAAGGAAGATGCGCTGGAAGAGCCATTCCATCTCGCGAGGCCCACACCTGCGGCTAGCCAGCTCAGAAACTATGGTGGTAAGTAGAGGGGTAGTCCTAGGGCCAAGGACACCAGAAGTCTCCATTGCTAAAGGCTCCACTGCAAGCTTGTCGGAAAGCGACCGATATTTGAAGAGTTTACCCTCCTCAGCCCGAAGTGCAGCAGAACCTGGGTAAGTCGCAGACTGCACCAGGTTGCCACTGGAGAATGTGTATCTGCAAGTGGCATCTCAGACGAGGGGTTTACCACCGTGGAACGGAAAGATGGTCATACCGTCTGGCCTTTTGCCGTCCCCTCGGTCCAGCCCCACCGGCTCAAGCTAGGAGGGGAGGCCTGCATCATGGCATGGAAGGTGGCCGGCACTGTAGCGACAGCAAAGTGGATGGAAGCGGGAATAGTCCACTGTGGATACGCAGCGACATTTGTGTGGCTCGCAGATCCGGGTGCCAAGCCTCAGGGAAACCCCGATGCGCATGTTATCGTTGTCCATCTGCGTGCTAGTGAAGAAGGAGGATAAGGCATGGAACCATGTACCGCTGTGTGGTTGTGAGGTCACGGGAAAACATGCAAGGCGGCGCTGGTCAAGCTGACGCGCTAGCCTGTCAGAGGCCAGGTTGCACTAGATGGCATTCCAAATGCTCTGGGGGACTTGATGTCAGCAGAAGAGGAAAGAGGAGGGACGTCTACTGGGCTAAGTCCAAGCCGATTCCACGACTGGCAGGTGGCCTCACGTTCCTCGATCAGAGTGGGTTCCATTGTGTTTAGGAGAACCTTGTTTATGAGGAATCGGCATGAGGTTACGCTGGCAAAGACAGCGAGATCGGGGACCAGGGTCCAATGGTGATATCTAACAGGTATGGTTGCCTGTTACTATCTATTGAGGTCAGCAAGGAGAGAATCGTGGCTGCAGCACGGAGCACTATGAAAAGTATAGAGGAGTTTCGGCATGGCGAAGCAGTTCCTCAACAGGAAGAGGGCTGGGTGAGAGTCAAGCATGCCCAGTCGGCTCGTGAGGGTCTTGAGTTGCTGGAGCCTAAACCTGATGGTGGAGTGGATGGCCGGTGGGTGGATCGGTGACCCGAAGATGAGGACATTCTCATTAGTGGTCACCTGTACCTGGAGGAGAATAGATCGTATGTCCGAGACGGAGACTGCAAAGCTCTCAGCCTCGTAGTTGACATTCACCACCTTCGACTATGATGAGTTGACCTGGAGGGCGATTCCCGCCGGAGCATGAACCACCGATTGTAGGTCTTGGCAGACAGTCTCTATGGGCCCGCCCAACGTAGCATCATCCAGGGGGCCGTGATACTCCGAGCAATGGGGTCTATACCAAGAGCAAAATAGGAAGGGGCCCAAAAGGTCACCCTGCTGGACTCCAATGGCTGAAGGCATGACCGTATCAGCAGCAAGAAGTATGCTCGGGGCTCCATATGACAGGTAGGCCAGTGGGTAGGCAGAGGGGGCTCAGCTGAGACAGGCCTGGAGCAGACGGTCACGGCGTAAGCAGTTAAAAGCATTCCTCTGGGTTATTATCCTTTTTCGGGCTCGCTACGTAATCATTCTGCCTCTGGTAGAATGATTACAATAGAAGTATTATATGAAGTATGCAGCAATATAGCGTCGGACACCGTGCTTTGCGGCATAGGGTTACGTCCTTTTGTGTTTTGTGTTCAAATCCCGCCGAGGTTAGCTTTCCCTTTCATCCTTACAGGAGCAATAGAGTAAAGCACCAGTAATGCACTGGGGTCGATTTGATCGACTCTTTCCCCTCCCCCAAAATTGCTGGGTTAGGGTCTAAATCAGAAACCATTATTTATCTTATTCTGACTCTGAGTAAAACACAATAAAACACCCAAAGAAACCTAAAACTCTGTGACAAAGGAAGATATGCATGTGTGTGTGTGTGTGTGTGTGTGTGTGTGTGTGTGTGTGTGTGTGTGTGCCCTTGCATATATGTGTAAGTGTGTATGTATGCATGTGTGGGTGTGTATTTATAGATGCATATATATATATATATATCATGGGATTACAAATTGTAATTAATTGAGATTATCTAATCAAACAAAAGCTTATTTAAGTAAGGAAAAGCTTCCTTTTTGTGATATTTATTATCTAAAATCTGCAAACAAATGAGATATATTCAATAAGTTCTGCTAATTAAAGTTTCTAGAAAATACAGAGGATACTGGTTGGTGTGGATTATGTTTTTAAATCCAAATGCTCAAAGCAGTAGACCTGTTTTGTTCTTACCAAACCCCTTCAGCGAATCATATATTACCCAGTTGACAAGAGAATATATTAAAACATCTTGCAACAGCTATGTGGCAGGATGCAATAACCATTCTATCATGCAAAAACGTACACTGAAAAGGTGTAAGAAGTTATCGGCCTATAATATATAAATAGTTATCGGCCGATAATATATAAATAGTTATCGGCCTATAATATATAATTGTAAATTGTAAACATGACTGTCACCACTGAATATGAACCTGAAGATTGCGAAAGCATGAAAGTACTTGTTCGATTAACACTTAACATTTAATATTCTACCATACTATTTCATTATAATATCATTATAATTTAAAGGATTGTAAATAAAACGAGTAAATCAGACAAAGTTGGAATTCCTTTTATTAATATATATATATATATATATATATATATATATATATATATATATATATATATATATATATATATATATATATTTATATATATATATATATATATATATATATATTTATATATATATATATATATATCCCTCTCTCACTTCCTCCCGTTTGACCTGTGTGAAATCCTTTTCTCGCTCACATCTCACCCATGTCGGATGGTCTGTATCTCTCGTCCATGATTTCACCAAGCTTAAGCTTATAGATATCATGTACTTGTCTCTTCCTATCTTTCCGTTGCAATACCATCTTTGTTTGTTTACATGTCTCGCTCGCTTCACGCTATTTTACTTGTCCCAATAACTTTATTTAGTTATTGCTCGCACCAACCAGAGGTTTATGATTTTTAAAGCGATGAAATACCAATGAAGGTTGAAAGATCACTGATGAAGGACTAATTTTATTCATATATATATATATATATAAAGAAAAGGAGATGAAATCGAAAATGCAACTGGAGTCTTATTTTTTTAAAAAATATATATATATATTTGGTTCCTTTACCGGTTTCGCAGTTCTTCAGATGTGAGAAAAACCACAGACCCTCCATCTCAACTCACCTTTTGAAAAGCAGAAGAACTGCGAAACCGGTAAAGGAACCAAATAAATATATATATTTTTAAAAAAAATAAGACTCCCGTTGCATTTTCGATTTCATCTCTTTTTCTTTATACTTTCACTCGTGTAGGACACCTCAGTTATTTTTCATTTTGTAAAAAAAACCTCACTTTCTAATATATATATATATATATATATATACATACATATATATGGATATATATGTATACATACACACACACACACATATATATATATATATTCAAGAAGTTATGTACAGAGTACCATGCTCGGGAAACTCTTTCCCTTTAAACTAGAGAAAAAACAAAAAATCATAGCAGCACCTGTTAAGGCCTTTCAAACGAAAGAGATGGTTTGAACTCAAAAGGATCCACATGTTTAGAAAAAGTCGCCCCAGAAATAGGAAATCATTTTCACACCACCTGAGCGTCAACATAATTTTAATTTCTATTCTATCGCATTTTACACTAGTTTTTGTTCTTTGTTTTATATTCACTATTTAACATATGCACATGCGGATACTCCACGTCGATCATACTAATTTCATCACATCCAACACCATCATTTTTCAAATGTCTAGTCTTTTGGAGTACATAATTGGACTATCATCTTGGATTCCATTGTCTCTTTACTGACATGGATAATACCTGCTGATGAAAGCAAATCAGTTCCACTTGTTTCTGAAATTGGTGTATTTTTATGATTACATTTTTATATAATTCTATATGATTTTATATTTCAGACTTGAAGTACTTTATTGTCGATATTCAATATACTGAATACATATAAATATATACGTATGTAGATGTGTATGCATGCGTGTGTGTGTGTGTGTGTGTGTGTGTGTGTGTGTGTGTGTGTGTGTGTGTGTGTGTGTGTGTGTGTGTGTATGTGTGTGTGTGTGTGTGTGTGTGTGTGTGTGTGTGTGTGTGTGTGTGTGTGTGTGTGTGTGTGCGCGCGCGCGCGCGAAAACGAAACGATAATCAGAGTCAGTCTTTTCGAATGAGTAATATCATAGAATTTTATAATTCCGGTGTTATATTTTTTAATGTGAGGAACAACTTATTTATGCTGCTACACCAATCCATCAATTCTACAATGAGAAATGATGATGCAATATTTTCTACTGAATTTTAAAACCATAAGTAAATAAATTAACAAATTATATCTCATCTTATATGAAAATATAGCGCTTGTCAAATCTCCAAACATGCCTTGCAATATTTTATTTTTACTTTTCATACATTGTGCTTTCATTCTATGGCGAGCTATAAAACAACTACCCACAATTCTTTTTGTTAGGTCAGCCATGGCTGAGCAGATCCATGACTGAGGGCATTTCAACCGTGTCCATCCTGAGATGTTTTTGGTATAGTGTATTTTGGACTAGATTATTTAGTATGAGTTTTCTTTCTAAAGATATTTTTGGGCAATTTGGTTGCTCTCCCTTACAAACCAAGAGGTGACATAGAGGCTTCCCAGCTGACTTCCGATAAGAACCAATAATATGATGGCGTCGATTCAGTTGGTCGTACCTCTTTTGAATCATAAATCGCTTTGTACCTATTCTAAAATTCGTATCGATGTGTTGATAATGATGATCAAAAGATAATTTAGCAGAGTTTGTAATCCGGTTTCAATTCCTTAGTTAAATACTTGTTTTCTCACAGATAATTCCTTTCAGAAGGGTCCATGCCCCCAACCTTCCATTTTCAAATAAAATAAATTTGAAAAGTTAAGAATGGCAGCTAATTGAGATAAACGACCAGGATATTACAATAATTGTCTTCGATTCTTGCTGGTGAATATTCCGAGTTTCATTTTCCTGTAGTCAATAAGTAATAGTAAAACATTTCATCCAAATTATTATTGTCAATCTCGACAATAAGAATTTTTCATCGGCTTCCCAACTTTAGATTATATTTCTTTTGTACGGAGTTAAAAACAAACCAATGTGGAATCAAAAGTAATAATCAATACAAATAATTAATTAGAGATCATAAAATCTAGACTTTGGTTCTATTGTTCAAAGCTATATACAATCCCTCGTCTGCATTACAAATTTCTCTTATAGACAGTTTGTCTTAGATTTATAGAATAGAAATATGGATTTGTGGTATTCGTTCTTCTATCAAAGTTGTAAAGAATCAAAATAGTTAAAAGCAAAGGATAACAAGAAACGAAAGTCAGTGGCTGATTCGGTTCGTCAAAAGATTACTACATCTGAACCATGCTTCTTTCTTCGAATTAATGGAGATATCTTACTTAATTGTGATCATCACAAAACAAAATGTAAAATTTTGGTTGAGTCGAAATTGCATCATTGTTTCGATTTTGGTTTAAAGTCATCATTTAGTTAATGGATTGGAATGAAATATTTAGGCTCTTATTTACCCTTACATTTAAATATAAAACATTTTTTTAACAAGTGAAAAGAAACCTGTATTAAGCTCCTATTTAGGATGAAGACCTCACATACAAATGAAATATTACGATGTTCATTCATTCCTCAAGAGCAATTAGCAATATAAGTAAGGTTAATTTAGTGTAAAATGGAATCTAAACTGGGTTGTAGAATCAGTCAACATGGAACTTGCTTCTTATTCGATTAGAAGTATTTCTGCAAACAGTAATAGAGTTAATTCCTGGCACGTGTGTTTGTACTTACTTACTTTTATAAAGGGGAGGGGCATCGAGGTTCTTTTTATTAAATAAATACTAGAGGAAACTGGTATGAGTAGGGCGGACTGAAAAGAAGTAGAAACATAAATATACGCTATTAAGAATATCTGATAAAAAGCCTAGATAACCGAAATAATTTCTGTAAATGGTGTTTTAAAAGGGAAGAAAATAGTATACAAAGCTGAGAAATGAGTTGAGATTAAAACTTGAAGTTAAGTTCGTTTCAAACGGAATCAAAGATTCAAAGCGCAGACGATATTTGAGGTTTTAAAGGCTTTTTGATAAGATTAATAGTAGATTAACCATTCCTATATAAAAGCCACACAGTCCACAAGAAAAATACCTTTATTTGTTACTTGTTATTACATTCATTTCACACCAAGCCAACGAGGGAAGCTTCTACATGAGTGTTCGGCTTACAGTCAAAGCATTCTCATATTACCCAACACAGGATAGGCATGCTAGATCATAGCTTACTTGAATATAAGCAAAAAATTCTAAACAAAACAAAGAACTGAATTTATGTCAAATTCTCTCTTCTTGGCCAACATACATGCAATTATTTCTACTTCAAAATCATGCTCTATAATTTTATACGCGGAGGAACAAATTGATAATGTAGTCTTAGATACAACATTTTGTATGTCATAGTTTAATAGATTGTTGCATGCTTTCTCATTAAAGCAAATTCTTCTGATACATGCAATGTGGTGAATTATAATTGGCTTTATTGGAAACATGACTAGACTATGACGTCAAAGTGGTGGGCAAAGCTTCTCCCTGTTACCTAATTTCACTTTTTATACAGTCCATGAAATAAGACTAACTACATGAAACATGTAAGTGCGGGTCTGTAATTATAGTTACTTTATATATGGCTCTTTCAAAATGGAATAAGTATGAATTGCTACATTAAAACGATGAATTCTTCATCAAGTGTTGATCGAACTATTCCAGACAAATCGACTTCTTTTGCCTTCCTGCAGATACGACATCGGTAAAAGCCTAATATAGATATATATATATATATATATATATATATATATATATATAAGTTAAAGCAATGAAATAAAAATTCAAGTAATTAGAAATATACTTCACTGCTTTACGATCGTTTCTAGGTGATGATAATACATCGTAACCATACTTGGTTATCGATCTATGTAAGGTTAGATTTTTTTTGTAACTAACCTTACATAGATCGATAACGAAATATGGTTACGATGTATTAGCATCACCTAGAAACGATCGTAAAGCAGTGAAGTATATTTCTAATGACTTGGATTTTTATTTCATTGTTTTAACTTATATCATGACTCTGTTTTCCTTTTAATGTTTTATTGTTTTCCGGGATTTATTTTAACCTACAAAATGTTCAACATATGGATTACATTGAGTTATTCATGCAGACTGGACCCCACAACTTACTGTGGATATCTCTGTGTATATATATATGTGCGTGTGTGTGTGTGTGTGTGTGTGTGTGTGTGTGTGTGTGTGTGTGTGTGTGTGTGTATCACATCCTTATATACCAGGTGAAAAATCTCTACCCGAGACGATATTTATATTCTCGCCTTCAAACAAGACACTAAACAACTAAATCCACAGAGTAAAGCAAACATTAATTAGCAACGGATATCCAAATATACAAATAAACCAAGACACTGAATCACAACGCACCAAGTCTATCTTACAACATGACATATATTACAAATACACAAACCACAAAAGTGGCTACTATTAGAGAATATTCTTTATGATATAACAGTCTACTGTTGGACATATATTTATTCAAGACTACTTTTCTTTTCTGTCCACCAGCATTCCATTCCATACATCTTTTACCTGCTTTTACTTTTGTTAACTGCAGGTATTTTGTTCTATATTTAGTCAATAAATTGTACATGTATTTTATTAACTTAACTAGCTGTCGGAAAGCCTTTTAAGCTTGAAATATGTCTCGGTCTGTATCACCACTTGCTTCGGACTCTAATTCCGAATATATGCTGCGATTAATAGGATGGGTAATTACTAATAGCCAACCAACCATCTTTTTTTAGTGACACGTTCTGAGCTACAAAGATTTTCACCATATATGTGTATATATATATATATAATAATAATAATAATATATATATATATATTGTTTTCGTATAAAACATCGGTTGGAGATTCTCATTTGATTATAGTGTAAATACAACATCAATTTGTGATGCCCATTGGCATGTAGTGTAAACCTGACCAGATATAATTAATTAGCAGTAACACTAACATACATAATAGAGGTGTATATGAAGACATATTCGGCACGTTTATGCATAATAAACGTACTTAAGCACTCTATAGCTGTGTTAAGCAGTGTGTTGGCCACAGCTGACTCAGTAGTCGTGTGTGATGCCAGACAACTTTATCCGTATTCAGTGACATTTACTAACACGGAACTGAAACAAGCTTTAGCTACATAGCTTTATGCTTTTTTGCGAATGAAGCATGGACTGCATACAGCGCAAATAAAACTTCACCTTAAGAACTTCAGAATTCTATCTTACCAGAATATATAACGTTATAACTAGTTACCAGAAATGTATAGTTTTATTTCGCCCAATAAAGTTTATGGACTGAGATATGTCGTTATAAAATGAATGTCAATAATTTCTGGCCAGCCTGGTATTAAAGTAAGTTAAAAGGCAACATCAAATATCTAGTCGCAAGTTCGTATCCTTCTTCCGTCGCGAAAGAATTTTTGCGTTTTAAGTGATTCGCTACACTACGGACTTGAGACGTTAAAAAATTGTTATATTCGAAAATATGTACGGGTTTGAAGCTCTTCAAAACTGTACTGCTGGGCGGTTTCAACCATGCCACTGCTTATTACTGGTTCATATCCCATCTCTACTTACTTATGTTGGATGTCATCAATTTGTAGAGATTTAATAGTCGCATCTTATTAAATTTCGTATCATATTTAAGTCAAAAATATAAATTACACTTTTCATACACATGTATACATTGATAGATACGTAATGAAACACATTTTTACTCACATAGTTTCACTAGCAGAAAACCATCCGGTGGGCAGTATTTCTGTCAGCACACACACACATATATACACATATTATATAACCGACTTAAAACTCAGGCCCATCATAGCAGGCCGGATTTGTGAGACGCATCACCTACGTACTTTTCTTAGACATCTTATTAAAACTTCTCGTCAAACACAAGTATTGATGGTCGACCCTATCAAATGCCTTAGACTGATCTAAATTGATCAGAGCTCCACCGAAGCCAGGTTTACACCCTACCCTCTCTATGATGTATCGCATTAGGTGGAGGTTGTGTATGGACCTGATCGGGATTGCACACGTTTGGGCTTCCCCTACCAGGTTCTCGACGACAAGCGCCAGCTTTGCTGCTAACACCTTGGCCAAAATCTTTAACTCTGTGTTGAGCAGAGTTATGGGCCTGAAATTGCTTATCTCATCCCCCTTGTTCTCTTCTTTCCTGATCAGCGCCACTACGCTTCTGCCTACAGAACTGGGAATCCTCCCGTTATGCTGCCAGTTGCAATAGACCGCTTCGAGGACGCCAGAGAACAAGTCTGGCATGCCTATGTAAAACTCATAGGGTAGACCATCTAAACCGGGTGATTTGCGTTTCCCGCAGCGGCCTAGGGCATCTTCTATTTCGCCCGCTGTGATCGGCCTTTCGCAGCTCTCCGCATCCGTGCTCGAGAGTCGCGGTACGCCGTCAAGGTAGGAGCTGAAGTCCATCACCTCGCTCGATGTACCGCTTTACCCGAACAGTTGTGCAAAATGCTGCTGGAAGGCCGTGCACATCTGCTTGGATAGATAGATAGATAGATAGATAGATAGATATATAGATAGATAGATAGATAGATAGATAGATAGATAGATATATTTCTTTATTTACCATAAAGGCATAAAAAGAAGGGACAAATACATAGGGGGAGTTTACATAAAACCGAGTAAAAAGGGTGTAACATGAAAATAATCGAAAATAACCTCAAAAGGGAGGTGACGTGATGGGGGTTGCACACACCCCTGAAAAAGTGTGCAATCCTTTGCCCGGGGAGCACATGGAGAAGGTGCTCCCCTCTCCTTTACTTCTTTACCTACAGGATGGTATACAGAGAAGGCCCACTTACACGAGCCATTCTCGCCACTATCACCCACCTTTCATAAAACTGCCTGTGGTCAAGCACCTCTCTCTCCATTCTTATCCTTCTTCCGAAGTGATATCGGAAGAAGTAGACCAGACTATGGCCAGAGAGGAAGTTGCCTGACCTCAGACCTTTCAATCGTGTCCACCAAACAACCTCTTTCAACATGGCTATTACGCACAGAAAAACCGCCTTTGCTTCCTTTGTGAAGAGGGGAGGCGGTTTGATTGTCATCACGGACTCGGCGGTCAATTTAATCGGCGCCACCCGCGACAGCAGTCGTTCGGCGTAGCCCCACAGATCAGCCACGCCCGGACATTGCACCAATGCGTGCGCAACGGTTTCTTCGTGACGCACGCATCTAGGGCAAATCTTTTTTGAGGGATCCCTGCCCGGGCGCCCGTGTCTGTAGAGCCTCTCTCGAACGGGTAGAGCCCCCCGGTAGCACTGCCAGGCCAGTGACTTCTGGAAGTTGTCCATTGGTCCTGGGCCGAAAGTCCTACCGAACAGGCTGGCCAGTTCGTCTTCCTCCATGTCTAGCGACTCTCCAAGGGTGTCATCGCCCCTGCTAGCCACCAGCCCTCTATAGAATGATGAGGTGGATTCTCCGCCGATGGCCTGGCCCGCTTGCCAGAGAGCCCTGAGCGCCTGAGCACACTCAGTGTGCCAGTCTCCCAGTTTTCCGGATCTTTGCTTGACCCAGGACTGTAGCTCGGTGAGTGAGACGAGTCTCGGAAAGGCTCGTTTCACGAACGGAGCCCACACCGGTTGACCAGTGAGGAATACCTGTAGGTGCCGTAGCCTTAATGCGTGCCTACGCATCATCAACCACGGCATCCCCAGCCCTCCTTTCGAAGGTTGTTGGCAGCAGATGGATTTTCTCACCATAGGAGGGCGCTTCTTCCAAAGAAATTGGAAGAGCATGCATTCCATGGTGGTGAGTGTTTCCTTAGGGCAAGGCACGACAGTCAGGCGGTAGTAAGTGACGGACGCTATGTAAATGTTCGCCACCTCCGCCCGGCCTTTTAGGGACAGCTTACACTTGGCCCATTTCTGGGTTAGTGCAAACACCTTGTTCGTAACCTCGTTCCAGTTCTTTTCCACCTGGAGATCCGGTCCAAACCAGACCCCAAGCAACTTTACCGGGCCCTCCGTCCAGTGTCCGACGACACCGTCAGGAGGCATCGGTCTGCCTCTCCACGTTCCGAGTTGCAGCCCGATGGATTTTTCCCGGTTCAGTTTCGCTCCTGACAACCTTTCGTACTCCTCCAGTAAGATACCGATCGCCTCGATCTCCGAGTCGGTCGATACCATTACTGTTACGTCATCGGCGTAGGCCGACACCGCTTTGCTCAATCCTGGTTCCAGGGGGATACCCTGCAACAACTCCAACTTCCTCAATAAAGGCTCGAGAGTCAATACGTACAGAAGGGAGGAGAGAGGGCACTCCTGTCGAATGGATCGTGTGATTTCGAACGGCTTCGAAAGGTAGCCGTTCACCTTGATCCTAGAACAGATGTGGTTGCTATGTAAGGCAGTGATCCAGCCTCTGAAAACAGGACCGAACCCAGCCGCCGCTAGCACCGCATCCAGGTAACCATGGTCGACCCTATCGAAGGCCTTAGACTGATCCAAGTTGATCAGGGCCCCACCGAAGCCGGGTTTGTTGCCAACCCTCTCTATGATGTATCGCATGAGGTGGAGGTTATCGTGAATGGACCTGGATGGGATAGCACATGTCTGCGCATCTCCCACCAGTCCACGCACGACAAGCGCCAACCTCTTTGCTAACACCTTGGCCAAAATCTTTAACTCTGTGTTTAGCAGGGTTATGGGCCGAAAATTATTTATACTATCTCCCTTGTTCTCGTCCTTCCTCACCAGCGTGACTACGCCCTTGGCTACAGAACAAGGAATTCTCCCGTTCTGCTGCCAATTGCAGTAGACCGCTTCGAGGAGTTCGGAGAAGAAGACCGGCATTGCTAAATAAAGTTCGTAAGGTATACCATCGAGACCTGGAGATTTGCGTCTGCTGCATTGGCTCAGCGCATCTCCGATCTCATCAGCCGAGATTGGTCCCTCGCAGGACTCTGCCTCTTCGCTCGAGAGACGCGGCAGGCCGTCGAGGTATGGACCGAAATCCACGCCCCCGCCCGGACCCCCGCCTCCCCCGAACAATCGGGCAAAGTGTCTTTGAAAGGCCTCGCACATCTGCTTAGGCTCCCGGATCACCCGTCCATCTTCGTCTTGCAACGACCGGATGGTGGATCGATTTCCACTCTTAGCTTCTGTCACGCGGGCCCAGCCAACGGCTTTGGCCCCCTCATTACCTAGAGCACGTATTTTACTTCGAATGACGCAGCCTTCGTGCTTTGCATCGAAAAACTGGTTCAAGGCCGTCCTCGATGCCAGCACTCTGGCCACATCTTCGCTCTTGATTGCCTCTTCTAATTTACCTGTTAATTCTTTCTCGTTTCTATTCCTATCGGCAGCTAACATCTTGCTATAACTTATTGATTCTGTTCTAATCTCTCTTTTGAGAGATGCCCACCATCGGTTGTTGACGATTGCACCCGTCAACCTCTCCTTAACTAATCTGCTAATCCGGTTTCTGTAAGTCTCTTTTGCCGGTAAAGACAAATTAAGTTTCCAGTAACCGGGACCCTGTTTATGTGTTTTCTCGAGATTGACTACGCAGGTCACGAATTTGTGATCCGTGTAGCCAACCGTGCGCATTTCTGGACAGCTTAATATGTCCCTATCCTTACTACATAGATAGATAGATAGATAGATAGATAGATAGATAGATAGATAGATAGATAGATATGTTTCTTTTATTTGCCACCAGGGCATCAAAAGTGGGACAAGTACAATGGGGGGAGTTTACAAAACAAGGCGTCCTCAATAAGGAGGAGGCAATAACAATATATAAAAATAAAATAAAATATAACAAAAAATAAAATTTATAACAAAGTCCTCAATAGAGAGGAGGCGCCTTGGGGGTCGCACACACCCCCGAAAAAAGTGTGCAACCCTTCTTCTCAGGAGCACAGAGAAGGGGTGCTCCCTTGGTCTTTCATCTAGATAGATAGATAGATAGATAGATAGATAGATAGATAGTTAGGCGTGTATGTATATATATACGCACACACGTGTGTATGTATGCATGGGTGTATGTTTTTTATGTTTTCTGAAACTAATCTGAGCTTCCTGCCCCTTAAAGAATGTGCAAGTAACTGTTTGTCTGTCCATGATTATGTGTATGTATGTGTGTGTGTGTGTGTGTGTGTGTGTGTGTTCTCTGTGTGGTGTGTGTGTATGTAATTTCTCTGTGTTATTTTGTTTTGTAGAGCTATGAAATATTTTATATTAACCGATAAAATGTTACAATAACATCTTTATACCTGTAAAGCAAAGGATTTCGAAGAGATGATACTCGTGCATTTCTACACGCACATACACATATACATATGTATTATATATATATATATATATATATATATATAGAGAGAGAGAGAGAGAGAGAGAGAGAGAGAGAGAGAGAGAAAGAGAAAGAGAGAGAGAGAGAGAAAGAGATACATATACATAAGCGTGCTAGTCTTGTAACTTTCATAATGAAACCATTTTCTGTGACCATTGAAAGCTGAAGATAAGCTTTAAAATGTGCACGAAAGTTGTTTTGATAAGTGTGGGTTTCTATGTTATTTTTATATTTAATTCTCTTCCGCGTGGCTTATAAAGTAGGATATACAACATATATGAAAAAGAAATCGTCACATTGTACATTGAACGGCGTTATACGTTGAGAGATATGTACTTCCTGAACTGACTTGTTGGGATAAAAAAAAAAATCTTCTAAATAGTACATTCATATTCAAAGAAAAGGAAGGCAAAACAATGTAATCACAAAAAGATAAAATAATGTCTCTATATAAAAAGTGAGTCGATGCATCACCGATTTAACATCAATATTAATACTTTAGTGGTGATAGTCGTAGGTGTCGTAGGTGTCGTAGGTAATTTCATGTCGTGGCAGCAACCTAGTTTTAATTCACAACTGAAGTAATTTTACTTTACTTCTGGACACGTAATATCCTAAGAAACGTTAAGAACATCACAAATATATTTCTTCTTCATAATATAATTAGAGAGAGTCCCACCGTCAAAATTGATAGAAATTCACATAAAGCTATTCATATGAACTGAAATGTAAAAATCGTCTACGGAATTTAAAGCCCCAGCAATGGTTGAATTGAACTGGAAGAGGTGGAGTTTCCTAGATGGATACGTATCCTTCTAAATATTCATAGGTAGGAAATTAGAGACTAGTATTGTATTAACACTTTCTCTTAATCTTCCTATCTCTCCCACTATTTTACGGCATCTCTCTCTCTCTCTATATATATATATATATATATATATATATATCCCCTCACTCTCTCTCTCTTTCTCTCTTTTTGTATTTCTCTTCTCCTTACTCTAGATGCAACATTTTACTTCTCTACCACTATTTCCATTCTTCTCCCCCCCCCCTCCTCTCTCTCTCTCTGATTCATGAAAATCGTATTCTATTACGTATCTCTCTCTTTCTCTCTCCTCTCTCTCCCTCTCTTTCGTTCTAACAGTATGATGGCAGCGTCTATGAGGCCCAGGAAGGTGAGATTTGTGAGTAAAGTGGCAGGAGTGAAAGGGAAAGAGAAATAGATAACATAAGAGAAAAAGATTTTATGAAAAGTTTCGCTCAGACAAATACATTTATAGACATATTATTTTTGATACCTTGCGCCTCGTCAAACAGAGAAATTCTGTGTACAAAATGGTTTTCTTCACATTTGCCTCTTATGCCTTTAAAAAAGAATAAACATCACAACATCCTATTACAAGCATGACTTCCAAAAACTAGTCTATAAATCCCTGGGTGAAATATCTTATGGTATCATGTTTCATCTCTGATTTCTGTTTTAAAATCTCACCAGTGTCTTTTCTCCCAATACAAATGCGTCTATTCATTCGATCCAGTCACCCCAACCCAACCTAACTTTATATAAAATGACTTGCCTTGTATCTAGTCAACAGAGATCCAGTTTAATAGAAGCTATTTTAAACACTTTATTTATAATTTTAATGCGACCAGTTTTATTTAATCTTTTTTTTTAGTGTCTTATGAAAGGAATGTTGTTCTCGTTTCATTTCCTTACTGTTTAAAATCACGCTGCATCCTAAATGTCGCAACGATGGCTCTGATGAGGAGGAAACAACAGCTCGACTATTTTACAGAGCATTCCACATAGAATTATGGGCTACTATTAATAAGACGACTAAATATTACCAAGTATAAATCTTATTAATATCTAAACTTGGATATCCATCTTTGAAATTCCTCATTTTCTGTTTAAAATTACTATCCCTTGTCATACATAAGCCATCTATCCTAAAATATGTAGACATATGTTTGTTAATTTTTTCTAGGCCGCTTTGACTAACATCCATAAAAGTAATATATACATCAACGTGTGTTCCCTGTAAATGGTCAAGCCAGGATTATCTTCTATTTGATGTGACGTCACATGTCACGGAAAGTTGCGGACTACTACTACTACTACTACATTCAATTGTGTCCAGCAACGGAACTTTCCATTACAAGGAGGCGAACTCCTGCTGACGATGCAATTCCTGACAACTTACGTAATGCATACTAACATTACGTAATTTCTGCACCTGATGGTTCCATTCGGACCACCGCCAGTAGATCGAATCGTAGAAACTGGTGAATCAGTCCGGATATCTCAATTTCCCTACTGACACGAAGTCGTCTTACTCACTGATTATCATATGTTTACACTCCAGTCGGTTGGGCACGAATTTTAATAATAATATGAACATAATTAAATTATTGAGTGAGTGAGGAAACGACCGTAGCTGTGTCCATTCTATTCCATAAGCATTGTCCCATAATTATATATATATATATATATATATACATGCATACGTATACCCACATACGCACACACACACACACGCACACACACACACACACACACACACACACACACACACACACACACACACACACACACACATATATATATATATATATATATATATATATATATATACATTATATCAGATTATGTACAAATGTATCAAACTGTACAGATGGCAGCAGGCATATGCCTGCTGCCATGACTACAGGATAGTTATACATCCAGCAGCATATCCTAATGAATGCATAACTGAAAATCTGGTTGATCAGTGGATCTGCTAATATGCAGATCCGACTGATCAGCCAGTCTGCTAATA
>OZ024743.1:4544833-4589833 GCA_964016885.1 Eledone cirrhosa
CAGTATATCAAACTGAATCAAAATACCAATTGAAACAACATTCTGTTCTAAAGCAAAGTCTACATTGTTTAATTATATGAATCCTACTAACTTGAAGCTAACACAATTTCCCACTGTTTGGAGATCGTGCTGTTCTTCACTACGTCCTGATTGTCTCATTAGAAATTAAATCCTACACATGTTTTCACTTGATCTTAGACTAACCCGAATGTTGTCCAAATTTCATTTACTGTTTCATTTCTCTGTCTTCCTCCTCTGCCTCCTATTCCTTCTATCTTCTTTTTTTTCATTCTCTACTAATACTTTTACTTTTTACTGTGGTGCCTTCTTGTTCTTTCACTTAACTATCTTATTTATCCCTCTTCAAGTGTTGGTCCTCTTATCTATATGAAGCAATAAACAATTAAAGCTTTCATGCATAAATTTTAACTTTGTCTAGTACGATTAAATAAATTCAACGTGAAGAAGATTCTTTCTCTAGGGGTTACTGGGTGAGACAGGTTTTGTTATCATTGTTGGCATGAAAAGGCTTGGAAATATGATGTGTGCTTTTTTCTTAAACATTATGAAATCCTGGTACAAGATGTAATTATGGCTGTGGAGTCAAACAAAATGCAGTTATGGCCATGTGTTTTATTTCGCAATCACATGGTTCCCTGTTTGACCTCACAGTGTGACATATTTGTAAGAGTCCTCTACCAGAATCTCAAATCGAACTTAGTCTTATGGGTGAAATTCGGTAAATTAAAAATATGTCAAAACCCGTCGGATGGAGTGTACCTGTTCTTGGGTGGTAGACTTAATCCATCACTTGGTTTACGTTCAAAATATAATTTCAGTTCAACATTGGTGCATTTAGTAGATTAAAGACTGATGGAAGCATTTATCTTAAGTTAAGTGCCACTTTTCCCCCATCTACCAGGCTCGGAGGGCTACAAGAAGCATTGCCTTAGCTCTTCTCCCCCACACTATTGCAGCTGCCACAATATCAAGGCTAATAATATACAGTAGTAACTTGTAAACCGTCTGTCATTTTGTCTATCCCACTTTCATTTCTCACATTGATTGCTCTTTGTATTAAACATTATATTATATTATATTATATTATATTATATTATATTATATTATATTATATTATATTATATTATATTATATTATATTGTTATATTATGTTATATTATATTATATTATATTATATTATATTATATTATATTATATTATATTATATTATATTGTTATATTATATTATATTATATTATATTATATTATATTATATTGTTATATTATATTATATTATATTATATTATATATTATATTATATTATATTATATTATATTATATTATATTATATTATATTATATTATATTATATTATATTATATTATGTTATATTATATTATATTATATTATATTATATTATATTATATTATATTATATTATATTATATTATATTATATTATATTATATTATATTATATTATATTATATTATATTATATTATATTATATTATATTATATTATATTATATTATATTATATTATGTTCGCCGAGGTTGACTTTGCCTTTCATCCTTACGGGGTCGATGAAATAAAGTACCAGTAACGCACTGGGTAATTGCTGGCCTTGTGCCTAAAGTAGAAACAATTATATTATATTATATTATATTATGTTATATTATATTATATTATATTATATTATATTATATTATATTATATTATATTATATTATATTATATTATACTATATTATATTGTTATATTATATTATGTAATATTATATTATATTATATTATATTATATTATATTATATTATATTATATTATATTATATTATATTATATTATATTATGTTATATTATGTTATATTATATTATATTATGTTATATTATATTATATTATATTATATTATATTATATTATATTATATTATATTATATTATATTATATTAGGTAATATTATATTATGTTATATTATATTATATTATATTATATTATATTATGTTATATTATATTATGTTATATTATATTATGTTATATTATATTATGTAATATTATATTATGTTATATTATATTATATTATATTATATTATATTATATTATATTAAGTTATATCATATTATATTATATTATATTTTAATTCAATATATATCTTATTATATTATATTATAACATAAACTAGAAATACAGAAAACATTCAATTTCACATATAAACCACAACTACTCAAGTTCCTGTCTCCCACCATTTACGGTGTCAATTTTGATTATATTATATAAAACACTTAATATTTATGTTACCTTTCTTTACTTCCTGTTTTATTATATAATCTGAAGCGCATTCGTGTGATTTCAGAATAAGTTTGTTATTTTTACATATAATTCAGGCTGCATTAACACAAATATATGTATGAGTGTATAGTATGTGTGCGTCTATGTGTTTGTTTATTTGTATGTTTATGTATGTGTGTTTTCCACTGTTTCGCTCAAATACTTTCTTCCCTTCCCCTCTTTTATCCACACACACACACACGCACACACACACACACACACCTACACACACATATATATATATATATATATATATATATATATATATATATATATATATATATATATAGTTAGAAGTGTGGTAGCAGCCGAAGTGTATAATGAAGTTATATCTGTATAAATGCAGAGTGTGTAACTGGGACTACATGTAAACATCCCAAAAGATACGAATTTCTCTGTAAATTGAAAAAATGATGAACAACTTTAATCGATTTTCGGATCTAATTGGAAACTTATCAGAAGACGTATACATCAGTTAATCCAATAAAACGAAACATATATGTGTTATGTATGTATAAACATACGCTCTAAGTATTATTTGTCTTGCATTCAATTTATTGCGAAATCTACCGTCCATTTTGCATTGTCGTAGCCTTCAAAAAACTTATTTCTTTACACACTAACACAATACTCCAAGAATACTACAACACCCTATTTCTCTCTCTCTCTCTCTCTCTCTCTCTCTATATATATATATATATATATATATATATATATATATATATATATATATATATATATATTAATTTCAACAATGTCAGTATTCCATGTGTCATAATTCTCGATTATCATTGGTTCATAGGTTTCAAACGACTCCGCCCACCTCAACGACTGTAAGAATCCTAGACCATTTGGTCATGCCATGAATGATTCAGACATTGGTGTCCTTTGATCAGTATTGTGAGCTTTGACGGAGTTATCATTTCTGTTCAATGTCATTTATTGTCGATAATGAGCAATAAAATCCAACAAGTATTGATAGAAATTGCCTTCAAATTTATCGCTTCTGATTGCGGTGGTAATAAAACCTCATCATATGCTGAGTCTGGAAAAAAGGTTGGATCCTATGGCCGGCCAGGGCTAGAGTAATATTGAAAAACGATTCTATTTTAGAATGTAGAAGGATCCGCCATTTGGAGTTCAAACCAGGCCACCTCCCCGAGTTGAACTCTGGGCAACATTGACTGTCTATTACATAGTGGCTAAGAGCCTGGAAATTACTGAATAAATGTTTGTGTCATATAATTTGTTGCTTTATTATTATAGCTGACCACTTATAGATAAGCATGTTATCCATATCCATATTAATTTGGCATTCGTATAAACCATTTCAAGTGAATAGGGACCTTTTTTACATTGACGGCCATCTTTTATATTTATCTATATCTATATCTACATATAATATAAAAGATTGGACCTTCCATCATCCTTTTGAGAAACGTGGAACAACCAGGTCTATGCAATGATACACATTTTACAGTCAGTCAGAAGATGAACCATCTCCTAGAGGTCACTATTCTAGGTGGCAGCACCTAGAATTGTTCATATACTATGCACAAATGGTACAACGAAGAATCTGGTGTATCTGGAAGATTTTTTTTACTGTTTTTTGTATCACACAGACACCACGGACTCGCCTCATACTGTAACCAGACAAACATCCAATACAGTCATTTTCTCTTTTACCAGTCTTCTCTTATCATCTGTTTACCCGGGCGAAGCTGGGTACGTCAGCTAGTCTATCTATATATTAATTTCAACAATATCATTATTCCGTGTGTCATAATTCTCGATTATCATTGGTTCATAGGTTTCAAACGACTCGGCCCACCTCAACGACGCCAAACTTAAATTAATATGCATAATGCCAATGAGGGAGTGAGAGGGGAGAGTGTGAACGCTGTGTTTGATACTCTATGTATATGTGTGTGGAAATAAGAGGGGAAGGAAAGCAATAACTATTAACATGTGTGCGTGTGTATGTACGTGCGCGTATGTTTATGTGTGTGTGCGTGCGTGCGGCGTTCCACAGAAAGTAAAACCTATCAACATGTGTGAGTGTGTGCGTGTGTAAGTTTGCGTGCGTGTGCAAGTTTGCGTGCGTGTGCGCGTTTCCATGCGTGTATGTGTGTGGCGTTCCACAATCGCCACGTAGTTTATCTGTCTGTGTGCCTGTCTGTCAGTCTAACATACACAGAGTTGTGAAGGGAGTGAATGGGGACCTTTTTTTTACATTGACGGACATCTTTTATATTTATTATTGTGTCATTTTTTGACAATTGCTTGAAATGAATACTGATAATAAATGCAATTCGACTTTATCAAACAGTGAACTACAGCGGCGACGGCGTGCAGCGAGGAATGAAAAAAAAACGGGCCGAACAGCGCTATCGGAACGCCGAACTTCAGAGGCGAAGAGGTGGCGCCATGAATGAAGAGCAGCTGGCTGAACAACGCCAACGAAACACTGGAGCCAAGCAGCGACGGCGTGCTGCGATGGTTGAAGACGAACTGGCTTAGCATCATCAGCAGATGGCCAGAATTCAGCAGCAACGTCGTGCTGCGATGGATGAAGAGGAGCTAGCTGAACAGCGCCAGCGCAATACAGAAGTTCAGAGAATATATCGCCAAAGTGATCCTCATTCCAGTAAAGAGGCCAGAAGGCGAACGAATGATATTAAAAATGGATCATGGCAACCGTGTCATTTTCAGACTGGGGGTCGAGCAGAGTGTCCACATTGTGGAGCATTGCTTTGGAGGCACGAAAAGACGTGGGCCACAATGTGATGTCATAAAGAGCAGTTCAACTAGAACCCTTGCGAATGCCGGATGATGAGGAGTCACCGGAGTTTAAAATACTAAGTATGTGGGGTGATCAAGGAGACAGAGGTAGATTACTGCGCAAATATTCGCGCCAAATTAACAATTAATTAACTTTAGCATCGCAGATAGTTAGTGAGATGTTTGAGAGTGGAGCATGGCAACCGAATGTAGTCATTCAAGGCCGTTTGTATCATTGTATCTGTAATTTAGAAGTTACCCCAGGAGAGAGGCCCTGATTCGCTCAAATTTACGTTAACGATACAGATTATAGTGAATCGGAGGAGGATATCAGAATCGGTTGGATAAAGTTGCCGGAAAATATAACTGAACTTGAACGGCAAAGGTTAAGTGATTTGATCCGTGATTTGCAATCATGGCTTAGACAGTGTAATCCTTATGTTATGGATTTCCTGTTGGTGGCTGAACTGCAATATGTCCAGCAGCAAACATTGGTGATTAAGGCTGACGCAGTGCCAAGGAATCAACACGAACGGCGATATAATGCCCCTGAAGGATTTCGTGAAGTTGCTGTGTTGATGGACGATAAGCCTGGATCGATAGATATCGTCCTCAATCGCAGAGATGGTGGTCTCAAGGCTATCAAGGAGTCAAATAGGGCATACGATCCATTGCATTATGTTCTTTTATTCCCAAAAGGTGAAAATGGATGGAACATGTCTGTTCATTTAGATGATCATGAGAATCAGCATCAACAGGGAGGCGGCAATAGACACAATAATTCGATTCGCGACTTTTACGCGAACGAGAGGAATCAACAGAGAAATGCGCTGTTTCAAGCCAGCAGATTGTTCCAAGAATACTGTTGTATGGCATTCGCAAATATCGAAAATCAAAGGCTAAATTATCATGCTTTGAACCCGGATCAAAGGCAACTCTACTTCGATTTCCCTTCGCATTATACGTAGGATAAGAAGGGAAAGAAATGGAATGATAGAAAACAAAAGTTGAGATTCATGACTATTGACGGGTTTGTAATGTCCATCCAGCATCTGGTGATGTGTTTTATCTCCGAATTCTGTTGCATAATGATTTTTCGAGAAGTAAACAGAGCTTCGCTGATTTGAAAACAATTAATGGCATGGAATATGAAACATACCAAGCTGTATGTCAGCATCTGGGACTCCTTCAGGATGACGCTGAATGGAATAACGCCATGGGAAGCTACAGGAACAACACAGATGCCAGCTCAAATAAGGCAGTTGTTTGTCACGATTCTAGGATTCTGCAATCCTGTCGATCCAAGAGAGTTATTTGAACGCCATTGGCGAATTATGGCTGATGATTTTAGGCATCATCTTCAGGTCGATGATGAAAATTTGATGAAAGCTATTGTTTGGTCAATATTGAGAAACTGCTCGAAGTTCATTTCAAATGTTTAACAGATTTCAATTTGCCAATTCCTGATGAAGAAATGCGGTAACGTGTCTTAGCATTGAACATGAGATTGCAGCTTAGACGGTTGTCACTCGATCGGAGGGAACTATTCCAGTTTGATCCACTGGAACAGC
Source organism: Eledone cirrhosa (assembly GCA_964016885.1). Lineage (NCBI taxonomy): Eukaryota > Metazoa > Mollusca > Cephalopoda > Octopoda > Eledonidae > Eledone > Eledone cirrhosa. Next base: position 4,551,505 of record OZ024743.1, read on the forward strand.
AACGTATTGTGGATGAACGTATGCCAATGTTGACCCAATCTCAGAGAGAATTGGTCGATGGCGTTCTCCACTCGATTTCCACTAATGAGCAACTTTGTGCTTTCATAGATGCTCCAGGAGGCACCAGAAAGACATTCTGTTTCAACACTATGTTATCGGCAGTCAGAGCTCAGAGGAAGATTGCTCTCCCTGTGGCTACCAGTGGGATCGCTGCCACTTTGCTGAGTGGTGGAAGGACCTTCCACTCATGCTTCAAGGCTCAATTGGCTCCGGATGAGTTGAGTGTTTGTAACATTACAGGACAAAGTGAACTCGCGGGCCTTATACGCAATACGTCTCTGATTATTTGGGATGAGGCTCCAATGGCACACAGATATTTGCTGGAGGCATTGGACAGAACTTTGAGAGATATCTGCGGTAGTGACCTGCCATTCGGTGGTAAGACTATCGATCTTGGTGGCGATTTCAGACAGGTGCTACCAATTGTTAGGAATGCTCAAAGAGCGCAAATAGTGGTAATAAAACCTGATCATATGCTAAGTCTGGCAAAAAGGTTGGATCCTATGGCCGGCCAGGGCTAGAGTAATATTGAAAAACGATTCTATTTTAGAAGTAGAAGGATCCGCCCTTTAGAGTTCAAACCAGGCCACCTCCCCGAGTTGAACTCTGGGCAACATTGACTGTCTATTACTCAGTGGCTAAGAGCCTGGAAATTACTGAATAAATGTTTGTGTCATATAGTTTGTATCACACAGACACCACGGACTCGCCTCATACTGTAACCAAAGAAACATCCAATACAGTCATTTTCTCTTTTACCTGTCTTCTCTTATTATCTGTTTACCCGGGCGAAGCTGGGTACGTCAGCTAGTCTATCTATATATTAATTTCAACAATGTCAGTATTCCGTGTGTCATAATTCTCGATTAACATTGGTTCATAGGTTTCAAATGACTCCGCCCACCTCAACGACGTCAAACTTAAATTAATATGCATAATGCCAATGAGGGAGTGAGAGGGGAGAGTAAGAAACAGAGAGGCAAAGTGAACGGTGTGTTGGATACACTATCTATATATGTCAGTGTAGAGACATGTGTGGAAATAAGAGGGGAAGGAAAGCAATAACTATTAACATATGTGCGTGTGTATGTACGTGCGCGTATGATTATGTGTGTGTGCGGGAGTGCAGCCTTCCACAGAAAGTAAAAACTATCAACATGTGTGAGTGTGTGCGTGTGTGTAACTGCACCGGTGCGTGTGTAAGTTTGCATGCGTATGCGCGTTTCCATGCGTGTATGTGTGTGTACGTGCGGCGTTCCACAATCGCCACGCAGTTTATCTGTCTGTGTGCCTGTCTGTCAGTCTAACATACACAGAGTTGTGAAGGGAGTAAATAGGGACCTCCTTTTACATTGACGGACATCTTTTATATTTATTATTGTGTCATTTTTTGACAATTGGTCGAAATGAATAATGATAATAAAAGCAATTCGACTTTATCAAACAGTGAACTACAGCGGTGGCGGCGTGCAGCGAGGAATGAAGAAAAACGGGCCGAACAGCGCCATCATAACACCGAACTTCAGAGGCGAAGACGTGCCGCCATGAATGAAGAGGAGCTGACTGAACAATGCCAACGAAACACTGGAGCCAAGCAGCGACGGCGTGCTGCGATGGTTGAAGACGAACTGGCTTAGCATCATCTTTTATATTAATTATCTATATCTATATCTACATAAAATATAAAAGATTAGAACTTCCATCATCCTTTTGAGAAACGTGGAACAACCAGGTCTATGCAACGATACACGTTTTACAGTCAGGCAGAAGATGAACCATCTCCTAGAGGTCACTATTCTAGGTGGGAGCACCTAGAATTGTTCATATACTATGCACAAATGGTATAACGAAGAATCTGGTATATCTGGAAGATTTTTTTTACTGTTTTTTGTATCACACGGACACCACGGACTCGCCTCAAACTGTATCCAGACAAACATCCAATACAGTCATTTTCTCTTTTACCTGTCTTCTCTTATCATCTGTTACCCGGGCGAAGCTGGGTACGTCAGCTAGTATATATAAAAGACGAATTGACAGGGTCGTTAGAACGTCGGATGGAACGCCTAGCGGATCTCTACGACCTTTTTTTTATCTCACCATACATGATATCTGACATTACATCTATCTATCCATCTATCTATCTATCTATCTATACATCTATCTATCTATCTATCTATCTATCTATCTATCTATCCTACATAGCGTCCGTCATCTACTACCGCCTGACCGTAGTGCCCTGCCCAAGGGAAACCCTCACCAAGATGGAGCGCGCGCTCTTCCAATTCCTTTGGAAGAGGCGGGCTCCTATGGTGAGGAGATCCATCTGCTGTCAACACCCTTCGAAAGGAGGGCTGGGGATGCCGTGGCTAATGATGCGTAAACACGCATTAAGGCTACGGCACCTCTACGTATTCCTCACCGGACAACCGGTGTGGGCCTCGTTTGTGAGACGAACCTTTCCCAGACTCGTCTCACTCACCGAGCTGCAATCCTGGGTCAAGCAAAGACCGAGAAAACTGGGCGCCTGGCACACTGAGTGTGCCCAGGCGCTCACCGCCCTCTGGCAGGCGGATCCGGTTATCAGTGGAGACTCCACCGCAACATTCTATAGAGGGCTGGTACGCAGCAGGTGCGACGACGCCCTCGGAGAAGCCCTAGACATGGAGGAGGACGAACTGGCCAGCCTGTTCGGTAGGACATTCAGCCCGGGACCTATGGACAACTTCCAGAAGTCCCTGGCCTGGCAGTGCTACCGAGGGGCTTTACCCGTTCGAGAAAGGCTCTACAGACACGGGCGCCCGGGTAGGGACCCCGCCAAAAAGATCTATCCCAGATGCGTGTGCGACGAGGAAACCGTTGCACACGCATTAGTACACTGCTCGGGCGTAGCCGATCTGTGGGGCTATGTCGAACAACTGCTGTCAAGGGTGGGACCGATCCGGTTGACCACCGAGTCTATTGTAATGATCAAGCCGCCTCCCCCCTTCAAAGATGAAGCAGAGGCGGTGTTTCTGTGCGTAATAGCCATGGCGAAAGAGGTTGTATGGTGGACGCGTCTGAAAGGACTGAGGTCGGGCACCTTTCTCTCTGGCCAACAACTGGTCCGTTTCTTCCGATATCATTTCGGAAGAAGGATCAGGATGGAGAGAGAGGTGCTGCACCCCAGCCGTTTCTATGAAAGATGGGTGAAAGTGGCGAGAATGGCCCGTGTGAATGGGCCTTCACTCTACATCAGACTATAGGTGAGGAAGATGAAAGACCAAGGGAGCACCCCTTCTCTGTGCTCCTGAGGAGAAGGGTTGCACACTTTTTTCGGGGGTGTGTGCGACCCCCCAAGGCGCCTCCTCTCTATTGAGGATTTTGTTAAAAATTTTATTTTTTGTTATATCTTATTTTATTTTTATATTTTGTTATTGCCTTCTCCTTATTGAGGACGCCTTTTTGTGTAAACTCCCCCCTTTGTACTTGTCCCACTTTTGATGCCCTAGTGGCAAATAAAAGAAATATATCTATCTATCTATCTATCTATCTATCTATCTATCTATCTATCTCTCTCTCTCTCTCTCTCTCTATATATATATATATATATATATATATATATATATATATATATATATATATATATATTAGCAGAAGTACCCGGCGTTGCCCGGGTGTAAGTCGACCTTTGGTCTGTTAGAATGTTTGAAAGTTACTTCCTGCGCATCACAGGTTCAAAACTTCGAACCTCAATGGAAAAAAATAGGTTAGTAGACACAGGTGTGTAATTTATTAATTGTAGTTACACAGTGTATCGTTGAAATTGTTCTCTGCACGACTGACGGAAGTCAAAATCGCTTGATATTGAATGTTCAGTTAATTTAAAGCAGGGTGAAAATGTCGATTACTTTCAGGGGGTTTTCTTTTTACAATTTTTGCGCTCACATGTGCAGAAGAAGAATTAAAAGGGCCTTTATCTTAACCGCGGCATAATGGCGAGTCTTTTGTGACAGTTTTCAAGAATATAGGACGTTCCTGTAAAACGTTTTCCCATGTGTAACTTTGCCTTGTTTTTTTGCGCAAAGTCGAGCCCCGCTTCAGTTTTATTGATTTTTTACATCAATGCGTGATCTCTGAAGTAGATTTGAGTAGCTAAAAACCTGTCCCGGTAAATTTGCTATAGGTGAAAAAAAGTTGATCAAAATTGTATCTAGGGTTATTGCCCTTTGCCACAGCCTCAAGCCTCGTCTGACGGGATGTTGGTGATTCCTCCGTCAGCGCTTGTTGGCGACGAAGGCGAACATCAGCAAGCCTTGTCGTACGTGATGTTGGTGACTCAACCAGCCGGGAAAGACGTCTATCAGCGAGTCGAGATTCGCGCTCAGCAGGTGTTTCCTAGAGAAAATTAATTAATTCTACTGGTTAGCTAAGCCAATGGCAGTGTCAATAGTAAATGAAAAAAGTCTAACATGAACAAAAGGGAATCAAGGTAAGACAATAAATTTAATATAACTACGATTAGAATGTTGTAGTTGCTTAAAAGTGGTGACAGTTAGGAGTACTTGCTAACATTAAGGGAGAATATTGCATAAAGGATTAATCAATTGTGAATGAACTCATACCTGAGAACGCCTAATTCGTTGTCTCAAAGCAATAGCTGTACCTTTTTTGGAGGTAAGTCTTGAACGTTTCCGTGTGGGCATAACGACGTGTAATGAAGCTGTTAGGTTAGAGAGGGGTGATTAAATACAGAGAGAGATGACACCAGATTCGTTAGCATGGTTACTGGTGAATGGGAAGGTTTGGAAATATGATTACAATAACTTACCGAATTTTTCCGTCTATAAATTGCACTTAAAATAATTAAATTTAATAAAAAAACAGCTCTGCGCTTTATACTCCGGTGAGCCTTATGTATAAATAATACAATGGTAATCAATCACGGCTCTAACAGAAGTAATAGATCTAGACTAAAAGTAAAGAAGATAGCATTTTCTGGTTGGCCTTACACGCCGTTGCGAGCCTTATAGAGCGGAAAATATCTATTGGAAAAGAATACGAATTCATGACCAAGGTGTGACAAAATAGGCGTCTATACAGCGCCTGAAACAAACTTGTCTAAAACCCTAGGATTTTTCTCGTTAAGTATCCAACCAAAAGGAACCGTTTTTTAGTTACAAAAAATAACCAAAGTGTATAGTAGCTATATTTCTGACATATCATGCCAAAAAGAACAATATATTCAAAAAATGTTCTAAAGTACAGTCAATCTCTCTTTTTGACCGATATCTTAATTAGCAAGTTATCGATTTTTTATTGGCTGTCAGTGTCTATCTGCATGCAGGTGTGCACGTGTGCGCAATTAATTGCAAATACGCTCATAACATTTAGTTGTAAGCATAACAAAATATGCCATTAGAGGTGGGCTAATAATGAAGACACAAACCCTGGTGAACTTACGTTTAAACACCCGAAAAGTTACTCACTTCCTGTGCAAAAGACTGTATTATAAATTAAGTAATGTTTTAGAATCTTTTGTTTAAAAAAGGAAAACATTGGTACGACGTAAATTTGTTTACTTGTATTGTATGTGTACAATACAACTTGGTCAACGTATTATTTAGTAATTGTTTTTTCAAAAAGCATGATTATTTAAGACTGTTTGAAAATTTACTCACAGCTTTCAGGTTCACAAAAGACACCATTAAATTTGGTTCCCCTTTCAGATAGGGATAATACTGTATTTCCACTTGAATAAGGTGGAATATGAAAAGATAAACTCTTTAATGGTCGGTCGTTTACTGAGACAGCTGGGAAGACATGCAGCTGGCCGTCCAATCAATAACGCACGTCCTTATATGGGCATATGAAATTTATTTTTATTGCGCCAGATGTAAACTAAGAGTTCTTGTGTTCGAATTCACATAAAATTTCATTGGAATCGAAAAACATTCTGTCATAGGGCCCGATTATCGATTTTTCGAAAATTTCAAGTAGCCTATTCCACTCTACGCGTTGAGTTTTATATATGTGTGAGGTTTCATGAAAATTCGATGAACGGTGTAGCATGCAAGTTCGGTACACTAAACAATGTCCATCTTCCCTTTATATATATATATATATATATATATTGTGGTGGTGGTGGTTGTGGTGGTGTTGTTGGTGGTTGTGGTGGTGGTGGTGGTGGTGGTTTTGTTGGTGGTGGTGTTGTTGTTCTTGTTGGTGGTGGAGGTGTTGTTGGTGGTGGTTGTGGTGGTGGTGTTGTTGTTGGTGGTGGTGGAGGTGTTGTTGGTGGTGGTGGTGTTGTTGTTGGTGATGGTGGAGGTGTTGTTGGTGGCGGTGTTGTTGGTGGCGGTGTTGTTGGTGGTGGTGGTGTTGTTGTTGGTGGTGGTGGTGGTGTGGGTCACTCTAGATGTGCTACGGGTGCAGCCAGTCGTTGGGGTGCCACTGGTGTATCTATGTATATGTGTCTGTGTCCCTGCGTCTTAATATATATGCAGGTGTATGTTTGTTTATACGTTTATATGGGCACGCACACCTGTGTATATATGTATTAATCTCCAGAGTCTAGCTATTGAGCAGTTAATTTTATTGATTTTTTCAGTTACTTATATTGACTGTTGAATGGCTCTGTTATATTTAACCATTCTGTCGAGAGCTTTATTCGATTTGTGATATTTTGCATTCTCGCAATAATACACAACTGAATCATTCGCTTAATAGAGGTGTTACCTCCCTTGCTGAACCCCACGAGGGGTCAGTAATAGCTACACTATCTATAGCATATTGGAGCAAAACCCGTTGAAAACACGACTGCCTTGTTCATCATCTCACCAGAAGCCCAACATTCTTTATGTAGGCGGACAGTACCTGATTTGGAGTCGCAGAAACCAATACTGGATTTTACCATCAGTCCAGGGTCCGGGAAAGTATCAACACATATATTTTTATTGTTTGACCCGAATTACTTGGTCGTTTTGATTTTGGCTGTGCGGATGATATGTTTAACCATCATCTCAGTGTGTTTGGCCCTTAACGTATGTTGTAGCTCTGATTCATATGATTCATCGAGCGCTTGCCACACATATCGGACGTTGATTTTCGTTAATTCCTGAGCTGAAAACGATTCTCGCTAATTTATATTTGTATATATATATATATATATATATATATATATATATATATATATATATGGGATTAGTACCGGATTAGAAATAGTAAATTTAAGTGCTGGATTAAAAACGCTAATCAGTACCTGATTTAAAATAATAATGGCCATTGCCGGATTAAAATTAATAAGGATCACTACCGGATTAAAAATTGTAAACACCAATGCCGGACTAAAATTAATAAGGATCAATGCCGGATTAAAATCACTTTTTGTTTGTGCCGGATTAAAAATAATAAGGATTAGTGCCAGATTAAAAATGATAGGGGTTAGTGCCGGAAGAAAATTACTACGGATTAGTGCCGCATTAAGAAGTGTCAGTGCCGGATTTAAAATATATTGACCGGTGCTGCATTAAAAGTAATAAGGGTTATTAAAATTAATAAGTATATGAGCTGGATTAAAAATAATGAGGGTCACTGCCGAATTGAAAATAATAAGACTCAGTGCCGGATTAAAAACACTATGGATTAGTGCCAGATTAAGAAGTGTCAGTGCCGGATTAAAAACACAAATGATTGGTGCCGGATTTAAAATAGTAAGTGTAAGTATCGGATTACAAACACTAATGATCAGTGCCGGATTAAAAATAAGTGTCCGTTCCGGATAAATGCCGGATTAGAAATAATAAGTTTGAGTGCTGGATTAAAAGCACAAATAATCGGTGGCGGGTTAAAAATAATAATGGTCAGTGCCCGATTAAAAATAATATTTCAGTTCCGGATTAGTGCCGGATTAAATAATAATGCCGGATTTAAAATAATAAAGGTTAATGCCTAATTAAAATTAATAAGGATATTTGCCTGATTTAAATAATGAGGATCACAGCTGGATTAAAAATAAGGGTCAGTGTCGGATTAAAAATAAGAAGAATCAGTGCCGGATTAAAAACACTATGGATTAGTGACGGATTAAGAAGTGTCAGATTAATATGTCATACAAGTATTTCGTTTATTGCTATTTGTGAATCAGATTTTACCTCAATAAAACCAGCACGTGAAATAAAAGAGCTTTACAAAAGTGAGGTTCAAGCAAGAATTTTAAAGTCACACTTATCTTTATGACACATCTTATTTTTTACCTCTCTTCTTTTTATTGATATTTCTTCATTTATTCTCACTTTTCTTTTATGGTTTAGGTATATATTTTTCATAGATCTTTGTATTTTAAATTCTCTTTAGTTTTTCTTGGTTAAATTTATATTTCATTATATATTGTCTTACAATAAAGTACCAGTAATGCACTGAGTAATTGCTGGCCTAGTGCCATAAGTAGAAACAATTATGTTGTCTTACAACAGCTTTTGAGATCTACTGTACTGATAAACAAGAAGAAATTCATTTTTACGTTTACCTTTTGTGCATTAAAAGAAACAACAGAACTGGTTTATTTTCTAAAACCATTCTTCTTGTAAGAGTTGAAATAATAAAAGAAAGTTGCCTGATGATTCTCCCTGTATCCCTGTGACAAGAGACCATTAGCAACTACAATAATAATTTATATATATATATATGTGTGTGTATGTGTGTGTGTGTGTATGTGTGTGTGTGTGTGTGTGTGTGTGTGTGTGTGTGTGTGTGTGTGTGTGTGCGCGCGCGCGCGTGCGTGTGTGTGTGTGTGCGCGTGTGCGTGTGTGTGTGCGCGTGTGTGTGTGTGTGTGTGTGCGCGTGCGCGTGTGTGTGTGTGTGTGCGTGAATGTATGTATATATGTATGTGTATGCGTGTGTGTGCGCACGTATGCTAACCCTTTGTACGAACCTGAGATATCACTGATATAATATTCAAGCCAGCCAGTTGACTTAAGAACGTAACAGAAACGAGAAACTTGCAGTAATTGTGCTGTATGTGTATATATAATGCACATATATATATATATATATGTGTGCGTGTGCTGTGTGTGTATATATAATGCACATATATATATATATATGTGTGCGTGTGCTGTGTGTGTATATATAATGCACATACAGCTACTTGAATCCTATCAAAGTTGATCTGAAGTTATCAGTTAATAGATTTTTGAAGATCAAAATCTAATCTGTATTATAAGAATGAGAGGAAAAACGACAATCTGTAAAAATGAAATTGAACAAGCAAAGATAACCTTTGACATACGCACAAGCAAGCACACATTGAAATAATCTTATAACCTGTAATATAAATTTGGAAGATTTTTGTTGTTATATTTTTTCAAATGACGCTGGCGTCAGAAGTACCATAAATTTCATATATATGACCATTTGGGATATTCGGAAAATATTGCTTTAATCTAATATAAATGTGGTGATTTGAAGTCACTGTTCAATAGTGTTAAATGAGTTTGGCGAATCTAGAAACGTTAATATGAAGAATCCCTCTCCCCTTCTCCCATTCTGTGTATATATTATATATATAAAGTATTATGAGTTCATGCAATTGACTTATGTTTCGTCACTATATATATATATATATATATATATATATATATATATATTAGTGTGTGGTATATATTGTGCATATTCATAAAATTTTTATATGAATTTTGTTTAGCTAGTTATATACCTAGTTTGATCAGTTTGGTAGTTTATTGATCTCCCAATCTAGTTTTCAGGAAGCATATTCTGCGGCGGCAACTCCACATTTCAAAATGCCACCCATGTTACATTAGCTTTACATTCTTCTACTTTACATAAATACCCTTAACATAGTGGTCAAAGGGCGATGCAATGGGAAGCAGTAGAGCAGCATTTACCTTCGCTTTTCTAAGCTTGATTTCCAGTATCGCTACCACTGACATTGTATTTCATCGCTTTTAGTGTTAATGAAATCAGCTTGAGAAGTGTAACGGTGATATCAACTCAACTGTCTATAAGTATTCCTCCCGAGATTTTGTTTAATTAGCTTCTTTGACTAATTTAAGAAACTTGTATTTATTTAATAAATACTAGCTAATCTCGTGAAAAGACTACGGATTAATTAACAAGAGAACACTAGCTCAGGTAAGTATCCCCTCAGTTCAATGTCGGTTGGATTATCCAGAATTGATAGAAAGAGATCAGGGTATGAGGCAGATGTCTTATCTGGGACTCCACGGTTAGTGATTCTTTTGTTCCCTCCTACATGATGGATGCCGCGGTAAATGTGAGTGTCACCGCTTCCATAGCCGAACGGAATAAAATCCTAAAATACCACGAACTATCAAGTAATTATTTTTTCCAGCCTGTGGCATTCGGGTCATTTGGTGGAACTGGGACTCACCTTACCAAGGTGTCAAGTGATTCCCGAGGAGGTGTCTGGTTGTTTCAGCGCCTTAGCCACGCCATCACCAGCGGTAATGCTTCCAGCGTGTTGGCTTACCTCAAAGATTTGCGTTGATCCATGTGGTGTGTGACCGATTGAAGCACATGGTGGTGAATTGATGGTCTTTGTCGTTTTTGCTATTTTTCTCTCGCTTTCATCATATATTTATATGCATTATATTTATAAGACTCCGAGCAATAATTAATTATATTTATTATATGCTTATATTTTCCTTTTCTAAGAAGTATTCATTAAGTATTGCATATATTTTTTGTGTTTATATTTCCATTCATAGAAAAATAATAATGTTGATATTTTTTTTGTGATTATAAAAAAAGTATAATTGAGTGGAAAATAAGTTATACAGTACTCATTTACATATGTTCAAAACGACAAAACAAATTGAATAAATTAACAAGTGACTGAAACTACCAAAATGGCATAATTTGCTCGTTTATAACTTGAGGATAAAGATATACGTACAGCGCAGGTTAAAAAAAAACATTTCAGCATCCTTAACACCCCCGCCCTCTCTCTCTTCCCTCTCTTCTCTCTCTCTCTAAATATATATATATATATATGTGTGTGTGTGTGCTTTCCTTTCATTTCTAAATACACTTTATTACTAACCACACAGCACTGTGTTTCTTCTAAATTTATATATATATATATATATATATATAATGTATAAAAATCAATACAATATAATTACCTCATTACCAGAGGTTTCCCGAATGAGGCGAATACGAAAGAAACGTCTTCATTCGTTCGTCAGACGAGGCAATATAAAACATGGGTAAATACTTAGAAAAACTCAAGAAAATCAAAAAAAAAAAAATAAAAATATATATATATATATAGACAAATGAATTAGAAATTGAAATATATAAAAATCTATCAAGAAATATAGATAGGTGTGTGTATATGTATGTATATACGCTCACAGATGTGCATATATGTGTATGCACATATGTATACGTATACACTCCCTTACCTCTTTTACTTCCGCATCTAAGTGTACGTGTGTGTAGGTGTGTTTATGCGCGCGCCTTCATATTCATATACTTATGATGTAACTATTCTGTCTGAAGATTACAGACATGCAGATACATTTGCCCTAAATTTTAGATTTACACACACTTTTTCACTATACGTATACATATGTGCATACACATATATGCACATCTGTGAGCGTATATACATACATATACACACACCTAACTATATTTCTTGATAGATTTTTATATATTTCAATTTCTAATTCATTTGTCTATATCTTTTTTTTTTTTTTTTTTTTTTTGATTTTCTTGAGTTTTTCTAAGTATTTACCCATGTTTTATATTGCCTCGTCTGGCGAACGAATGAAGACGTTTCTTTCGTATTCGCCTCATTCGGGAAACCTCTGGTAATGAGGTAATTATATTGTATTGATTTTTATACATTAAATTTTGCTCTGATACTTACATAGAGCACTCTTCACTTCTATGACTTTTTCTGTTTCCAACGGAAATTTCAATACTTATATATATATATATATATATATATTGTTATACTTGGGGAGGGTCATATTTGCGTAATATTGCCAGAATTAATAACAGAACACACTCACTGTTTGGTTGGTTTTCGCTTCTGTGTCTTTTATATCGGTTAATTTAATTTATTCGGTCCTCAATGTTGCCATTGACTGACCAACGGTCAAAAATACAGATTCAATATAGACACAAACACATATATATAGTCTATCAAAGTTCATTCGTTGCACATCTACAACATCGTCAATGGTGCTATTATGTTTCCTCCCGTTGCATTGTATTTTCTACGCCATCTTTATTTAGTCTGTTTACATATTTATTTTTTTTTTTTTTGTCTTCTTTGCGCATGCGTTTGCGTGTGTGTATAGTGTTTTGTTTGATGTGTGTTCGTGATTGGGTGACTGTGTATTGGTTAATGTATTCTATCTTTACTAGTGTGTGTTTATATGTGTTTGTTGTTATTGTGCTTGTGTATGTATTTATTTATCTATTTATTTATTTATTTATTTATACTTCTCTTAGGTCAGTGTTGTTTGTTTGGGTGTTGTTGTTATTCCATTCATTTTTTCTGTTTAGCCTTGGCCTTCTAAGTTCTATTTCGCTGGCCTCTCTGATTTGCCTATCTGCTGGGTCATTTCTATGTTTAGATATTATTATAATTTCTATGTTGTCTATGTTACCGTCGTGTTGTTGTCTGGCATGTTCGTATAGTACTGAACCGTTTTTTCGTCCTTTTAGTTCCCCCCAGTGTTGGTCTATCCTTTCACCTATGCTACGAGCTGTCTCGCCTATGTATGTTGTTGTCATGTTTCTCAAGTACCCTCTGTACATCTTATGCTATAGACTACGTTTCTAGTTTTACAGTTTATCCGGGGGTTTACTTTACATATGATACATTTCCTATTAGTACAGTGGGTTTTCCATAAAAGGGTAGGTTTTGCTGATCAGGGATTTTATGGTGGTTCCTGGCTTTTCTACCACCTTAATCTTTAAGTGGGTCTTATATATATAAAGGACTGTATCATCTAAACTTTGTATTTCCTTATTCTCTCTCTCTCTCTCTCTATATATATATATATATATATATATATATATATATATCACATGCTTACACACATACACATACTAACCATCCTCATTCCTTAAAGATGTGAAATTTAAAAAAATACGAAATTTCGGCATTGCTACTTCGACCACTACCGCTGCCGCCCACGTTCTCTTTCTCTCTCTCTATCACACACATACTCCTACCGTCCCCTTTCAACGATCTTTTTATGTCACTGATACAACTTTAATATAATAGAACCTCTCTGATAAATATTGATTTATTCTGCAAATTTAAACTTGTGAATCATACACAACAGAAATCCAGTAAAGTATATCGATTTAATAGGAAGTCTTTGTGCTTATAGTACTCGTCAATCTCTTCAAGTCAATAATTTGTAAACCAGCTTAAACACAATTGTGTGTGAAGTGTGTGTGTGAGTGCACATGTGTGCGTGTGTGGGAGGAAGACCCTTGTGTGTGCGTGGGGGGGGGGGGGGGTAAATATGTCCTCGGAATAATGAATTTAATCGTTCCTGAAAATAAAAGGTTCACGATTTTACTCTGACTAATCAGAAAACGTATTGTTGGTAGTGATTCTATCAACATCAGAAGACACCAGCCAAAAGTAAGCCTCTAAGCTTGACCTATGAGGAATAGTAATCAATCTCCCTCATATAGCCCCCACACCTTCTCATAAAAGGACAGATTGGCTGATGTTAATCTTAGACACAAGAGAGAAAATTGGTATAGCCATGATTATAATGCCTGCGGAAGGCTAGATAACAACCACAATAAAGTGAAAGAGATGAACAGCAAAGCCTTGAAGTATTTGAAATTAGAAATGGACTTAAACAAATATCGTGATACATTTTCTCCTCGTTCCGTACTCTTTTATCTAGATATTACAAATACCATTACTGTAGTCACTTTCGAGACTTTCATGGGTTGTATTGAACACATTTACTAGAGTGCTGAACAAAAGAATATTTCGTATATCTTAAGTGAAAAGGATAAGCAAGTCTTAACAGTATTGCTATTTATGTTTTTGTTATGGGGATATACCGATAATTCATTTTGTGCGGTATGATTCTCCAAGATATCATTGACAACTAACTACGGTTTGGATGACCAACTACGGTGTAGTGAGTGTCAGATGCAAATATTTCTTACTAAAAAGCATCAAATTAACAGCAAATCTATGTGTCCATGGCACACATCGGACTCTTCCTGTCCAGCAATTTCTAATCGGATTCCATAATCTTTAAATCTTTAAACTATTTCGGGCATAATAGTGTGTGTATGTGAGAGTGGAAAGGAAAAATCCAAATAATAAAATGTATTTCTGTTTTTATTTAGACTAAAATATTGAATTTTTACTTCATCACAAATTCATAAATTTATCATGAACACATAAATTCGATCGAATTGAATCTCAGTAGTATCGGTCTTGGGGGAAAGTGAAACTTACTATATATAGATATGAAACTAAATACTACAAATCGTTTAATTCTGACTTTATTCCTTCTGTCTTTCCATCCTTCTCACATACATGTTGTTGTGCTTCAAAGTAGGGATAATTTGAAAATGATGTAAACGTATTCACTTATTTTACCAGTCCCTATCATGTTTAACTTAACTGAATCCCATATTAGGTACTAGGGTGGTGAATTGGCAGAGAAATTAGAACGCTCGGTATAATGCTTTGTTTTGCTAGTTCTAGTTATTTGCTCTCTAAGTTCAATTACAATACAACTTCAAAAATTAAAGTACCATTCAAGTTCTAAGGTTGATTCTTCTCCCTCTGTCACTTTCTTTCACACACACACACACACACACACACCTCCCCCTCTCTCTCCCCTCTCTCTCTCCCCTATCTCTCCCCCCCCCTCTCTCTATCTCTCTCTCTCTCTCTTTCTCTACGTTGCTCGGTGAGAGATTTTTCTCAGCGTCCCTCTTCTCATAGCAACCTCTTCTCAGATAAAAACTGATACGCTACTGAAACTGGTCAAGGACGACCTAGTGTGCAGTACAGCATGGAATGGAAATCAAGATAAAGCAAAAAAAAGTAAAGTCACCTATGTACAATTAGAGAAAATAAGAAGATTAACCAGTATATGCAAGAATGCCAGTGAAAGAAACAACACAATAGCATAAGAAGTAGACAGGTGTATTTTTTTTTATCACAGATACTTGAAACATCAGTTTGCAATATAACAATTCTCTGTGTGTTTGCGTGTGTTGCGTGTATCCTAGGGCAAAGAACTCAATGGCCTGAAAACTTTTGCCAGCAATGGCGTGATGTAGTTAACGTGTTTTCATCTGCATAATGCTTTAAATACTGTATGTAGCTAAATAAAATGATCATCTACGTTATTATGTCCATGGAAAGGACTTATGTATAAGCACCGCTTCCACGATTGCAATATTTTCTTTAAAATTATTCCGCCAGCATATTCATTCAAACGCTGATAATGATCATGGTCATGAACATCATAACGATGATGGGTGACAATGATGATGATGATGATGATGATGACGCCAAACATTAATGAAGATGGTGATGATGATGATGGTGATGGTGGTGGTGGTGGTGGTGGTGGTGGTGGTGGTGGTGGGTTGATGATAATGATGATGATTATGATGATGATGATGATGATTAGGAGAAGGGTGAGGAAGAAAATGAGGAAGAGGAGGAAACTATTTAAACAGTCCACCTCATTTCTTCCGTTTATTAAATAAACTAATGTTTTGCGGTAATATTTCTAATTTTGCATAAACTATCATGTGTAGAAAAGAAGAAGAAAAGAGTAATGTATTTATATTTATCCTGTCAAGTATAGTAATAAAAACGTTTTACTGAAGGGCAAATGTTTAAAGCAGTTTGTGCACATGCATAAATAATAAATGAATCTCGCGTGTGTGTCAGCAACTAAAATCTCTTGTATCTGTCAGTCTATACAAATAGAGCTAAATGTGGCCTTTGTAGATTAGTTCATAGAAGTCCTATTCAGAAGAAAGAAAGGAAGATAGATAGATAGATAGATAGATTTCTTTATTTGCCAGATAGATAGATAGATAGATAGATATGTTTAGATAGATAGAGAGAGAGAGAGAGAGAGAGAGAGAGAGAGAGAGAGAGAGAGAGAGAGAGAGAGAGAGAGAGAGAGAGAGAGAGAGATGCTTGAAGACAGATAAAAATAGCCTATTAGTAATCAATAATAATCGTGGGACATCGATTTTATTTTTAATAATTCTCGTTCGGCCTCTAGTGGTCCTTCATAGACTCAGTCAGCAATTTCCGTTAGAGATTGTTGTTAAAGCAGCACAGATTTGCAATTTAGATCGATATGACTATCAATTTGCTTGTAGCCTGAATTTAATCTCTAATAACAAAGCAGACTCGACGTTCAATGTTGGTCTTTGTGGTTTATTCCCAAACGCGAATGTTTTCTCGAACAATCGCTTTTTCATTATATCACCAAACTGCTACAGTCATCATATTACGGGAATGGGATCAATTGCTTGTATGTGATATATTATATATATATGTGTGTGTGTGTTGTATTTGTTTACTCTTCTACTGGTGCCAACCAGATGTCTGTAGTCATTCTAAGCACCGTTTTCTTGTGCTTTCGTTGGTGATGCTCTCATCTGTGTTTGCTGTTGTGATATCCCGGGATAGAAGTATTAACAAAACTGAATCAACGTACCATACTTTAATCTTCACACCTTCAAATTTGTAGAGAACATTCTCTCATGAATATTACTGCATGATTGCAGGCAAATTATATTGTTTGCACCCCACAAACCTAGGTATTTATGAAACAAATAGCGCTTCACCCAAACTTAGACAGGAATACAGTAGATATGTTTCAAACTAACTTCTACATTATTCTCTTATATTAGAACTAACTATGTACGAGCCAAACGAAACATATCTGAGCATCACACAAAAAGAATTCCAAATATGTTGAACATAAATTCCCAGGCAAATGTGTTTTTAATTAATTTAAAGTTATATAAATATTACTAACAGTTTGCTCTGTGTAAGTCAATGACAAAAACATATTCAATATATGTCAATAAGGTAAGCTATATTCGGTAATTGTATTTTAGGGAGGAAAGTCAAAGTTCATTCAAATACTCCCCAAACATAAAAATTGAGACGAAGAAGAAAGGTCTGAAATCTGTTGAATAGACGAATAACCAACATAGAAAACACTTTAATAGTAATTGAAATTGAAAATAATTCCAGGAAACGGAAGGATCAATAAAGGAAACAAGAACTACAGAAATCATAAAACTAACCCTAAAGCATTTTACGGATTTGCAAAAGAAATAGCTTTAGTGTATTACAAAATTGTTTGAATGAAATCGATCACTTTAATTTAGATTCTCAAAATGCAACTAGAATAATAGATGAAACATTCAAGAGTACTTTCACTAGCCCTCCCTTATTCAGGAAAAAAACGTATGAATTCTTCTATCTTGCAGCTTTTCACAGAGTAAAGATATCAGTTACATCAATATAAAACTGCAGAATGTATAACTAACTTAAATTTAGTAACATACAGCGGTAGTTTCGCAACATTCTCCCGAAAAGCTGTAAAACCTCTAGGTAACATTCTAAAATTTCTTTAGAAGTAGTAAGCTACAAAACATCTTGAAAAGAGCAAATTAAGTGTTTTGCATTTGAGAGGAAGCAGAGCAGATGCTAACA
Organism: Eledone cirrhosa; assembly: GCA_964016885.1. Classification (NCBI taxonomy): domain Eukaryota; kingdom Metazoa; phylum Mollusca; class Cephalopoda; order Octopoda; family Eledonidae; genus Eledone; species Eledone cirrhosa. The sequence goes on from OZ024743.1 coordinate 4,569,293, forward strand.
ATTATAAGGCTAACCTTCTGATCTCACACGTCAGCAAGGTTATGTAACAAATTATTACAGAGATGCTGCTTACGTTCTTAGGAGAGAACGACTTCTTAATAGTAAGTTGGTTATAGGATAATGTACCTCGAGCTAACTGATGTCGGCATAGTTAGGAAAATTGAAATCTAGTAATGACTGAAATTATGTTGAAACCTGTAGAAAGTCGCTTGATCTGCTAGAAATAGTAGCCAAATCCAAATCAAATCATTATTACACCATATTAAAAAAAGGAGATACACATTAAAAAAATGTAACATGTATTAGATAAAGAGAAAATTATGTTGTTTTTGATCATATGTCTATTCAATCAGAGCTGGCCTATTGTTAAACAATAACAAGGAAAACAGCAACAACAAAATGATTATTGAGAGAATGGTTATATGATTATTAAAAGAAGGAAATCAAGTTGTTGCAGCCAAGTTTTACTATTTCAAAAATGCCAAGTGGTTATAGTGAAGTGTTTCCATGAATTAAGTCGGTATGTTACTTATTACTTTTAACAAGCTCTCCTGGCATATTATCAGTTATTCACTCTCACATGTTATGCTGATAATAGAAACATTTAAAAAGCAATAAAGAGTCCTGATTATGTCAAAACTTACAGAAGAAGTGTAATAACAAATAATTCTATGCTCAAAAGTTCAAACACTTAACTATCAGCTTTCTTATACATTGCAAACAATAACAAAAGATACACTGTAATTTATATGTGGAGAGATACACTGTAAAGGCGATGAATTGAAAGAGTTGTTAGAGCGTCGGTTAGAATGCTTTAAGATATTTGTTCCGGCCTTATAGGTTCTCAGTTCCAATCCCACCAGGTCAACTTTGCATTTCAGCATTTCAATGTCGATAAAAAAAGTGTCTAGTATTGGCGTCGATTCTTCTTCTAAATCTCGTTCTCACTTCCTCTTTATCATTTTGTTTGAAAGAAATCAACTGTTTAGACACGGAGAGGAGATGGGCTCCGCCATGTTTTAAAAGGATGCCTGATAAACGTCATGAATCACTACGACACCGTACAAGTCACGGGTTAAAGAAGAAGATTTGGATAATTCTGGAATGGCCGGTACGTAACTTTGGCATGGAAAGATACACAAACTTCCAAACAGAGCAGCACTACATAGTATCGAAAAGTCTATTCCTTTTGCCATGAATTATGACCTTGTATTGCAATATTCTTAGTTCACATTATGTCAACCTTTCAATGTTCTCACATGATACTTACTGTTGATATCAACAATAAGATGGGTCCGTGTGGTTGATGCCCGTGACAATGAGCAAATGAGGAACACATTTTTCATTGATAGAAAGCTGATCACGCAAGAGGTAGTTAAATGGGCACTAACAAACCTAATCATTAATTGTTTCTACGTTAGGCACAAGGCCAGCAATTACCCAGTGCATTACTGGTACTTTATTTTATCGACATCATTAATTCCGCAGCACTACTAATGCTTTTAGCAGTGAAATACAATGTCCGTGACACCTACTTAAAGCCAAACAGACTTAAACGTTGACAGTTAAGTGTCTTGATCATGAACACAATTCTGCGCCAATGTGAGATTACAATTCAAATTACACTAGATCTATTATTATTTATTGGTGAAATGGTATTGCTTGGCAGTAACGCTAGAGCGTTGGACGAAATGCTTTGCGGTACATAATTACGACATTTTATGTTCTGAGTTCAAATTCCACCGGGGTTACCTTTGCCTTTCATCCTTACGGGGTTGATGAAATAAAGCAACGGTAACGCTTTTGGATCAATTTAATCGACTTTTCCCTCCCCCAAATTGCTGACTTTGTGCCTAAAGTAGAAGTTATTAAACAGTGGTGAAAGGTGGTATTTGGCAGTATCGGTAGAGCATCTGACAACATGCTTTGTGGTATAGAGTTACGTCCCTTTGTGTTCTGAGTTCAAATTCCACCGAGGTTAGCTTTACTTTTCATCCTTACGGGGTCGATAAAATAAAGCACAATAACGCATTTGGGTCGATTTAATGGATATTCTCCTCTCAAAAACATTTGACTTTATGCGTAAATCAGAAAACATAATTACACAGTGGTAGGGTGGTGGGTTAACTGTTTTGGTAGAGCGTCGGACAATATGTTTTGCGGCATTTACATCCTGAGTTCAAATCCCATCGAGGTAAGCTTTGCCTTTCATTCTTACGGGGTCGGTAAAATATAGTACCGGTAATGCACTGGAGTCAATTTAATCGACTTTCTCCTTCCCTGCAAATTCCTGGCCTTGTGTCAAAAATAGAAACAATTAAATCCCAGTGGTGGTAACTGAATGCGTAACAGTCTCGAATCACTCAGCTATGAGTGACATTCATACAAGATGGTCTCTTGAAAATAAAATAATTTAACTATGATATATATAGATATGAGAATTATCAGCCTAAATTTCTCAGTTATTAGCAATATCCCCTATTTTATGTTATTTTTACTCGGGGCCTATAAACAGGGGTTTGTTGATTTTATGTGAATTTAGTATCGCTACAATAATTAATTTGGCATTCTTCCACTGAAGTTAGAATCCAGCTTACCGAGATATTACTGCTTCAGTTAACATCTAAATATATTGCAGGATTTTTAAATTGATTTACTTGAAATATATCAGTGGTGAGTACTTATCATCAGAAAAAAGGTGTTTTGACTATGTCTTACTAAATAACAAATGTGAATTTATTGTAAGTATGGTTTTAATAGGAGAGGAGCAACGTAGAAACGCTATTTCTTTTACTGGTAGAGCGACTAATACAAATATCTGGACGAATTACTAAAATAATATCTGCATGTGTCCGTCATATGTTGACCTTGGCCCAAAAAGATAATTTAACATGAAATTCACTCGTACTTCTTTCGGAATGAGGGGTGTTTGTGTGCAGTGTTGATGATGGAGGTGGTGGATGAGGGGTGTCAAGAAACTAAATTATTTCCATATTTTCCATCTATACCCCTTTCTATCTATCTATCCTTTCTCTATCTTTCTATATGTGTATATATATATATATATAAATATATATATATAACAAAGAAGGAGCGGTAAGATACCAGGTGTGCCAAAGCGCACCAGAGTACTCGATACTTAGGGTAGCAGAGTGGGTAATATGAAAAGAGTCAGGACCCCGACGGCTGAGCTTCGGCCGTTTCGACAGCTATATCCGAACTGTGTGGATCTAACTGTTGAAACGGTCGGAGATCACCGTTATCCCTCATGATGACGGCCTCCGCGCTCTCCAACATTTTTTAGTCTTACGCCTCACCCCTTACCCCAGCATTACCACTCTTCTCCGTCTGGCTGAGCTTGTTCTCACCCTCAATGGCTTTTCTTTTTCGGGTGAATTCTATCAGCAAGTCTCTGGGGGTAGCGATGGGAACCAGAACTTGTTTGTTGGCTACGTCGAAACCCAGATCTTCTCCCAGTACGCTGGACCGACTCCTGAGCTATACGGTCGTTATATCGACGACTGTATCGGCGAGAACAGCTCGACTGCTTTCTTTCTTTTGTCCTATATTTCCATCCTGCTCTCACTTTCACGACCTCCGTCTCCGATTCTGCTGTCGCTTTTCTAGATATCTCTCTATCTATTAATCACTCTCACCGCACCTTCTCTACTTCCATCTTCATTAAACCAACAGACTCCCAATCTTACCTCAACTTCACTTCCTCCCATCCAACCCACACCAAACACTCCATAGCCTATTCCCAATTCCTCCGTCTTCGTTGGCTCTGTAGCCAGGACACGATTTCGAAACCCATTCCCTTCGCATGGCTTCCTGCTTCATCCAGCGTGGATATCCCCCCACCCCCCACCCTGATCCAAGCTGCTCTCACCCGCGCCCGTGAAACAGACCGCACCACAACCTTCTCATCTCACCTGCGTTCCTTTCCCTCTCACCTACCACCCCATCACCCTACCACTCCGGCGACATATCCTCCGTTCCTTCCACATCCTCTCTTCTGACCCCGTCACTTCTTTTAAGGGCGCCCGCAACCTCCGTGGCCTCCTGGTTCGCAGTTCTTTCTCGTCCTCTCCCACGACTCCACCCGGCTCTCATCCTTGTTCCCGTTCCCGCTGCAACATTTGTCCCTTCATTTCCACCCTCACCACTCTTACAGGCCCTAACGGGTCTTTCCATATCCGCCACTCTTTCACCTGCACATCCAACCACGTTATCTATGTGCTCCGGTGTTCCCTTTGCGGGTCTTTATACATCGGATAAAAGGGACGACGTATGGCGGACCGTTTTGCTGAGCATTTGAGGGTCATACGATTCTTTTTGGATACTCCTGTCGCCCGTCATTTCTGTTCTCCTGGTCATTCTTCCCTACATGTTTCAGTCCTGGGTGTCCTTCTACATCATGGATCACAGGCCTCGCGCACCAGAACTGAACAAAGTCTAATTCACCGCCTTGGGTCCTATTCCCCTCTTGGACTCAACTCACCTCCCCAATTTCACTAATATTCCGTCCATTATCACACCCCTAGATTCCTATCGCTTTCTCTTGATCATTAACATCTTCTCTTACAACTAATACAGGCCGACTATATATGCTCACTCCACTTTTCCATTTTACCCATAGCTTCGTACTTACATGCACACACACTCTTTTACTCACATATATACACACACACTTCTTCTTAGCTTCGTACGGACGTATAACACACACACACACACACACACACACACACACACACACACACACACACACACACACACACACACACACACACACACACACACACACACACACACACACACACACATGCTTACGCACGTGCACAAGTATAACTCTTTTTACAAAACGTGTTTTTTTTCCATTTCAGTTAGACGCGCTCCATCATCCACTTTTCTAAAAAATAAATCATACACAAAACGCCAGCTTCAATAGTTTTGCAAGAGATGTCAAGATGAATGGACCTGTTATTTTTACTAAAGACATTTTTTTCCAATTCCAAAACGCCCGTTCCCTCAATCTACCTTATTTCTCATTCTTTCTTCTGGTGAAGGACTAGCGTCCGAAACGTTAAGACCCTCTTCCTGTTATACCAAGCGTTAACTAATATATCCCTTCCATATACTGTACCGATTGTGTTGTTATTTCTGTTTACCTTTTACATATATATATATGTGTGTGTGTGTGTGTGTGTGTGTGTGTGTGTGTGTGTGTGTGTGTGTGTGTGTGTGTGTGTACATGACAATGGGGAATGTCCACTCGTGTTCAATGTAAACCATCACCACTAAAAAAAATCATATTTTCGACAGTGGGTCTTTAAACTCACCAGATCCCTGTATATTTGTTGGCAGATTCTATAAAGTTGCATGTGTGGATATCTGAATCTAAAAGTATATCCTGTGGCGTGGCATTGTCTTCTTAATCAGCCGATAGATTTGCAGACATAGCTATATGACTCGCATGTTACGCAGTCTATTGTCATGAATTTACCGTCGTCAAATTTTTTGCCTGGGCTTATGAATTCGTTTGTGGTTAATCAGGCCGCCTCAGAAAGACACATACAACCAAAATTAGCGCAGACTAAGTTTGCCTCATCCACTTTATAAATTATGTTTTCGGGCTTAAATTCTGCTGTTGCTACTTTAACATCTTTCATTAGTGACATTGAAAGCAGATGGAATTATGCTATAGTGCTGTATAGCCCAACATCTCTAAGGCCAGTGGAAGACCAAGACATTCTTGTAAGAACTTATTAATACACATTTCCATTCACTGCACCTTTGTCAGGATTATTTGATACATTTAAAAGAGCCACAGAAGCTTCGGTAAAAAGAGCATATTGGTAACATTGCACTTTAATCTTCACTGCCAAACCGCTATTGTTAATGGTAGTTAACCTCTGAAGAAATAGTGCGCTCCATCCTTAATCTCTTTTCAATTTTCATCTACCTGTCAGTTGGTTGTGAAATATTTTGTGGTAAATCGCATTATCATTGATCAATGCAACGTATTAAAATCTTCCTCGTTATCTCAGGAATGCAAAACACTGATCCATATGCATTTGTCAAGTTAAAGCAGACGACATGAAGAGCCTTCAAATTATCTAGGTATACTGTATCTCTTTGTGAATCAAAAGAACATCGACGTTTTAGAACAGATATGTCAATACACCCATTCAGTGCTTCGAGCCATGAGAATCTTCTAGCCAACCCTCCGTAAAATATTTTATTCTCTACATTGAGTATGGATATTCGCCAAACCTAGTTAATAGTTGCCCTGTACCATGCACCAGTTGTATATCACAGTTGTTTCCTTCATTCTCGTTGCAATATTCAGAGAACGCACAAGCGATGATTTTATATCTTATATGATATACAATTTTGACCGGGGCTCTTATGTAACCATTTTCATGACCAATTTGACTTCCTTGACTAAACATATAGATATACATACGCATACATACAGACACATATATCTGCATATGTTTGTGTGTGTGTACGTATGATTTGGAGGGGTTTAATTTATCTACTTATTTATATCACTCAGTCAATCTCTCTCTCTCTCTCTCTCTATATATATATATATATATATGTGTGTGTGTGTGTGTGTGTGTTTATGTATATATATATATATATATTTATATATATATATACAGTGTTGGACAAGGTCTAAAAATATTGGTTGCCAGGAGATGAAGGCGGTCCACCTATATATAGAATGCTATCATTTAATTTTTATAATGTATAAATAACATTTTCGAAAAATAAATAAGTGGAAACAAAACAGTGCAATCAAATATTTGCAGAAAAATATCTTACCTTCTCCAGTAAAAAATATGTATTTTGCGAAATCCAGAGTATTTCAATAATTGTTTCTACTTTAGGCACAAGGCCAGCAATTACCCAGTGCATTACTGGTACTTTATTTTATCGACCCCGTAAGGATGAAAGGCAAAGTCAACCTCGGCGGGATTTGAACTCAGATCGTAAAGGGACGTAACTATGCTGGAAAGCATGGCGCCCGACCCTCTACCGATACTGCCATTCCACCACCAGAGTATTTCAATAATGACCGGAAGTATACCCTAAATATTACTAATAGCTCTAGGAAAGCCATGAACCACACCACATCTTGTCAACTTTGATTTTGAAAGTAGGTTTATAATTATCAATTTTCATTATATTTTAGTAGCTGGCTCGGTGGCCTACCTGGGGGAAATCATAGACGGTTGTGATTCTGGTCTGAAGTTCGATCTTGGTTGGGAGTAGGTTGGTTCCCAGTAAACCATTTCACTTTTTTTTTTCTATTGGTTGTAAAATAAAAAAGGTTACATGTACCTCTTGACAAGGATTGAACCCAAGATCACAATTTCCGCCGTCTCTAGTACTTACCGCTAGGCCACAGAGACAACTACGAAATCTTATGAAAATTCATACTTATAAACCTACTTTCAAAATGTTCAAAACAAAGTGTTGTGCTGACGCTCATGTCTTTCTTAATGTTATTGTTCCTACTTAAGGTCGACTTCTAAATCATATGGGTGTTCCATAAACTACATCCTCGTTTTCTTTCACATCTATCTAGACCAAAGGTTCTCAACGGGGGGCATATGCACTCCCGGGGGGGCGTTTGGGAGCAAGTTAGGGGGGGGGTGCTGGTAAGTTTTATAAGCCATATTTGTATGTCTTTGAGACAGCCAGAGTGAATGCATTTGAATGAACATGCAGACAGCATAACTATGGTCTGACCGCAGCTGTGAGCAGATGTGCAGGTGTGTCTAGACATTAACCAGCAATTGAGATCCTAAAAATGGAAAAACCCACAGTCAACTGGGTCAAGGACACTTTGAGCGCAGCCAGTTAGAATCTTATCTTTCCTTCACAGATAACAATGTATTTCATGTCTGAAGTTATTGACTCAACCGTGACGAGTTAACACTATGTAGATCTATTTTATTCCCTATTATATAAATAATATTACAAATAAAAAAAGAAAGAAACACAGAAGCGGGTAACACACATCTAGGACCACATACAACACATAATCAGATAATACACACATCTAGGACTACATGCAACACATAAGCAGGTAATGCATTCATCTAGGACCATATACAACACATAAGCAGGTAATACACACTTCTAGGACCACATGCAACACATAAGGAGGTAGTACACGCATCTAGGACCACATACAACACACAGGCAGGTAATACACACTTCTAGGACCACATGCAACACATAAGGAGGTAGTACACGCATCTAGGACCACATACAACACACAGGCAGGTAATACATACATCTAGGACCACATACAACACATAAGGAGGTAATACACACTTCTAGGACCACATGCAACACATAAGGAGGTAGCACACACATCTAGGACCACATACAACACACAGGCAGGTAATACATACAGCTAGGACCACATACAACATACACTGTATCATGGTCTACGGACGACGCTAGAGCAATGGTCGGCCAACATAAGGGTTTCGTCACTCTTCTGAAGAGAGAAAATCTATCTGTATTTGCTGTTCATTGTGTCATTTGGCTGCGAAGAAACTCAGCGAGCTGCTGATCAAATCCTTGCAGGTGGCCATTGATGTCATCTATTTTATAAAACGGCATTCCCTCAATGAACGAATTTTCCAGCAACTCTGCCAAGATAATGACGAAGAATTCGTCAAGTTGCTTCTTCATACTGAAATGAGGTGGCTTTCAAAGGGCAAGTGCCTTACTCACTTCTTTGAACTCTTCGATTCTATCATTGAGTTTCTGCGAGGACGCAACACAGAACTGTACAAGAAAACCCTCGATGTGAGGCAAGACAGCGCCTACCTCACCGACATCTTCGACAAATGCAATAGCGTCATTTTGGCTTTGCAGGGGAAGAAGATCACCTTGCTTAAAGCAAGGAATGCTGTGAAAACATTCCTGGCCAAATTGAATGTCATCGAAAAGAATCTTTGTTGACGGGAATTCTATAATTTTCCTAGTGTTGCCAATGTTCAAAACATTGTAAGCAATGACCAACTCCAGATTTATACCACTCACCTCCGTGCGCTACAAAACAACATGAGAGAATCGTTTGTCAACCTTTTGCCGATGGACATCCCGATGTGGATAGCAGATCCCTTCATAGCTAACGTCGTTGATTTGGACGTTAAATTTCAGGAAGAATTCATTGAACTTCAAGCAGATGACATGATCAAAATTAGATTTCCCAAAATAGTAGATGAACCCTTTTTGGGGATGCAAGAGGAAATTCTGCATCGATTTCCACACCTACATGCAGCGGCTAAGAGATTTGCTCTGCCTTTTCCAAGCTCATACTTAGTCGAGAGGGGGTTTGGCGCTGTTTCCAGACTGTACAGTAAGGCTCGCAACCGCTGCTACAATGTTATTACACGTGGAGATCTCCGGCTACATCTTACGAAAATCCAGCCTGACGTCAAAGAGTTAACTAGACTCCATGAAGCTCAAGGGTCCCATTGAAATAAAGTCAAAGTTAAAGTAAGTTGATTTATCCGAAAACTTGGATATGCTATTATTACAAAGCAAACTAAAATTTTTTTTATTTGTAGTTGCAGTCTGACTGGACTGGAAACCATCTACTACAATTCACTTACTCAGTTGTTGTATATATTTTACCATTTACTAATAAATATACCCTCTTACGTGGTCATGAAAACCCTCTTCCGTGGTCTCTAAGCTCACAAAGCGGAGGGGACATCAAGTTAGATATCAACATTCATCCTGTCCGTTTCATTAAAGGGAACATTGGAAAGCTTTGAAATTATATAATTGCCACTTTCTTCCAGATAAGAGCACACTTGGGATAGACAGAGTTGCTTTTGTATAAATGTTCAAAATAGCTGGTATCGTCTGGTGGGAATATGACAAATTCAACTGGTCCTTATTCATTAAAAAAGAACATTTATGTTCCTTTTTTTTTTAAATTTATATATTTCCTTTCAAGGAAGTATTTATACTCTCAGCTGCCTGCAATGGTATCTTTGGAATATTGATAATCAATTTTTTAGTAATCTACTGATATCAAAATCAGTAGTATATTGAAAAATGGAAAAATAGGGTAGGGGCGTTTCGTGATTTTGAGGGTTGAGAACCTGTGATCTAGACTATATTTTAACCTGTAATCCATGTTTCATTTTTGTTCCACCTCATTTCTCCACTCTCCTCTCTCTCTCTCTCTCACTCTCTCACTCTCACTCACTCTTTCTTTCTCTCTCTCTCCCTCTCTCTCCTTCTCTCTCTCTCTCTCTCTCTCTCTCTCTCTGATATTTGAATCTACTATGATTTGGGCTTACAATGATTGGCATTATATAAATATATTATATGCGATCAATATAATACAGTTGCGGGTGTGTAAGTGATCGGTGTGGGCGAGGGCGCCTACAGACAGAGAAGACGTCGAGGGCCGCCAACACTTCAAGCATACAACCCCTTACCTACTACAGTAGTAATTCCGATCTAAGAAACAACTTTGATTGACAGGTGGAGAATGAAAATAACCAAATAGTGGACAACCATGAGTAGTTAGAAATATTGATGATGTGTAAAATTCTTCACCACTCATGGAATGATAACAACAGGATCTAAGCCGACAGGCGAAGGATATCGATGTAAAATGACATTAGGAAAATCTGCTTCGTAGAATGAAGACGTATCTGAGGACCTTGCGATTTTCAGAGTCAGGTTCGAACATCACATCGATCGTGCCTCGAGCTGGTCGCCAGAGAAACGATTGTAATATGTCCAATAAATTCCATTCGTCGCTTCACTGATTCTCTTTCTTTGTGATATCATACTCTATGATGCTCTATGAGAGCATCGAGTGCTCAAACGGTCTATCGCATACGGACGTTTTAAGCATCCAACACCAATTATATATATATAGTAATAATAATAAATTTGAAGACTAAAATCCAAAGAAGGCTCGATAAGGATAAATATATATCAAATATATAAGAACCGTAGAGCAAATATTTATTAAAATAACAGATTAAAGTTTAAGCAAAGAATCGCTGCTTTCACCCTTAACGGGATCTTCTGAAACTCTCAGAAGATCCCGTTAAGGGTGAAAGCAGCGATTCTTTGCTTAAACTTTAATCTGTTATTTTAATAAATATATATATATATATAAATTTAAAATGTAGTATATTTAATTTGATTTATAATTATTTATGAAACTCGCCGATAAATCTCTCGATTCCTTTTTTATTTTAAACATTCTTCATGAATAATTAAACTACCCTAAAAGCTGATGTTCCAAATATATCGAATAAATTTTACACTAGATAAACTTCTATATTAAATATAAGACCATCTGTAGATCAAATGGGTATCCTAAACTTTTGGAATGTTTTCTGCTAGACAGGATTTGGTAAATAATTTTTGGTTTTGTTTGCTTTTGATTCTGATGCTTATAACGAACTTGGCAATATATTGTCAATTAACTTTGAGGGGTTGATCTCTGTGGTTGATTTGCGGGGCATACTATGTTTTATTTTTATTTTAATATTTTTAATATTTTTAATATTTTTATATTTAATATTTTTTTGATTTTTTGATTTTTATTTACTTTTTGTTTCTGATATTTTTATTGATATATTGATATCTGTTCTCTATTTATGCTTGAACGATAATCATGTAGAGTAAAGACATGAATAGTATTGTTAAAATTAATGTAGACTCTATATATATTTGTGTGTATGTACACATATATGTATACTTAAATTTTTATAGCACAATAAGAATGTTTTCGTGTGAAATAGGAATTTGCAGAGCTGATCACGTAAATTCACATGGATGTATATAGTATAAAATCTGGGATAACCTTCTATTTTATCTCAACTCTATCTTATCTAAACCTAGGAATTTTAAACTAGACATATGATCATTATTTTTCACACATTATTGATACGTGTCTCATTCATGAATACTGATATTTACATTATAATGCCTGGTTTATACGAATTGATATTTTTTACATTGATGAAACATAGTGTTTTAAATCTGCCTCGTTTTTGTCTGGATATTTTTCTTTTCTCTCTATGTAACGGCTGTTTTCTCTCTTAACCACATATATCTCTCTCTACATTAATACTAGAGCCAAATAAATAAATAAATAAATAAATATATCATTGATACGTCATTCAACTGGTGCCCAACTACCTAGTTTCTTTCTCTCTATCTCTATCTATATCTATCTCTCTATATTTTCTCTCTCTCTCTCTCCTCTCTTCTCTCTCTCTCTCTCTCTCTATCTATCTCCCTCTGTGTTTTTTCCTCTCTATATATATCTCTCTCTGTTTCTTTACATGAATTTCTTCTCTCTATCTATCTCTCTATATCTATCTCTCTCTATTTAATTGCATGCATTTCTTCTTTTTCTTCGTTTTTCTTTCTTTCTTTTTATAACTGTCCCTAATATTTTTTCACTACCAAATCAACTTTTCAAATAGAAGTCGAAGTTGAAAGGTATGTCGAATCTATCTATTTATAAGACTGTTTATATTGTATTTTGTCTGAAGAAGGCATAACATATTTTTAATATGATATCCCTGAAATATATATAATGAAATAAATATGGTTTTCTAAATATAGTTTCCATTTATTTAATATCGTAAATATACTCCAAATACTTGTTGAGTGCTTTTATATCAGTTATAAATATTTACTCGTTGTTAACCCAACAATTTAAATAAAACTTTGCATATATATATATATATATATATATATATATATATATATATATATATATATATATATATATATAGATATATATATATATATAGATATAGATATATATATATATATATAGAGAGAGAGAGAGAGATCAAATTTAATATAGAAATGGCTTCTACAGGACGAAACCTGTTTCATTCGAAGGAAATTATCGAATAAAACAGCTCTAGTCCCATAGAAGCCATTTCTATATTAATTTTGTTGTTTTTGTTTACACTCTACTAGTGTGTTACGTACCTTACTTACTGTGGTTACCCCCGATTGAACCCGGTATTCACACACACACACACACACACACACGCACACACACACGCACACATACACATACACACACACATATATATATATATATATATATATATATATATATATATATATATATATATATATATATATTAGGTATAGGATTATCCAAGATGTAGTAATGGTTAATTACTACACTGGATATGGTTGACGTACGGTGAGAGGTTACTCTACGAGTTATGGAAGAATTGTTCAAGAAACTTAGTTCCTGATCCTTCAGTATTCCGGAGTGTATATAAAGAATGAATAATAACAGGTTGACATCATAAAGAGGTAATTTATTCCGTGTGCTTACAAATGTTTCCACAGTGGTACTACAGCCTAGTTATGCTATGTGCAAATTTACAAGTATTTGCAGAACTCAAATATCCAATGCTGTGACCACTGTATCCTCAGAGCAGAATGGTAAAATGTACAATGTAAATACCCTTAAGTGGGGTTGTTGGGGAAGATAGGGTAGAAAAGGAAGAGAGAAAAGTAGGGGAGAGGGAGAGAGAGAGAAAGATATGCAGGGGTTGGAGAAGTAGGAGAGAGTGGTTTGTAGATATCTTAATCAAAATGTTATGGTAATCAAAATGTTATGGTAGGGGTTTTATTATACTGGTTACTTTTGGAGAGATGCGTTGATAGTTAAGGTCGGAATTATTTATTGCCCCAGAGGGCAGGTTCATAGATGTGGAGAGGGAGTTAGGCCAAAGGCGAGAGAGAGTGTAATGGATGTAGAGAGAGATAGGTAGAGAGGGGACAGACGAAGTTTATGTGGTGAGTGAACTTTGGGTTGGTAGTAGTAATCTACGAATTGCACTGAGTTACCATTTATAGTGATAAGCAGTGTATTGTCTTGTAGTGTGGGGGGAAGAGAAGGTTGTTAGCTAGAAAGCGGTGTTATAGTTACGGGTTCGAATGTTAAGTTATTTTATAGTGAGAGAATTTAGCTTTTAGTTTGTGGTTGCAGTATAATGATCGTTCAATTCTATCGTTAAGTAGTTTGTTTTTGGATTTTAATATGTAAAAGAGTTCAAGGTTACATAACCTGCAGTACTTCAATCCACTCCGATATGCACTTGCGCTGGAAAGTATATCCCATTTTAAGGTGAACTGTTGGTTGTGTTCACGGAGTTGCCAGGTCTTGTTGGCGAGCGTGGTCACAAAACGGTGATTAGGATGTTTGATTGAGAATCGATGACCGTACCAGCGAGATTTAAACGAGGTGGTGGTAGATCCGATATAATACCATTTCTGGTCGTTCGATTCAACCGTGCATTGGTAAACAATGTTGGACTTTAGGCATTCATTCTTCAATGGACATCTTTCAGGTAGATGGCAGTTACATTCTTTGTTGTGGGTAGCGGGTATACCATGGATAGGTTGTGATAGCGGTACAGGTGGATCGTGTAATACCCGACTCCCATTTAGTGGTTGGGAGGCAGATATTACGTTCTGCCCATCTGTTACTAAAATGTTTTGTTTTGTAGAGTTGTTTAATTGCCTTAAGTTAAGTTTTTTTATGTATGCTTCAAGGTTTGGTGCTGTGGAGTATGATAGTCTAATAGTTTTAGAGTTCAGAATTTTGCTGTATTTATGGGAACTAGGGAAATGTTTGTTGATTAACTTAAAGAATGAAAGAGATAGTTTTGTACTAATCGAGGCATTAAAAATAGGATTGTACCAGATATACTTTCTACAACGTGATTTATTTGGTGGTGATTTTCTATTATTAGTATGTCTGGTAGTACTGTGTGTGTGCGCTTGTATTTTAGTCCCCCGGTTACGTATTCCTTGATTTCGTGTAGAGCTATGTGTGTTATGGAAATTCCTATCAATGTATTCTATTGTATCCCGGTGGTCGGCATTCCTTAATGCATCATTGTAGTATTCAGCGTGTTCACTAAAAATATCAGAGTTAGACGATAGGCGAGAGATTCTAAGAGAAATACTCCGGGGAACTGATTTGATCATGGAGAGTGGGTGGTTAGAGTTAAAGTTAATATACGTAAGGTTCTCATTCACCTTGTGGAAGGGTCGTATCTGTCCGGTATTTAAATTAAGAGTTACGTCCAGAAAGTTGACTACTTTAAGATTGTATTCTTATGTTATTTTTAGACCCAGTTCACTAAAAGATTTCCTAATATTTTTCCGTAGCCTTTCAAGATTTTGGTTATTCAAGTTATTAACTAATAAGAGCCCATCATCTCTGTATATCCCCCCCTGTAGATTACTAAATTTACTATGTAATATGTGGGCTATGTAAATTCCCAAAAGATCCGTGACCTCCGCTGAGTCGTTGGAACCCATGGTAATATCGAAATTTGTGGGTCTGTCCTTACGTTCCCAGTAGCAGTTATCAAACTTAATAATGGTTTTTCTAGCCTCGAGAATAATATTAATTTCGTCCTCCGTTAGGTCGGAATTGACCTTAGCAAACGATAGGGCCTTACGTAAAGTGCTTGGTGAGATGGAAGAGTAGTATTCGTCTATGTCAAATTTGAGTTCTGCAAATACTTGTAAATTTGCACATAGCATAACTAGGCTGTAGTACGACCGTGGAAACATTTGTAAGCACACAGAATAAATGACCTTTTTATGATGTCTACCTGTTATTATTCACTCTTTATATATATATATATATAATTGTAGTTCCTGTTTGTTTGTTCACGAACCCTCCTAAGGTTTTGGAGATAGACCCCATAACCATATATATTCTGAAACTACTTGGATAAGTACATTTCATTTTAATCAAAGGGTTCCCGGGGGCACAAATCCCCGCTGAAAAGTGTTTCCCTTCGATTTATATGAAATTTAAACCACAGGTAAATGATAAGTTATGATGCCTATTCACAAAATTTCAGCAAATTTCAATAATATTAAAACACCCTAATGGGGGCTAAACCCTTTATAGTGAACATTTTGGATGCCCATAACTTGAGTATTGGAACCGCTATTATCCCGGGGTTTTTCTATTACATTGAGTAATATTGAAATGCAGAGTTTTTCTCCATAAATTATATCACTGATTTAAAATCATTCATCATTTTCTTA
The DNA here is from genome assembly GCA_964016885.1 of Eledone cirrhosa. Lineage (NCBI taxonomy): Eukaryota > Metazoa > Mollusca > Cephalopoda > Octopoda > Eledonidae > Eledone > Eledone cirrhosa. The sequence goes on from OZ024743.1 coordinate 4,585,421, forward strand.
CAAAAAAAATGTGTGAAACGCAGCAAGGCGCGGGTAATTCGGCTAGTATATGTATATATATATATATATATATATATATATATATATATATATATATAAATGAAAGGTATAGAAAACATTGTATTGTAGCAAAAAAGCCAACAGTATTCCATAATATATATATATATATATATATATATATATATATATATATAGTCGTAGAACACTGGAAGGTAATATTCGTAGTGGTAGAGCACTCAGTCCATGGGACGAGTTAGGTAGAAGTGGTTACATGTCCATTACGAGCAGAGGATCCGCTAAGGTGAAACAATTGTTCTCGGTATGGTGAACTAACTGTTGTGTAACCACTTATATATATATATATATATATATGTGTGTGTGTGTGTGTGTGTGTGTGTGTGTGTGTGTGTGTGTGTGTGTGTGTGTGTGTGTGTGTGTGTGTGTGAAGTGATTCCGTCGGAAAGGTCTAGGAAAAAAGAGTGCTCTATGTAGGTTACAGAGCTTATTAGTTATATTATAAACAACATAAGATAATTGTTTCATTTACCAGTGGTTTCCTGAAAGCAAACAAATTTGCTTTCGGTCATCAGAATGAAAAAATCCTGGTGTATTTATTGACAGTGGATTTGAAAAACAAAAATATAATATATATGAAAGTGAGGTTGGAGGAAGAAGAGGAAAAGGAGAAAAAGAATAATATATATAGAAGTAGATAAACATACACGCACACACACGCACACACGCACACACACACGCACACGCACACACACACACACACACACACACACACACACATATATATATATATATATATATAAAGAATGAATAATAACAGGTAGAGATCATAAAAAGGTAATTTATTCCGTGTGCTTACAAGTGTTTCCACGGTGGTACTGCAGCCTAGTTATGCTACGTGCAAATTCACAAGTACTTGCAGAACTCGAATATCCAATGCTGTGACCACTGTTTCCTCAGAGCAGAATGGTAAATGTACAATGTAAATACCCTTAAGTGGGGTTGTTGGGGAAGATAGAGTAGAAAAGGAAGAGAGAAAAGTAGGGAAGAGGGAGAGAGAAAGAAAGATATGCAGGGGTTGGAGAAGTAGGAGAGAGTGGTTTGTAGATATCTTAATCAAAATGTTATGGTAGGGGTTTTATTATACTGGTTACTTTTGGAGAGATGCGTTGATAGTTAAGGTCGGAATTATTTATTGCCCCAGAGGGCAGGTTCATAGATATTGAGAGGGAGGTAGGTCAAAGGTGAGAGAGAGAGAGTGTAATGGATGTAGAGATAGATAGGTAGAGAGGGGACAGACAAAGTATGTGTGGTGAGTGAACTTTGGGTTTGTAGTAGTAATCTAGGAATTGCACTGAGTTACCATGTATAGTGATAAGCAGTGTATTGTCTTGTAGTGTGGGGGGAAGAGAAGGTTGTTAGCTAGAAAGTGGTGTTATAGTTACGGGTTCGAATGTTAAGTTATTTTATAGTGAGAGAATTTAGCTTTTAGTTTGTGGTTGCAGTATAATGATCGTTCAATTCTATCGTTAAGTAGTTTGTTTTGGGATTTTAATATGTAAAATAGCTCAAGGTTACATAACCTGCAGTACTTCAATCCACTCCGATATGCACTTGCGCTGGAAAGTATATCACATTTTAAGGTGAACTGTTGGTTGTGTTCACGGAGTTGCCAGGTCTTGTTGGCGAGCGTGGTCACAAAACGGTGATTCGGATGTTTGAATGAGAATCGATGACGGTACCAGCGAGATTTAAACGATGTGGTGGTAGATCCGATATAATACCATTTCTGGTCGTTCGATTCAACCGTGCATTGGTAAACAATGTTGGACTTTAGGCATTCATTCTTCAATGGACATCTTTCAGGTAGATGGCAGTTACATTCTTTGTTGTGGGTAGCGGGTATACCATGGATAGGTTGTGATAGCGGTACAGGTGGGTTGTGTAATACCCGTCTCCCATTTAGTGGTTGGGAGGCAGATATTGCGTTCTGCCCATCTGTTACTAAAATGTTTTGTTTTGTAGAGTTGTTTAATTGCCTTAAGTTAAGTTTTTTTATGTATGCTTCAAGGTTTGGTGCCGTGGAGTATGATAGTCTAATAGTTTTAGAGTTCAGAATTTTGCTGTATTTATGGGAACTAGGGAAGTGTTTGTTGATTAACTTAAAGAATGAAAGAGATAGTTTTGTACTAATCGAGGCATTAAAAATAGGATTGTACCAGATATACTTTCTACAACGTGATTTATTTGGTGGTGATCTTCTATTATTAGTATGTCTGGTAGTACTGTGTGTGTGTGCTTGTGTTTTAGTCCCCCGGTTACGTATTCCTTGATTTCGTGTAGAGCTATGTGTGTTATGGAAATTCCTATCGATGTCTTCTATTGTATCCCGGTGGTCAGCATTCCTTAATGCATTATTGTAGTATTCAGCGTGTTCACTAAAAATATCAGAGTTAGACGATAGGCGAGAGATTCTAAGAGAAATACTCCGGGGAACTGATTTGATCATGGAGAGTGGGTGGTTAGAGTTAAAGTTAATATACGTAAGGTTCTCATTTACCTTGTGGAAGGGTCGTATCTGTCCGGTATTTAAATTAAGAGTTACGTCAAGAAAGTTTACTACTTTAAGATTGTATTCGTATGTTATTTTTACACCCAGTTCACTAAAAGATTTTCTAATATTTGTCCGTAGCCTTTCAAGATTTTGGTTATTCAAGTTATTAACTAATAAGAGCCCGTCATCTCTGTATATCCCCCCCTGTAGATTACTAAATTTACTATGTAATATGTGGGCTATGTAAATTCCCACGAGATCCGTGACCTCGCCCATCTCTTTCCATTCAAATTAGAAAAGCTACATTCTTAGCGAGTGTAAATGGCAAGTAAGTATGTTTTGAAATATATATATATATAATCAAGTATATTTTGAAATATATATATATAATCAAATATATATATATAATCAGGGTTTAGCTAATAAGAAAAAGTTAATAATAAATTTTAAAAAATTCACTCTATATATATATATGTGTGTGTGTGTGTGTGTGTGTGTGTGTGTGTGTGTGTGTGTGTGTGTGTGTGTGTGTGTGTGTGTGTGTGTGTGTGTGTGTGTGTGTGCGTGTGTGCGTGTGTGTTTATCTACTTCTATATATATTATTCTGTTTCTCCTTTTCCTCTTCTTCCTCCAACCTCACTTTCATATATATTATATTTTTGTTTTTCAAATCCACTGTCAATAAATACACCAGGATTTTTTCATGCTGATGACTGAAAGCAAATTTGTTTGCTTTCAAGAAACCACTGGTAAATGAAATAATTATCTCATGTTGTTTATTACATAACTATATATATAAAAAATTAGAATTGGTGCTCTGAAATAGTGATATATATATATGAATGTATATATAGTGTATTTTGTAATACACTGTATGCTTAATTAAAAGCATTTCGAAGACCTTACGCAATTGTTTTAGAGTAGTGACAGTCTCACTTACTTTAAATTTTCAGCAAACAGGGGAGATAAAGCTGACAGAGCTCTGTTTCGTACTTTTTGGTACTTATCAAAGCTAACTACTCCACCTGTTTGCTGAAAATCATGAATGTTTGATTCTTATAGAAATCTAGTAATAATCAGGAACTGATTATACAGAGCGGTTGCCGGTCAAGCAGAAATTGAAAATGAGAATTGGTGCTCTGAAATAGCGATATATATATATGAATGTATATATAGTGTATTTTGCAATACACTGTATGCTTAATTGAAAGCATTTCGAAGACCTTGCGCTATTGTTTTAGAGTAGTGACAGTCTAATTTACTTTAAATTTTCAGCAAATAGGGGAGTGTATTGCAAAATCTTAGGTCGTGCATGTTAAGTGTATGTTAATTATACTATATATTTTTAGGTTTTATATCCAATAGGACGAAGTAAGTGTATAACAACAACAAACAAACAAAAACATTAACAATGAAATAACAACGATTTATCGATCAGGGATACCAGTGACTAAATAAGAAATTATAGAAATTTTATGGCAGATCCTTAAATTAATGTTGAGTTCAAGAACTTTTAAAACCAATAAATATCTATTTATTTAAAGTAATTCAGAGACAATGCTAAACAATAAAGTCTGCATTATCGAAGACGTTTACGGACAGTATGATGAAAATAACTTCAAAGACTGCAATACAATAATATCAGAAGAACTGATTATCTTTTGGCCACAAATACACAGGAATACTATGCTTTACATAAATTGAATACAATAAAAGATTTGGCTTCAATGAAAATTAATATATTTGAAAGCAACGATAAAGTTGCAATTGTTTCATGTTTTCTTCATTCCGGAAGCGTAATATATATAGAATTGTTATTCTATAGTGGCTACTCTTGTTTTCAT
>OZ024743.1:4594833-4660498 GCA_964016885.1 Eledone cirrhosa
AAGGATTTCACACATTTTCCAATATATATATATATATATATGTGTGTGTGTGTGTGTGTAAAGAAATAAAGAGAGATCGGGTTTTAGTTCAACATACTTTATTCGTAATCACGCGTAACATGCTTCGCAAATGACCGGCACGAAACTTTAATCTTTACTAATCAGTTCGAGGAGTCAATGATCGATTTGCTCATCAGACACAATGGAGATTAGGATCAGAATATGTACCTATTTATACAGTTATTCCGATTCTAATCCCCCTTGCGTCTGATGAACACCGATCCTAGAGTTAAGTTGATTTGCGAAATACTTCTTATATATATAAACACTTGTTTCCGAATAAAATATGTTGAACAATATAAATACTCCGCATATTATGCCAGTAATAAACTAATCCCGGTGTTAGTCCACACTTTTAACGCTGAATATCCAATTCACGTAAAAACATTCAGTGCTGAAACAGGTGGCATTTATGATAATTAGTATTACTCATTAACTAGTTATATATATACGTATGATGTTAGTTGTTCAGACCATTGAGACCATTATTCAACATATTACTTTATAATTAAGAATCGTAGAGGATGTTTCGATAGCAAATGAGAAAATAAAGCTGTTTCACATAATTTGGCTTAAACTCTTCGATGGCGTGGTTATGGTTTAATTGAGAGGTGAGGGTGACTCTAGCAGAGAGGAATTTCATCAAAGTGTGTAATCAAATACATTGTGAGAATTAAATGTAAAGGAATTGGCTGTTATAGATAAAATTAATTTTTATGGGGCGTTGTTGACTGCCATCTATTTACACGGCCAACAACCTAGGTCATTAGTAAAGTTTTATGTCTCTGGCAGTATGTGAGGTGATATTTTCAGTGTTTTCAACTGGGATATTTAGCATGGGACGAAATTTTATGAATTATTCTGTGTGTGTGTGTGTGTGTGTGTGAGTGTGTGTGTGTGTGTGTGTGTGTGTGTGTGTGTGTGTGTGTGTGTGTGTGTGTGTGTGTTTCTTATTGGGAGTGGGTGTTGTTTAGTCGAGAGGTTTAGGGTTTGGTTAGTATTTGGATAAATTAGATGTTCCAGGTGTGTTATGTAAATATTTGGTTAGTTAAGTAATTTAGTTAGTTGTTGTGGAGTACTGCATGTGTTGGTAGTATCGTTATACCTATCATTAATTGTGCTTTATTTTACGAGAAATGTTTGGGAAATGTAAGTGTAATATGTTGTGTAATGGGGTGATTCTTTGCATTTTGGTGGATTGTTAGTGACGTTTTGGTTTCTTCTAGGGATTGTTTTCTTTGTATCATGATCTATTGATTGTGTATATATATAGAACCATTTATTTAAATTCGTCCTATAGTAAACGACACCGGGTTCACGCTGGAAACAGTGAAAAGTGACCTATTGACTTAGGACTAGAGATAATTGTTTCTGCTTTTGGCACAAGGTCAGCAATTACTCCAGTGCATTAATGGTACTTTATTTTATCGACCCCGTAAGGATGAAAGGCAAAGTTAACCTTAGCGGGATTTGCACTCAGAACGTAAAGGGACGTAATTATGCTGGAAAGCATGGCGTCCGACCCTCTACCGATACTGCCAATCCACCGCCTGGACTAGAGATAATGACACATTAACATACAAGATTTTTTGCCCCATGGTAAAGCTTTTACAGCTTCGATAGCAAATGAGAAAATAATTCGGGGGTGTGGATACGGTTTGATTGAGAAGAGGGGGAACCTGTCAGGAGGAGGATTCTGCAAAGAGACCACTCACTGGTGAGAATAAAATGAAAAGAAATTGTTGGTTGTTGTAGATAAAATTAATATGTAAACGTACCCACTTACACACAAGCACAGACACACAGACTCAGACACAGACTGACAGATCCCCCTCCTATATATACTATATATATATATGTATATATATATATATGTAGAGAGAGGGGGTGCAGAGTGAGAGAGAGAGAGAACTACAGTGGATAGTCATCAGTAAAAATGCAAAGCAAAGTGTGCCTAGAAATCCATATGGAAAATGTTAACATCAAACCATGCAAAAGTTATGTTAGTATATTATTCTTGATAAAAATAAATAATTGTTATAAATGTGATTGCTAGATATTATTATTGCTAATTTTCATTAGTTCAGGTCATATCTGTATGTAAATTGTTTCGTTTCGGTTGAGAATTACCCCCACGTACTAGCGACTCAGTTTGTATTTGTGAATAGTAAGGCCTTGGCGCCTTTATGATCAAAGGTCTATTTCCTTACAATCTATATATATAAAACTGAGGTTGTCTGTCTGTCTATCGATTTTTGGCACACATCTCATCTTAGAATCTCTCACGGAATTGCACCGAAATTGCTATACTTGTACATTGAGCCCTAGCGAAGACATCGGAAAAAAAATATTTCAAATTGACCCGCCCTATCTGACGAAATCGAATATAATGTATCGATTTTTGAGCGTAAGTGATCAGTTATTTCCCTTTGTTCTGTTTACATTCAGCGTAGCGTCTTACGTTCTGTTTACATTTTCTGCGTGCAAAAATTAAAAAAATTACGCTGGCAAAAATTAAAAAAATTACGCTGGCAAAAATTAAAAAAATTACGCTGGCTTTCTCAGCGTTTAAAATGACATTAACACAATACACGAACAGTTGTCGAGCCAGCAAAATTTACCTGCAAAATTCATCAGTTCGAACACTAAACTTCCGTTTTGCTTCATTTCCATTTAAAAGCCTTTTAAAACAATATTTTTACTTGAAAACAAGTCTATTTAAAGACTACGTAAAACAAGCAAATATTTCGTAAAAAAAAGCAAAAATTATATAAGTTTATTTAAAATATATGTATCTGTAAATTTCGTTAGGCGTGCAGAGAGGTGATATACGCGTGCAGACAGACAGTCGTGCAGAGAGGTGATATACGCGTGCAGACAGACAGTCGTGCAGAGAGGTGATATACGCGTGCAGACAGATAGTCGTGCAGAGAGGTGATATAGGCGTGCAGACAGACATAACTGATAATTTGGTTACGCTAATGTTTTTCTCTGCGTTGCAGTGTTTACATTTTCGATCTTTGTTAATAAATAACCAGTGCAGTTTTTATCCCCAGCATCCTCTTTTGTTATAACATTCGGGTTATCGTTATGTTTTCTTAACTTCATAAGGCATATTGTTGGTTGAGGGAATATTAATCAAAAACACCACATGCAAGTCTGCACAGTAGACACTACAGTTTTTAGGCCAAAAAAGAAACTTAACATTGTAACTTTAACACAACTACTGAGCGACCCCGAGCAACGCCGGGCTTTACTGCTAGTACTCTATAATATCCACTGAATGAGCGTGTAAATGATGTGTAAACTCTGTATTTCGTACATATTCACCATGCATTGTCATGATGAAACACAGTTTCTATTTATCTGTTCATCTATTTGCGCCTGTGCGTACAAGCGGATCCAGGTTTTGTCAATCTGTTTTTCTATCTATCGATGCATACATCCCCCCAAAATCATACTTACATGCATTCATACATACATATGTGTACACATACACACACACACACACACACACACACACACACACACACACACACACACACACACACATATATATATATATATATATATATATATATATATATATATATATATATATATATATATATATATATATGTACATATATATGTGTGTGTATGTATGCATGTATGTATATATATTTATATACATATATAACTATACGTACATACTCTCAAATGGACAAACACAGCCTCACACGCAGGCAGACTTATGCGTACGCATGAGTATGTATGTATGTATGTATGTATGTATGTATGTATGTATGTATGTATGTATGTATGTATGTATGTAAGTATGTATGTATGTACATGTGTATTATGTATGTACATATGCATGAAGGTACACCAACGTGAATGCATAAGAATGTTGTAAATACAAAACTGATAGTGTATGAAACAAAAAAATAATAAAGTTATAAGCAAAATATGAAATATATATCAGAACTTATATTTGAGAATGTGGTGATATACATTTTATATATATATATATATATATATATATATATATATATATATATATATATATATATATATACACACTTAATAAATTATACAATTATCAAAGTTGTGTTCAAATCATTTAATAGCTGACAATCGTTTCTTCCAAACTCTCGTTTGGAATCATCGGAGCATTATCAATGTTTGCACATATAATTCACCTCCTATTCAACTGAACAATAATATAGATACTTATAAATTGATGTTGTGAGCAACAGTTTCGTATTTACAAGGTGGGATGGATGCGACATATATTTTACGAGAATTGTACCATAATTGTACAAGAATTCAAGTTCAAATTAAAATCAAAATCAAAATTAAATCAAAATCAAAATCAAAATCAAAAGCACGGGGTGGAATACATGCAACAGTTAAAACAAGGGAATAGTCCAAATATTATAGAGGCATTGAGGAAGCAGTTTTGAGAAAGGAAGAGTGCGATAACAAATCATATGCAGGCGTGTGGATAGTGTGACTGCGTAGGTCATATACATGAGGAGGAGACAAGCAAAGCTATTATGCATATATAGAAGAATAAATACTGCAGTTAGAGAAATTATGTTAATGTATTAGAGTCTATGGTGGGTGTTGGATGTTTATGGTATTCGAATTGATGTGTGTTGAGAAACATACAGTTTTTGCAGACTTTTCCATGACATATGTTGAAATAAACTTTAGTTTGCGTTTATAATGAGTTTTTAAGTTAGTTAACTAACTTAAAAACTCATTATAAACTGTTACTAACTGTCTCAGCACAGATCTTGAGAAACTGGGGTTCACAGAAGCAGAAACAGCACGGCTACTTAGAAAATTGCAAGTACAGACCATTAACGGAAATGTAAAAATAAGTAGAGCATTCCAGAAATTCAGCATGTATTACCTCATATACACACATATAGATATATAGATATATATAGTACATGCACGTGTAACCTAAAACCTACAGAAGCACACCTGCACCTCCTATTACAAACGCACACAGAAATACATACATTAATAGTTGTTTCTACTTTTGGCACAAGGCCAGCAATTACCCAGTTCATTACTGGTACTTTATTTTATCGACCCCGTACATTAATAGTGGAAGCCAACTGGTATTGGAGTTCAAAAGGAACAGACATTGGTAAAAGGGTGTTATTGATGTTGCTGTTGCTGATGTTGCCTTAGATTTCTCATCAAACTAGGAAATGATTTACATATCATAGCACACAGTGCGCAGATAAGTTTTCCGCCTGCAGAGTGACACATTTAGGTACAGATGCCACATGTAAAATCAATGTGTATTGGAAACTCAAAGGTGTTATTTCCATGTAAATGACATCCATATCTCTCAAAGATAAGAGTCTCTTCGAAACCCCATTCTGGGAGCGGAATAACATGACCCATAATTTTAGCTGCTCGCTTCACTTCAGCGTAGCTCCCATCACTCTCGCTTCTGCTCAAATTCCTTATCATTCTTAGCAATCAGATTTCGCCACTGGGTTCTCTCTGTTGCAAAATTTTCTGTTTCAGTGCTGATGTTGATGTTCTTCATAATATGCTTCAGGCAGTCTTTAAAGCGCTCGTGTGGCTTGCACTGTAGGCGTTTGCCTTGCAACAGCTCTCCTTACAATACATGTTTTTGGAATCTGCTGTCCTCTAGGAGTAATATGTGACCTAACCATCGGGGACGCTGTTTCATGATCATGGTCTCGATGCTTGGCAGCTTGGCAGTCAAGCCCACTGCAACACATCAGTATCTTGAGGATGGAGTGCAAGCATTGTTGGTAAACTTCTTGGGGTAACCTAGAAAAGAATGCACATGAATATTATAAGATCTATTAAAGTTAACATGAATAACACAGAAAGATATTGAAAGATATAGTGAGAAATATATGTATTAGCTTTTGCTGCGTAAAATACAAAATATACCAAAATAAACTGGAGTATCCTAAGCAGTATATAAATATATAAATATAACTGGTACTCGCTCTAAATTACGTCTCTGACTAATATAAAGAAGTATCATAAGCACATATATGCCAGGAGTAAATTGACATTTATATTGATATTGTTATTTCATATTCTCGTGTATTTCGCGTGTATATTCTTATTTGTATTATATAACTTTAGATAGCTATTATCTGGTATCCAGCACTCTATTACTATCACATAAGCATATATTGAAAGATATGTCTGTCTGTCTGTGTGAGGAGGGTGTTCGTGTGTCACACCTGTCAACTCTCCCCGTCCGACCGGGAGAATTCCATTCATTTTGGAGTAGGTGAGAGATGTCTTCTCTTGTAAAAATGGGTATAGTCTTCATTATGTAAAATATCCCTATTTAGCCTCATTTCTCCCCCTTTTGGGGCACTTTTTTTCTTGGTACTCCCCGTTTGGGTTTTTAGAGGTTGGCAGGTCTAGTGTGTATTTCTAAAAAGTCTAAAGTCTGTCTTAAGCCAGAAGTCTCATTTGGCCGGTGCTTATCCTGGTTTCATGGCGTGAAGCGACTGAGAGTACAGGACGCCAGTCCATCGCAGGGTTAAGCCCCCAGCTATTGCTGGTACTCATTTTCAGCTGAGTATACTGGAGCAACGTGAAATGAAGTGTTTCGCTCAAGAACACAACACGCAACCCAGGAATCGAGCCCACGACATTATAATCGTAAGTCCAACACACTTACCACTAGGTCACGTGCCTCCACGCTGTGTATTTATATAAGTGTGTATGTGTACGATAATTTCTGTTTATATTTCGGTAAATATTTTTGTAATCAGATTTTCCTGTGATGTACTTTGTCTCACTTTCCTGGAGATTCAAAACGAAAAGTATTAACATCAAGGTCGTTTCATATTGAGGTCTCATTATATATATATATAATGATAAAGTGAACTGAAATGTATACCTGCGTATTGATTTCTCAAAACAATATAGGCCATCATTGTCGATGTGTGTGTAAATAAATGTAAACCGTATTTTGTTGATTAGTAACGTAAATGTTTACAATTATGTTGGCAGCTATCACTGTAAACAATTACGCTAGGTTTTCCAATATTAATGAACTTTTTTCAGATTTCCTATAAATATCGTTACTATTTCAGCTACGTTAGTCTAGCCTGGTATTCCTATAGAACATACATAAATATATATATATATATATATATATATATATAGAACATACACACATATATATATGGGTGGGGGGGGGATCTATATCTAGATATATGTTTACACACACATATATGTATGTGTGTGTGAGTGTGCATCTCTCTGTTTCTCTCTATCTATCTATCTCTTTTACACGTTTTTATTGTATGTAAACTTCCCCCTTTGTATTTGTCCCCTTCTTTTGTGCCCCTGTGGCTAATAAAGAAACATATCTATCTATCTATCTCTTTATATATATATATATATATATATATATATATAAGTTATTCCGGGTTGAATCGGAGGTAACCACAGTAAGTAAGGTACGCAATACATAGCAGAGTATAAAAGTTTTAATATAGAAGAGCCTCTACAGGACTAGAACTCTTTCATTTGTGATGATTTCTCCCGAATGAAACGGTTCTAGTCCTGTAGAAGCTCTTCTATATTAAAACTATATATATATATATATATATATAACGTTATTAAAACTATATATATATATATATATATATATATATATATATATATATATATATATAAAACTATATATATATATATATATATATATATAACGTTATCTATATATATATATATAACGTTATCTAGCACTTTCCGACCCTACCACGCCGTATATATATATATATATATGTATGTATGTATGTATGTATGTATGTATATAAATTATGCATACAAACTAATGGAAGAGGAGAGATAAGTGATTAGTTGTGAGAGTGATATGGCAATAGTGAGGGGGACAGTGTACTCAATACATATTAGATGCAAGACAAGCGAACAATGTGAGAAATAATGTCAAGCAAAAAATTGTATAAGCAGAGCTTCAATACAAAAATTAAATGTTAGAGAAAACAATACCAAATTCTTGAACGTTCAAGAATTTGATACTGTTTCTCTAGCATTTAATTTTTGTATATATAAGGAAGGAAGTGTGGTAAGGAACCAGGTGGACCATAACGCACCAGAGTACTCGATACTTTGGGTAGTAGAGTGGGTAATAGGAAAAGAGTCAGTACCCCGACGGCTGAGCTCCGGCTGTTTGGACAGCTAGTTCTCAGTCGGGGTCCTGACTCTTTTCCTAAGTATATATATATATATATATATATATATATATATATATATATATATATATATATATATATATATATATATATATATATATATGCATATGTATATACATATATTTCATATTTTTTCACAGCGAAGGCTTCTATCTAAAGTCTACCTTAACGTCAAATAGACATTGTTTTCTAGCAGAAATATTCATAACTATGTTGCCAAACGTATGTACGTCTTAGGTAATAGACATACAATTTTGGGTATTTTCTATACTCTAATTGACATATATTCCTTCCTATACCACACACACACACTTCCACACTCACTTGCATATATATATATATATATATATATATATATATATATATATATATATATATATATATATATATATATATATGTGTGTGTGTGTGTGTGTGTGTGTGTGTGTGTAATTATATCTATATAAATATAGTGTCTATTTGACGATGTTAAGGTGAACTTTAGATAGAAGCCTTCGCTGTGAAAAAATATGAAACGTGAAGTATAACACTTTCAACTATTCTTCTGTACAGAGATCTCATGCTAGTATTTGAGACGTTGTTGTGTCCTCATCAGAGAATTACTATCTCTATTATTCTTTGCAATAGTATTTAGGGCGGTGCATTGGCAGTGTCGGTAGAGTCGGACACGATACTTTGCCGCATAGAGTTACAGTCCTTTACGGTCTGAGTTCAAATCCCGCCGAGGTTAACTTTGCCTTTCATCCTTACGGGGTCGATAAAATAAAACACCAGTAACGTACTGGGGTCGATTTAATCGACTCCCCCCCCCCCCCCCAATTACTGACCTTGTGCTTTTACTAGAAATCATTATTGCTTGCAATAGTAACGTTATGTATGCCATACATAATATTAAAAATACCTTAAATAGCCTGTCTAACTTACATACAAGACACACATTGGGTGTATATGTATCTATATATGCATCTATACACGCATATGAAAAAACGCGTAACGGGTATATATGTATGTATACACACATGTACATGCATGTGAAAAAGTGAAAGATTGTGTGTGTATGAATGAGAGAGGGAGAAAGAGAGAAGTAGACAAATAGAGAGAGAGAAAGAAAAAAGTAGACATATATATATAGAGAGAGAGAGAGACAGAGAGAGAGAGAGATAGAAAGAGAGAAATAGTGATTTGGGGATAGAGAGATTGAAACATTAATGATAAATTGAACGAAAATAAAGACAGGTGGTTTGACGTCAAAAGACTATTTGTTAAATATTTCTGAATGTTTTATGATGTATTGTATTTTAGGACATTTGTCGATTATCTGTTTCTTCCTTCTTAAACTCTCACTACATTAGACTTCGTACATCACATGAATAATGCTTGTTTTGCCCGATAGGAACGTCAATGATATTTACTCACTCGTCACTTGAACAATCGTAGCTGATTTATAAATGTGTAAACATATCGTATGTGCCTTCATATATACGTCTATTATGAATCACACTATGTTAATAATATTACTAATTGATCCCAGCTAAATCAAGTACGTACTATATGCAAATGAACTTCTCCAGCTGACGTTTTATACGCAAAATGCATGTAAATGTTTTAATGCATGTTTAACACCTTACAATCATTTATAGAGTAGTATGGGAGTATGAATGTTAACTTTGGTTTAGCTCTATTTGGTTCGTTGATGGGTTTAATCTGCCTCAGTGAGAGTGTATGATATTAGTGCCGAGTGAGTAAACATCACTGATGATGGATAGGGATCCTAAAATACTAGTGTATGTTGTGTTCACTCAGCTATTGAAACAACTGTGACATGATAACAACTTAAAACATTCATAGTGAAATACATAACATAATTACATACCGAATATCAGATAATTTCACGGACTTTTTTCCGTAAACTCGTACTACGAAGAAGTCAGGGAAATATCTTAACATCTTGTGTTTATTTATTTCAAACAATATTACTGAAGCCACTGCACAGAGTCTGATATTTCAGCTACGTGCGTCGCAGCTGATGAATGATTCTTACAAGCCTCAGAAACGGGATGAGATAACTTCATTATCTTTACGTTAGCATTTAGCACAAAAATTATTTTGCGTTGAGATAAAATTTGCTTACACTAAAGGTCTAATTTGTTTTTCAAAATAATTTATTCACCCCTTCACAAGAGTTTTCAATGGCAATTATCGTTTCAATAACACTTCAATTTTAACTTAGCATTAACTTCCGCGATCTATTGATATCTTATGGTTACAGTATAAAAGTTTGTAATTTTGACAACTCAATGTGTGTATGTGAATGTGATATTTTGGTGATTCTGGAAAATAAACTGGAATTTAAATATTTAATACTTTTTAAAACGAATACAGAAACTTATTTGTTATGCAATAATATCTTTTTTTTTTCAAATGAGAAAATAAATGAATAAATAAATCAACATCTTGAACAAGGGTCTTTGGAGTAACGTTACTCGATAGAGTGCTTAGTTCGGAGATCAGAAAGTCACTCCAGATAGAGCCACTTCTTCTCCTAATTGAGGGATCACAGATCCGATACTATGGGCATTGAGTGAGAATGTCTCAGGAAAGAATCGCTGGACAGATTTTACAGGCAAAACCAACTGGCAGGAGATCCAGGGGTAGACCCCAAGCAAGATAGTTGGATAACATCCATGAGCTTGGCTGGCCACGCTTGGAGATCCAGTCGGATCAGTTGGAGATGGTTGCTTCTGACAGGACCTGTTGGAAGAAGTGTTTGAGAACTCTACCCTCATGACCCTCTCGGGAATATGTGGGCGAAGAACAACATCAATTTGAACAACAATAAGTTCTCTATTTGTTTCCTACATGTAACGAATATGGGATATTCGAACGTATGTCTGACAAAATTATTGGGAAATAATGATCTTTAGCAGAGGCACAATTTAGGGGCGGGGGCGGAAGTCATTCGACTGTATAGGTACCAATATATAACTGGTACTTTATCTTATGTACAGCAGGAAGATGTACATATAAAGTAATGTAATAATGATAACGTTAATAACAACAATACTGGCAGTGGAGACTTCTGGTGTACTCGGCCCTAGGGCTACCTCCCTACTCACCACCATAGGCGCTGAGCTGGCCAGCCTCAGGTGTGAACCCCGCGAGTTGGAGTGGCTTTTCCAGCGCGTCTCCCTTGCCATCCTCCGGGGAAACGCTTTCTCCATCCAGTCCACCGGGCCTGTGGCGGAGCCCCATCGCGTAACATTCTATATTTAAGTATGTGCACTATAATATACATGCATAATGTGTTTCTAATTTAGGCACAAGGAAAATAGTTTTGTGGGGACAAGGATAGTCTATTATATCGACCTAAGTACTTGACTGTTACATTGAAGGGTAGTCGATTAAATTGAGCCTATTACTTAACGGGTACTTTAATTTATCGATCTCGGAAAGATGAATGGTAAGTTTAATACTAGTAGGATGAGAAATCACGCACAAAGCAAAATACTACAAAGCAGTTCATCCGCTGCGCCACCAATTTTGCCAATATACCATCACGTGAGAATGGGGTATGGAAATATATTGAAACTGTGCCAATTGTTGTGGGCATTGTTATAATTACAAAGAAAATAAAATTATGGTTGGAGAGATTTTTCATGCAAAACCAAATGGAAAGAGACCCAGAGGTAGACCCCGAACAGTTGAATAACATCCATGAGCTCGGCTGATCTCGCTTTTGAATCCAGCCACATCAATTGGATACGGTTGCTTCCGACAGGATCAGCTGGAAGGTATGCTTGAAGACACTGCCCCCTTAACCCTCCCAGGAGTATGTGGAAGAAGAAGAAGAAGAAGAAGAAGAAGAAGAAGAAGAAGAAGAAGAAGAAGAAGAAGAAGAAGAAGAAGAAGAGTTCCTGTAACCCCCAACATTTATTCGAAAAGAAACGTTTAACTTGCCTTAATGTTTGTTTAATGTAGCCATATGTTTAATTTGCCACAGACCAATATGGCGTACTATAGAGACAGTCATATCTTTGACACAGAAATCATCTAGTGACATAAACTGGCCTTTCTCTAGCGTGCCATCAAGTGAACGTCATATCTTTACATCACTTCCCAGCGATCAATAGAAGTGAGGAAGAATATAATATATAGAAGGAAGGAAAGAAAGAAGGAAAGAAAGAAAGAAAGAAATGAAGAGAGGTTCTCTGATAAGCTGTAACTTTTTAGTTGAGCTTATTTTTGAGACACCCTTCTATCATCAGTCCTATATGTGGCTGATCATCTCATGTGTTCTAGGTTTCCCATTGCGTCACAATGAAAGACATGTGTAAGTCCAACGCCCCCGGAGTTGTTGTCACATAATATAGAATACAGTCTTTCTTTGCCCTCGACTGTTGTTTATCATTTTCAAGAGAAAAAAAAATGAAGAAAAAGAAAACATATAGCTGAAACATTAAAATAAAAGAAGATACATAAAATAAAAATAGTACGAATAAATAAACAGAGCTTTCTGAAATATCGCTAGTGTTTTAACTAAAGTGGTCTGAGAATGATAGATAACCATAACTTTCATACTGGTGTTAAAGTCATTCCTTAAAAAGATGCACGCCTGCTCCACTTCAACAAGAGTGATCATTGTAAGTTTGAAATCGTTGGATACTAGTCAGTACCTCTTATTAATGATGGTCGGGGAGAGAAAGAACTGTAAGTGTTGTGGTGTAGTATGGTGTGATAGTATGTGGTGTGGTGAAATGTGGTGTTGTTTGTAAATATGTGTATATTCAAGAATGAATGAATGTATGTGTGTAAGTGCATATCTATATAGCGATAGTTGTTGGGGTGCATGTGTGCGGAAATGTGTGAGTGCCTATTTGTGTGCTTCATAAGAGAGCAATATTCTCAGCGAGAGAATATATATATATATGCATGTATTCATGGTGTATGTGAATATGTATACATACGAGTATGTCTATGTGTGTATGTATGTATGTATATATGTATTTGTATGTGCGTATGTATGTACGTATGTATGTACGTATATATGTATGTATATATGTATATATGTATGTATGTATGTGCGTATGTGTGTACGTATGTATGTGCGTATGTACATATGTATGTATATATATGTATGTATATATGTATGTATATATGTATATATGTATGTGTGTATGTATGTAGTTATTGCATATGTGATTTTTTTTTTGTAAATATACACTCTTGCACACATAGATAGTATGTGGTTATGTATTTTTATTTGTTGATAAACGTATTCATGTGTACGTTGAGGAATATATATTTTCTGCATGTATTACATTTATATGCAGGTCTGGAAATGAAAGTTATCAATAAAGACCATACATACACATACAGACAAACATTTATACATATACACATATACACACAGATAAACATGCTTACACACACAGATACACACGTGCTTGTAAATGTAGATGTGTGCATACATGCATCTACACACGTACATCGAAAAATATATTACAGTGAACATGATGTAAATATATTGGACAACTGGGAACATGATCATAAGTTCAAACACAGCTAAAGACATTCTTTTGAGCTCCTTTAACAAGGCATATATCGGCCATATTGGCGGCGAATTGGCAGAATCTTTAGAACGTCGGCTAGAATGCTTTGTGGTATTCGACCCGCCTCTCTGCTCTCCGAGTTGAAATCCCGCCGAGGTCAAATTTGCTTTTCATCCATTCGAGGTCGATAAAAAAAAGTACCAGTCTAGTAGTGAGATGGCTTCTTTCTCTAAATCTCTTTCTCATTTCCTCTCTTTCACTTTCTATCTTTCTCTGGCAGAAATCTGACTGGAAAGGAATGGGCTCCGCCAGGCTTAAAATACCTAAGAAACGCCGTATGTCAATACGTCGTCCCTGCAAATCTATAAAGAGTTACAGGACCACACACATACATATCGGTTTTGCTTTCCAGACTCACCCTGGCTGAAAAACCTTTTCACTGCTATGGAATATACATTAATGTGTTTGTATGAGTTTGAGTATGTAGGTGTGTGTTTAGTTTCTTTCTTTCTTTTCATTTTCTAATTGTAATCATACATAGTCTCTATTTTCTAACTCAAGCAATCTAATTAAAAAATAGAGACTAAATATGTGTGTGTGTGTGTGTGTGTGTGTGTGTGTGTGTGTGTGTGTGTGTGTGTGTGTGTGTGTATTCCAAAAGATGGCAACATGAATGGACCAGTTATTTTTCTCAAAAAAATGTTTTCCGATTCCACCCTGCTCGTCCCCTCAATCTTTCTAAATTCTCATTCTTTCGTCTAATGAAGGATTAGACGAACGAAACGTTAAGACCATCTTCCTGCTATTTCAAGTGTTAAACTAATTTATCCCTTCCATATACTTTATCGTTTGTATTGTTATTTCTATATATCCTGTATTTCTTATCACTCTTTATCTTTCTAGTTCAGCTTTTATTTCTGATTCTATCTTCTGATAAAGGACTAGTGTCCGAAGCGTTAAGACTCGTTTCCTATAATTTGAAGCGTTAAACTAAAATATTTCTTCATCGTATTGTGTCTTTTGCTTTATTATTCCTGTTTACGTTTTACACACACACACACACACACACATATATATATATATATATATATATATATATATATATATAAAGATCCAGGCCCGACGGCTGAGCTCCGGCCGTTTCGACAGCTAGATCCGAACATATATATATACTACCTGAATGTGCGGTTTTCATCACTAAAGAAAGAGCCCTCAATGTGTAATCATAGAGATAATATATTATATTGTATGAAATACATGGCACTCCGAGTTTGCCGAAGCAAGTTGATTTTACTTCGTTCTTCAGCCACCAGGGGGTCACTGCCGACAGAAGAACAAAGAAAAATCAACTTGCTTCGGGAAACTCGGAGTACCTAGGAAGGTATACGCCAATTTTCTATGTATTTCATACAATATATATCGTATAGAAATGAATAGAAGTACATGAATAGAAGTGGTTAATTTGTTGGAATGTTCTGGTGATTTCAGACGAATGAGAGAGTTTTAGTCATGAAGAAGTCATTTCTAAATGAAATAACTATCTATCTTCACCACTAATGTATTCAATACCTTATTTACATATGGTTTCCACCAATCCCCTTCGGAAAACCAAAAGTATGTGTATATATATGAAGGTGAAGACACATCAGCATTGAATATAATTTTCTGACGAAAATGTGGGAGTGAGTATTGGCAAGAAGACAAGACTCGAAAGGGGAAACGAAAACAAGGAAAACAACACGGAACTCCCGATCTTCAGCTGTCCCTCAATGAAGAATATATTCCTGAATATTCCTGGAAGATGAGTGGATTATAATTATGATGACGGCGATATATATTGCGAAAGAAAATAATTGTTTCTACATTTGGCACAAGGCCAGCAATTTGAAGGGAGGGGGAAGTTGATTAAATCGGACCCCAGTGTGTTACTGGTGCTTTATATACATTACATCACAATGAATAGTATCACTTAGAACATAATTATGAGAAGTTTGAAAGGTAGTTGACTCTGAAATGGGAATACAAATGGAATAAAATAAGTTTCGCGTAAATCGGGGCACTGGTTCCCGAGATACGGGTCTTTTTCGGGTACCTTCATAAATAGAGAGAAAGAGATACAAATATTGATCTATTTCAAATGAGACACAGAATAAAAGAACCATATACGAAAAAATTCGTTAAGACCTGGGTATTTAGATTGCTTAACAATGAATGTTTGCCTCTGAGGTGATAATGGTTCCTTTATTTTAAGGTACTCTAATGTGACCTTCCCTATAGTCAATTCTGAGCCTTATTTGAGATACATCAATATTTGTATATATATACTAGACCGCCCGTGACCCGTTCACTTCAAAATATGTTTTTTAAATCATTTTCACTTAAAAATAATTTGTGTGTGTGTGTGTGTGTGTGTGTGTGTGTGTGTGTGTGTGTGTGTGTGTGTGTGTGTGTGTTGAGTTGTGTCTACCAAGATGGAGAGCTTCCATCGTTGCCATGCAAAAACAGCAAATTTTCAGGTTTTTTTGGCTCCTCTATGTACAGCTGATATCCAGTTTCCAGGGTCCTTTGCTGACTCTTCCCATTTCGCTTCATCAATGCAGAATTCTTTCAGGGTAATCCTACATTGGTCCTTGAAGCACAGCTTAGGATGTCCTATGCTCCTCTTCCATCTCCTAGTTCTCCTTACAGCATCTGCTTGTGTGCTCTGGATTCATCCATTCGTGAGATAAAACCAAACCTTTTCGGTCGTCTAGATTTAAGAATTGGGTAGACTGACACAACATTTGCTCTCTGAAGAACTTCAGTATCTGGAATTTTATCTTGCCTTATGATGGTGCGGATCTTCCTCATACAGCGCAAGCGAAAGCTGTTAAATCTTCCTTCTTGGGCTGAGTACATTGTTCAAGTCCTATAAATAATATTTGAAAGGCCACTCGTCTGCTAGACGGACAAAACCAGCCTACAGGAGACTCGGAGTTAGACCCCGAGCAAGATGGTTTAATAACATCTATGAGCTTTGCTGGTCTGGCTTGGGGATCCGGCCAGATCAGCTGGAAACGGTTGCTTCTGACAGGACTGGCTGGAAGGAGTGTTTGAGACTCTGCCCTGCCCCAACAACCCTGTCAGTAATAAGTGGGCGAAGAAGAAGGATTTATACAATTATTTAAGGATATGTAAGTTGTGTATCTTTAGTCATGAGATTGCATCTATGTATTATTTGATTGAAAAGTAATTAATAAAACTTTAAATTTTCGCCTACGAGAAAGTCTTTCATTTTTCTCTAACAACAAAGTTGTTGGAATTCCACGAAGTCAACTTAGAAATCACTGCATTTGACTGATAAATAATTTCAGTTTTCACGAGCTCTAGAAACAAAGATAGGCTCCAAAATCATTAATAGAAAATAGAAAAAAAATATAATAATAAGATTACGTACGCTAATAAACAGACTCTATTCTTGAACGGGAGATTAACTTTTACATTTGAAGTTTCTGCACCTGACAAATTTATAAACTTTCCCAGGATGAGGGAGATAATTTGAAAGTAAAATGGTTTCTTCAATTTATTTATTACAAAAGACAAATTGTAATAATTATTCAATAACATTTTCGTTATAAAATACTACACCGAATACTAAGTAAATAGCACCATCGATTTTCTTGTAAAATAAAAAAAGAAAGAAATGATTACGAAGTTATTTTCACATTTATGAGCTACTAATTTCTTATATATACAAACTAGCTGAATTACCCGGCGTTGCTCGGGTTACTGCTGTTCTTCAGATTAGTAAACAAGAAATTTGAAGATACGTTTTTTTCTCATAATTATTTCAAAATATCTATATTTTATTTTTTTAAATATCAAAATTGCAATAATAGAATTTAGAAATGAAAATCTGTCAATCTTGAAGCATCTTAGGGTACACTATATTCATTGTGTAATTCATGTAGGTGTAGGTGTGTGTGTATTTATTAACGTACCTAATGAACGCGCAAACATTTGGTCCAGCCGTTGAGAATGCATAGGAACAGACAGACAGACAGACAGACAGACAGACAGACAGACAGACAGACAGACAGTGAGACAAAGAATTTTATAGAGAGAGAGATATTTATTTATTTAATTGAGGCACAAGGCCAGTAATTTGGGGGTGTGGAAAAGTCAATTATATTGATCTCAGTACTTAACGATCTCAGAAGAATGAAATTAAAGTTGTCCTCGGTTGGATTTCAACTCAGGATACCTTAGACATTTTGTTCGATCCTTTAACGGTTCTGCAAATCTACTACCCTAATATATATATCTATAATATATAGATATATAATATAGATATATAATAGCAAAATTTCTTCTTGGAACTTCAGTAATTAGTTACTTATTATTTCTGAACAATATATTAATTATAAAACAATGAAATATCAGGTTTATGAGATATACATATGCAACATATCTGATCATGTCGGCTGTCTAGCAGTCAGTAAGAGAATAATTTTCAAATAAATTACTGAGTTATTTCCCTTATGGTAGTCAGGAAGTAAATTTTAGAGAGGATTCATATATTGTTTTTAAATTAATAAATTAAACAAAAAAGGTATCTAATTGCTCATCAGGGATGTCTTATAATACAATTTATTTCATGGGTGCTCTTACTAACTACTCCAGAGCCTCTTCCACATATGACGTCAATTCTCCCTGTAAAACTACCTGTGATTTCACTAGACATTTTGTATACCAATAGTTTATATTGGATAAAATATATGAAATAATCACCTGCTCCATTTCTGCAAATCAATCATAGACACTTCCCTGGTGGCAGTAGATATAATTCTTTTTTCCTTCTAAATGTGTTGTCTTTAATAGATTTATTTTGAGGTCACTTTATAAGTTGTTGTTATTTTGTCCTAGATCTACCTTGATTGAGTGGATCTCTGATTAGTTGTTTCAGTTGTGACCATCTTATCAAGTGTAAGTAAAGCTACATTATTTACTGTAGACATTTTTCAGTTGATCAAATTTGACTTATGTCTGGAGCATTCTGTTTATTGTGAAAAGTGATGATAAAAGTAATTGATGAAGCTAGAAAATAAAGCTAGAAAATTTCTTCCTTCTAGAAGATGACATTAAAGACAAAACTGTTTAAACTAGCAAACTTATTGATTTCATTAAAATATCCTTACATCACACACACGCACACAGGCAATCTCTGAACTGGTTTTCCATTTCCAGTTTGTCTTTTACTTATGCTGTTAATACCTAACAAACTCATTATCCATCCTCTACAAATCTCATGTTCTGTTTCATCATCATCATCATCATCATCACCATTTTATGCCCATTTTCAAAGGTTGAATGAGTCCTTTCCAGCACAGCGTTTCTCCACTTACCGTGGTCCTTCTTCAACTCCACTGTGAGATTCAGTGGTTTCAGATCAACTCTCACAAAATTTGTCCAGATCGTTCTTGGCCTCTTTCTACTGTAGCTCCCTTCCAGTAGGATTTCTTGGCACTTTTTCACCCAGCAATCATCATGTGATTCATAAGCATCACATGACCACATCAGTGCAGCCTTCTCTCCTGCACATTACATCTGATTCCTCTTATATCCAGCTTTACTTTCAGCTCATCTATGCTTTGTTTTTCAGACATATTAACATTGCACATCCATTGAAGCATCCTTGCTTCATTTTTCTCCAGCCTTTGCATATCCTTAACATTCACTGCCCATATCTCACTACTGTGCAACATCACACTTTGCATACGAGTCATACATCTGGTCTTGCTTTTGTAATGAGAAACCTTTTGCTGTCAATAGAGGTAGTGGACTCCATGAAGTTTTTTCATCCTGTTCTTACTCTAGCTATTATACCCTGGATTCAGGCTCTTCCACGTGATCACCTAGGTAGCAGAAGTTATTGACAACTTCTATGAAGTTTAACTGGGATTGGAAAACGTTTATTTTACTGATACTTTTACTACTATCCCTGTGCATATGCCATATACAAAGATTATATTTTCTGTTAGTTTTCCTGCTATCCCACTACACCTCTTGTGAATTCAAAATTTACATTGTGAACATCATATAGAGTTACTCCTTTTCTACATGTCGAGCAAAGCTACTTTTCTAATGAGATCAGGATTCTGTCTTCTTTCTTGCTTATCAAAACTTTAGTTTTCCCCAAGTTTACTCTAAGCCCGTTTGACTGTAAGATGTTTCCTAAACCAGAATTTCTTGTCTAGTTCTACCACTGATTTGGCTATAAAAATTAAGTCATCAACATACAGAAGTTCCCATGGATAGTAAATCTTAAACTCCTGTTATGGTCTGGAGAAATATAAACTGAAGTGGGCTGAGGAATGAGCCTTGATGAATGCCTACCTGCACTTTGAATTCCTCACTAAACGCATGACCTACTCTCACCTTACTAACAGCTCTTCGGTACATGGCTTGCACTGATCTCACAAGCCATTATTTTTCTACACCTAGTTTCCTTAAGGACCACCAGATGACAGCACATAGTACTCTGTCAAAGGCTTTTTCCAGATAAACAAAAGTTAGGAACTTCTTAGTTAGAAACTTCTCAAAAAAACCAAACATCTATGGTGCTCCTCCCTGGCACAAAACCAAATTGCATCTCATCTAATTTGACTCTTCCCCTAATTAGTTGGTCTATTAGTTTTATGCCTTTGCAGTTGTTCCTTTCTGGTGCATCACCTTTTCCCTTGTAACAATTAATGAGTACACTACTATGCTAGTCATTGGGTAGGACCCCATCTTGTACTGCCTGTTTGATTATACAGGTGACTAGTTTAACTCCTACTTCCACAGATTTCAGCATCTCAGAGACTATCTCTGATGGACCAGTGGCCTTACAATTTTTCATCTCTTCAATTGCTTCCTTGACCCTATAACTGTAAATTTTGATAGCTGGTACTAATGTTGGTTCAACTGGTAGTAGTCTCTCTTTCTCCCACTCATTCTAACTTTCACCAACCTCACATTATAGCATTTCAGGCCTATTTCTTTTGGGTGTCAGTGTCATTTCAACCACACTTTTCCCCAACACTGTCAAGGTTATACCAGACACACTGCTTAGCAATGTGGAACACCTCATATATCTGATCCTCACATCACAAGACATTGGAAAACTTCCTGCTTTCAGTTTCTTTGCTTGCTATGTATACCTATCAAGATTTGCTTATAGCTACTTGATATTGATCTTTGCTGTGCCTACTTTTCTAAACCTTCCACACTTGCCTCTTACATTTAACAACTTTATCTACAGCATTGTTCCACCATTATGTCACCATCTGTTGAGCTGGTTCTTTGTTCCAGCTACTGTATTAATAATTAATAATTCAAGATAGAAATTGTTTAAAATATTAAGTATAATGTTATAAAATAGTTTTATTCAATCTTTCAATAAGTTCTGTGTATTTTTTACCATCTTTTGTAATGTACACAAGGGAAGGTATATTATCCCCAAATTCTTTTAGTTCATAATATCTTATTTGAATAGTTTCTTTACTAAATTTGAACACACGTGAATAGTTAATAATCTCTTGTTTAGAAAAACCACACACATTTTGTAAGAAATTCAGAATGTTTTCCACTTTTTTTATTTTTACAGACAAGAGTTGTGGATGTTTCTTTACCATTGAGTCAATAGTAGTAGAATCACAATCAAGTTGTTTACAAAGATATTCTTCAGTACTTTGGCAATCACCATAGATAGAAGCCTTCTCAGACATAGCTTTAATCATTAAATCAAATTCCTCTTCATCAGCTTTCATAATCATCGATAAACATTGCTGCCATATAAAAGATGGTATTTTAAACTTCTTTATAGTCATTAATCTATTTTCAGTAAGAGAAAGTGGATAAGCTAATAACCATATCTTATCTGGAATAATAGTCTTCATGTCACTATCAATGGCTAAATATTGCTCCACCTTCTTCTGTATTGTTGACAACTTGGATCTTTCTAACCACTCTGATGATTCTAGAATCTGATGAATTTTAGATTCTGAACAACCCAAATAGTTGACAAGGAGACTACATTTGTCCTGAAATTCTTGCCGTGCTTGTGTGTCCTCCATATATGTCTCATAGCGACGTTTAAAGTCCTTATTAGTGACATTAATCATCCAAAGACGTACATGTTTTTGATCAGTATTAAACTTCAAACTTTCAATCCTGGACTTAACCGTTTCATACTTACGTTTAAAGATATCAGGATATGTGAAAACATCCTGACCACTAATAGAATGGTAAACAAACAAGTCAACCAAGTTTTTGAACTTGGAACGCTTCATTTTCACAATTCTATAATTATGGTTGAGAAAATCTAAACACTGTTTTTCATTACATGAAAGCCTTTCAGTCAAATATTTTTGCCGCCAGATATATTCTTGATTTGAGTTGTTACTATAGCATGTTTGATTCAGAATCAAGTTGTAGTTACCAATTCGTAATAAAGAAAAACAAGAAAAACTCCTTAAACTGAACTTGGATAAAAGATTCACTTTCTGAAAAGAAAAAAATAGAAAATTATGTTATATAACTACATTTTAAAATATTGAGTACTCATTAATAAAATATATAAACTAATCAAACTCATGAGATACTAAGCATACATCAATCTTAGTCACTTAAACTGTTGTCCAGAAAATTTAAGACATTCTAGTAATAAATCCTATTAAAAACCAATTTTCAAAGAATCTGAAATTCTAATCTCAGAATTCTTCTCTTCATCAACAACAAAATTCAAAATTAATGGAAAATCAATTCAGGGACTGAAAATATTTAAAATTCAAAAAGAAAACATCTATCTTAAACATAACTTGTACTGACTCAGGATAATATTAAAATATTAATAATAGATAAGGCATTTACAACTCAAGATACATAGCTCAGCATGTAAGTAATTTATATGTAAAAAATATCAACAAGCAATGGTATTAATTAGTACACAGATAAATTGGTATTTTTAACACCTATCCAAATCATAATCCAAAGAAATGAATGTTAATAATTTAGATTATCAAATTACTATTTTTAAGAAAAATCCAGTTATTGCATTAGGTGATTAAGAAATGTTTTAATAGATTCTATCCAATTTATCTTGATGAAAAAGAAAAGACTATTCAACAACAAAAGAAAGTTTCCAGAATTAACCCTTTAGCATTTAAATCAGCCATATCTGGCCAGAATTCTCTCACCTCTTTCTGTTCAAACTAGCTGTAACCGGTCACTTATACCCATGTTAAAATATTGTTCTCAAAATAAATATCAAAATCTCATAGATTCGGTATTATATGAGATAATTATGTAAGATAAAGCTTTTACCATGAAAATACAATAGTAAATATAGAGTAATGTGAATTCAACATGGTTAATAACAACTGGCTGCACCATTGAATGAGGGAGTTCTTATGCAGACACTTGAGTTGCTAGCGTTAGCAGTTAAATCTCTATAAAATCCCAACCCTATCATCTTAAATATAAGGACACATTGGATACTGTTGTCTTAGTTGCATGCATAATCTAATAATCTATGGAAAGGTATGGATGTTATAACTCCCATCTCATTACCTGCTTCTCCTCCTCCTCTCTTTCTCTAGAATGAACAGAACTAACCACTGATTGATAAACCCCACTGACCATGAACATCCAAGCAACTGACCATTTATTGCACTGATAGCACTAGTGCAAAGATAGAATGTATCCAGTACTATTTCTAAAGTGGTTGAAAAACAGTTGAGACAATTTAGTGTAAAAAGAACCTTTCAGTTCTGCCAAAAACATAACCTCTCTAGAGCTGGTACCATGATAAAATACATTCAATAGACTCTGTAAAGTGGTTAGTGTGAGGAGGAACATCTAAACATAGAAATCATGTAAAATCTGGAATATATGAGCATGACATGGTCATTCACCAAGTATTTTATATTCCAAATAAAAACTGACATGAACTATAATGATCCATCCAACCTCTGCCAATGTGGACAGTTGGTGTATGACGACGATGATGATGATGATGGTTGATGATGATGATGGTTGAGGTTGAGGTGGTGGTGGTGGTTGTGGTGATGATGATGATGATGACGATGGGAGTGGTGGTGGTAGTGGTGGTGATGATATATGGGATATTTCTTTATTTTATGTTATAGGCTCACATATCATCTGTTGAATGACTGGCCATATTACAATTTATGCTTCAAAGAAACTGACATTTCTTCTTCTCAAATAAAAAAAAAACAATTATGTAATACTTAATTTGAGAAGAGGAAATGGTAGGTAACTGGTAAAGTAATTAAAAATAAAGTTATCTGAAGAGTGAAAGATATATACTTCAAATCCAAAGAGGCTTGTCCCTCTTTTTCTATCTTCAATTAGCACATGTAATGTCTAATATTACATATTTTAAATCCTTTTACCAAATACTGAAATTTTCCTACATTAATTATTCTGGTTACACAGAAAATGGGAAAAAAAAAGAAAAAAAATCTCCATGAGAAAACATCAAAATAATTCTAAAGTAATCAGTAAGGTAATGTTACCAGTATAATATTAAATATTCTCAAATCAAGGATTTAATAGCCAAAGAAAACACAGATGAAAGCTATGTTGGCGTTGACTGAATGGATTTGTAATACGTAGAAAAAAATAATCACATAAAAGGCCTCTTTAGATACACGCCTAACTAATATATGAATTTAAAAAAAAGATAAAGACAAATGGAGTAAAACTTCTTTAAAAAACTTCTTGTTTATCTTAGTGTTACTAACCAATAATACTTATAAAATTATGCTTTTCAACTTCCAGCTTATGAAGTCTTAGAAAAAAATCCTTCTAAACCAAGGGAAATAACTCTGGCGGAGCGTAATGTAAAACAGAGTTTCATACATAGCTAATGTTATTGAGAATGAATGAACATCACACAAGCTTATTTCTCACTTTTATGAATAAGAAAATTTATACTTAAGTAAGAAATTATATTAGCCTGAATTGATTGGTCCTTCGAATTAAGATATCTATAGATTATTTGTGAATTTACTCTAATAAGCATTAAAACATTCAACCCCAAAATAACTGCACAGAGTTAGAGAGTTAGAATGTGTGCAAATACTTCTCCTTTGGAAGATCTATAAATGAATAATATACAGAATTTCAGAGGAGAATAAAATGCTGCATTACCTTCACCTGGCTCATGTTCAATTCAGAAAGCTGTGAAATACTAATTAATTATAAAGTAATTCTGCTGCGTACAATGATGAACTGAAGTTATGCCACACTATCTTCTTCAAGCTAGATAGACTCAACCAATAATAGTTTAACTGCTTATTCATTTTTTTTTTTTACATTTGTTTTAGTCATTTTTTTTATACATTATTATACACAGCTGATGAAATATGAAGTATTGATACTTTAGCACATGACAGACACTGCCTATGGTTTTTTAAATAATTTTGAAAATAATCAAAAATTTTAACTACTGTATATACTAAAATATAAGCTGAAGAATACGTGACCAAAAAATCGATGGTAAAATGAGAGTAGACTTAAATTCAAGGTCAATATTTTGACGATTTTCACCAAGTTTTACATAAATATTGTGCTAAAATATCTGGAGTGATTATTTCACAATGAAACATTGTTTTCCTACATTTCCTTTATTGCCAGGAGTCTTATTTCTGCATTGCCTTGAGAACATTCATACAAAGTTTTAATCCATAAATATCTCCTACACAACACACACGTGCCAACTGTTTTTCTCTGGGGTTTACGTAGTTATACTTTTTCTTTCAATCGTAATCGTTGTCATCGTTTAACCCTTTAACTTCACATTACTCTATATATACTATCATAATTATTCACATCGAATCTATGAGATTTTGATGATATTATTATTCACTTTGATAACAAGACCTTAATATCAGTATGAGTGGCTAGTTACGGCCGGTTTGAACAGAAAGAGGTGAGAGAATTCTGGCCGGTTTGAACAGAAAGAGGTGAGAGAATTCTGGCCGGTTATGGCCAGTTTGAATGCTAAAGGGTTAAAGTCCATCTTCCACGCTAGCATGTTTTGTTTTATTTTGCTCATTCCCTCTCTCTGTTTCCCTTTTCTCATTCTCACCCTTTCTTTTTTCTTGCTCTTGCTTGCTGTAAATAATCTACCTGCTTGTACAATATTAAATTGTCTCCAAGTTTTTCATGGTACACATTTTATTCGATGTATATATTAAATAAAACTGTCACATTTGGGAGATAATGCTATTGTTTGCTTAGAAAAAAAAGAAGCAAAATGCTCCCAGCATTTGATTAGCCAAAAGTAAACAAAAATTTGAGAAACTTAGAACTTTATAAAACAGATGAAATGGTAAAAACGTCATTACATATTGGATTTGTGAAAATGACACTTAAATCATTTTAGATATCAAAAAAATTTGTAAATATTTTCTCCACTTATAAGAATTTCAAAACAAAACCATAATGTGTTGATTAGCTGATAAATGGGATTTAGATAAATGGGATTTAGATTTTTGTCCATTTCTCAGACATAAAATAGAGGGTCAGCTTATATTCAAGTTGGTGCTTGAAACATAAGATTATTAGGTAAAATTATGAGGGAAGGTTTTTAGATAAATATAAACACTTTATAACAGTTTTGCAAAATAAAACCAGGGGTAGTTTCAGGCAGTTTGGTATCTGAAAGATTAATAACTCAGTTATCCCAATGTCCCACTCTTAGAATATTCTATTTTTCATCTTATCCACTCATCCTGAGGAATGGGCTATTTGTGATCATGGAATCAATGTTCCTAACCATTATACTATAACAAGAAAAGTCAGAATACAATGAACAGAATGGAATGCTTTAATTATTTAAGTCAAAACAAAGAGTATCAATAATAAGTAGCACGATCTTGCTTAAGATCTCATCTACAATAATGGGGACATTTCAAGATATATAAGCAACATACATAAAGTAAGTAATTAAGGTACCAATATTTTCTTATGTTCTAAAGCAGTGATCCACAATCTCTTTTAGAAGGTTTTATTATCATCCAAAACTATCATCATTATTACTTTTCTAAGGGCGGTGGATTGGCAGTATCGGTAGAGGGTCGGACGCCATGCTTTGAAGCAAAAAGTTACGGTCCTTTATGGTCTGAGTTCAAATCCCGCCGAGGTTAACTTTGCCTTTCATCCTTACGGGGTCGATAAAATAAAGTACCAGTAATGCACTGGGTAATTACTGGCCTTGTGCCAAAAGTAGAAACAATTATTACTTTTCTGTGAATATAATAATATAATGAAAATATAGACACAAATAATAAATACAATTAACTATTGCTAGGAATCTTATAAATATAATGCACAAAAATATATGATTAAAGCGAGAGAAAAACAAACAAAAAAAAACATCAATTCATCACCAAGTGCGTCAGTCACACACCACAAGGGTGAAAGGAAATTTTTGAGACTCAAAAATTTCCTTTAACTTTTACAACATTAATGCAAGTGATGGCGAGCCTAAGGTGCTGAAACAACCAGGCACCCTCACAGGCATCATATGATACTTCAGTAAGGTGATGGTGACAAGAACTTTGCTGTCAACAGCCCAACTCCACCATACGTCTTGAATGCCACAGTCTGGAAAATATAGTTATTTGATAGTTTCCAGTATTTTAAGATTTTATTCCATTCACCAATGGAAGAGGTGATCTTCACATTTATGGCGGCATCCATGATGTGGAGCAAAAGAGTCACTGTAGCGTCCCAGATGAGACAGCTGCCTCTTACCCAGAGAAAAGGGTAACAGCATCTGGTCTCTTCCCATCAATTCTGGATAATCCACTTGGCTACAGAACTGAGAGGATATTTACCAGAGCCTGGACCCAATTAATGATCAGGTTTAGCTTGGTGTAGCAGGTGAAGTGACCAGCATTCAGGAGGCAAGACAAACCATGAAGGCCTGTGGAGTCGAGAAGCCTACCACAGTGACATCTCAGACCCTCACCCACATCGGCTCTCACTTGGAGTGCAATGGAGCTCGTCCAGACTGAGAAAAACACCAATGTTGGCCACATGCAGGGCATCAACCCAGTCCCCAAAGAATTTTACTCTTGCAGAAAGTAAACACTTTAAAAATAGATCAGATTAATCAGAGAGAGAGAGAGTTGAAAGAGTCGTTCGAACACAGATTGTCCCATACACTTTGCTTCCTCGTCAGTATCAGGAATTGACAAACCTAGCTCTCTCCACTGTAGTAAAGTTTCATATATCTCCCTGGTGCAACAGATCCATATTGGAAAGGATGTCACCTACTAAAGAGGAGCAGGCGTGGATGAAAGAAAGAAAGCAAGGTAGAGGTAGAGATGACCATTTACGCAAACCGAGACCTCCAAACGATTTGGACAAGGCAACCAGGTCAAAGGACTCTGGAGAGAACCTGACATTGACCAAGCCCTCGAGTTCACTGAAAGTTAAGCTGTTAAAGTGTTGGAGAGATGACAAGAATCTATTAGAGGGACGAACTCTGAGGAAATACAACTTAGGAATTGACAAATAATTCCTAAATATAATTTTTAAAACCTTGGTGAGCCTTAATAGCCTCAAAGTTTTTTAAAAGTTGCTCAAGGATAGTTAACTTAGATCGAGCACCAAGCTGATGAAGGAGGAACTGCGACAGAGGGAAGGGACTCTGTAATCAGGTTTTCAGTCTGTTGGTGTAAAGCTGGGTGGTTGAGGGACCAGAGCTCGGTAATCAGGTGTAAAGCTGGGTGGTTGAGGGACCAGAGCTCACATTTGGAACTGTTGATAAGAAGGCCTCTACAACCCAGTTCCTCAATCATTGTCATCGCGGTTGCGAGGACCTTATCTGACGAGACTGAGGATGAAGATGACAGTTGTTTGATTGATGTTGACGAGGTTGGGGTTGATAATGACGAAGTGGAAGTGAAAACCCAGTGACGAGTTACAATGATTTCCCTTCTTCCCTATGAAGGTCACAATCATTACAATACTTTATTTAGGATAAAACATTCCGAGTCACGTCAACTAATACCAAAAAAAGGTTATGGTATATTCAGGTGAAATATCCATTTACTTTCTAAAAAAGAAATTAAACTTCACAGTATCATTTTATCTAACTGTATGTGTGTGTACATCACGGCAAGCATGTGTGTAGTGTTTACACTATTTCCTCATGATAGAAAGAACGCACAAGCATAACACAAAGAAGTGGATTTAACCGAACAAGCTGTTAAACATAGAAACTTGTAATAAAGGGGGAGGTTTTAAAACAAATAGAAATCAATATTTACCGTCGAGTACATATTTTCTGATTAAGTGGGGAATAAGTTTAATATATATATTTTTTAAATTACGTTTAAGAAATTAGAAAGTGTTAATGTCTGAATAAAAGGAAGTGACAGAATAAAAACATAAAAACTTCCTAAATACAATTATAGGAGCATACGGAAAATAATCTACTGTAAATAATAAGTCCAGCCTCGAAAATTTTCTTTTACATAACATTAGTGTAACTTATTTAATTCAAAATAGTCAATATTGTCATATACATTATTTATATCATATTATTTACAAAACTTTTATCCGATTTTTTATTAATAAATTGAAAAGCAACTGGCACTAAATTCTATGCGTCAAAACATTGAAATATTAAAAACAGGTTTTTACACATAACACCGTGTAGAGTGATGATTTTAAAATAGTTGACTATCTACGTAGTTTTTAACACCTTGTTAAGAAAAAAGAAATGTCATTTTGCTACGAACAATATATTTTTACATTACTAAATTATTGCATGTTAAATATGGATCATGATACCAAAAGTTAATTTTATTTTTTTCAAGTCCAGGTATGAACTTTGTTTTTACTCATCAAATTTCATCGAATATTCACTGAAACAAATGTGTGTGTTTCTCATTTATCTTTTTCTATTGCTGCTTTTAAGCATTATTTTCCAATGTCCGTCTCATGCGCACCATTTCTAAAGTGTATCGTTTCTTTTTATGTGAGGCTCGGTTATTTTCATTATTTGCAAAATATGAAATCGATTTGTTTCACTTTATATAACTGTTTAATCCTTGGTACTTAATGACTGCTATATTGATTTGGCAGTGTCAGATGTATTCATGTTCTATTCGTTATAACTTGCATCCTGAATATTTGATCAAAATGTATCGTATTTGGTAAAAAGTAATGATTACACTTCAGTTTGATGCCGCGACAGATGACCCCGGATTTACCAATAAGTTGACGTCTGTGTGTTCATATGTTATAACCACCTTAAATATTTAAAAAAAAGTATTATTTAACGTGAGTATTATAGTGTTTATTTCATTGCGCACAGAAAACAAATATTTCATGTTCGACTTTCAAATAATTCGAACTTGAGAGTTACGAAGAGCAGGATCCGATCATTCACTTTTTGTGTTCTCCTTTAATTTTTATATAATGTTTATGATTTACAAAAGTAACAAATCAACATCAATATAAGTCAGAAAAAAAGGAAAAAAGGGGAATGACATGCATAATCAATTACGCACTACAGCAGGAAATGTTGGTGTGCCCTCTAAAAGTTTTTGAAGCCAGCCAAGACACTCACGGCATTACTGCAAGTAATAGAATAGAGCAAACACCTATATGAACATCACCTGATACTTCAGTAAAATGAGCCTCCGACGATGACAACGACTTCATTGCCAGCGATCCAGTTCCCTCGAACGCCACAAACTGAAAGATGCAGTTTACCAATAAATCATGACACTTCAGTGATATACTACGCCTGGCTATTGATGCGGTGTCACCCCCCTCCTCCAACTTCGTTGTAGTATTGTAGTTTGAAAGCGATTGGACCTACCTTGCGTCTCCAATTTACTCCAGACCGAATCCCTCACTTTGCGACGTCTACGTAACTTACATCCGACTGAGGATAACAGAACCTTTCTCGCTCACGTTCTGAAAGAAAAGAGACAGTCAATAGGCCCCAAACCCTGATATGACTTCACTTGACCTTTACTTCTGGTAAGACGTCCCCCAACTTCCAGCAGTCCCATCTCGACAGCCCATCAAGTATCTTGGATCGGAGAATTAACAAAATTCAGTGAATGTTTGAGCAAATAGTTATAGGTAGCCAATTTTCTGTGGATGCCTGGTGGCATGTGCTGACTGATAATGAGCGCTACAGTCTCAATACTATTTCAATACAGAATATAAAACTAAATTGGGTAAAAACCATGGAATTTGCACCTAGAAAGTTCCCCCTTAAAAGGCACAAGTTCAGGCAAAGTGTATTGTGGAAGGCCAGCAGTCTCCCCTCTCCACACCACCGATGTTGTTCAAGGGAAAGGCAATGGTCAATACAGCTTGGCATCAGTGACATCACAATTCATTTCTACAACTGAGTAAACTGGAGCAACATGAAATAAAGTGTCTTGCTCAAGAACACAATGCACCACCTGGTCCAGGAATCAAACTCACAACCTCATGATTGCAAGCCTAAGTCATACGCCTTCACATGAAACTAAATTGACATATCATTATCATTGCAGTTGTCATCAATTCACTTTCAGTTTCAATGCACGAATATCAAAAGATTACCCCAAGATTATTAAGAGAGCATGGAAGCCAATTATGCCTGTTAAACTTTTTTCTAAGATTATAACAGACATAATTGAAGAGATATGGCATTCACTTGAAATTGCAAACTGACTCGCTAAGAGCCTACCTCTAGTTATTACTAAAGAGAAGATTTTAAAAATATATAATAATTTACAACTAGACATATAGCTTGTATTTATTTTATCTTTTTTTTATTAGTTTGGTCTGGAGGAAGTTATTGGGCTTATGACCTTCATAGGCTTTCTGAGACTGGTGAGATTGTTGCTGTTAAAGTTTCTTTTGAGCAGTTGCAATTTCATGGCTGCAGGAGAAATATGGAAAGCATGTAGGAGGTCATTCGTTACAAACATATTTGTTCATATATCAGCATACCTTCTAAACTTTTACTGATTCTGTGCTGTTGGTTTTGGCAGAATAGGTTAAGCATGTGACAAAATGCTTTGCAATATTTATCTACACCCCTTGATATTCTGAATTTAGATCCCATTAAGGTTGACTTTGCCATTCTTCATTTTGCAATCGCTAGATAAAAGTACAAGTCTTGTACTGGGCTTCTTTATTTCTTTGTCTCTAGTGTTGGCTATGATCAAACCTGAAGAGAGATGGGCTCTGCCATTTTCAAATACCAAAAATACATCATATGCCATGCATGCCAGACCTGAAGGCTAATTAGTTGTGCCTATAATTTTTACAGAGACTAATTTTTTGTTATTTTATTCTGTTCTTTTACCTGTAAGTGCATCATTGCTCAGACATACACAGATTATTAAAATGCTTAATGAGCTGTTTGGAAATAGGCCTATATTTCACATCTGGTTTGGGCATATTGCTAGCTGAAGAGATTTACATTTTACATCTGTTACCAATTTTCTGCTAGCCTAATGTCACAACATCAGGAGTTAAGAATCTGACAAATGCTAAGCCTATTAAGTCGATTATACACCATTCTCACTAAAGTGTATGGCCTTATGTTTAATTTAAAAAAACATTATGTTCCACTACTCTGAGAATCAACTTCATTTACCCACATTGTCACATTGTATTGACATTATTGTTAATACATGAAAATATCATTTTGAAAGCTATAAGATTTGTTAGAAGTTTATACAAAACTATAAAATACACAAATTCTTTCAAAATTGTATTTCCTCTTAAGTATTTGATTCTTAAAATGGTGTATAGTCCATATAGTTAGTGCTAAAGGTGCAGTCTTAGGGGAGATCTTCATTATATAATTGTCACCTCTTCTACATTAACAGTTCTTATCTTTGGAATTAAGCCAAAGACATAATCTAACTGTAATATTATTCTGCTATGGAATGATTACATTGGTAAAGCTTTAACAAATAACACCCAGCCCACATTGTAAAGTGGTCGTGTTGGTGACACTACGAAAAAAATGCCCAGCCCACACTGTAAATGTGGTAGGAATGGCATCCAGCTGTAGAATCAGTTCTGTATGAGCAAGACACAGTCACCTGATCTCAAAATGGGACAACTCGTCTAACTCATGTTAGTGTGGAAAAATGGACGTTAAATGGTGATAATCATGATATCCTTATTTTCATATCAAATAAAATACCTATGACAGTACAGCAGTATTTGAACTCACTGTGTCTGTCTTATGAACTCTATATGTTGTATATAATAGATATGTCATCCATTCGATTCCATAGTTAAAGTGTTACATAAATTATCATTATCGATTTCCATCTGTTTATATTGTTATTGTAAACTCAATGATAATGGATATTGAATATGCTGGAACAATACATTATTGCATGTTTGTGGGTAACTTTAAAAGCTCCTGCATATGGGAGAGCATGTCTTCTGTATTACTGCATAGCACTAGAGATCACGGTCCTGTGTTATCACCATTTGAGTGCAATTGTGCATGCTCAACTTTTATCACCTCAGCCCAAGTCTTCCTAGGCCTGCCCACTCCATAGCTTCCATCAACCTTGAGTGTTCAGCACCTTTTTATACAGCTGCCATCCTTCATACACATCATATGTCCATACCAACGCAAACTCCTCTCCTGCACACAGCATCTGATCCCTCTTGTGCCTAATTTCTCTCGCAGTTTATGCTTTGCTATTCATGTATATTACTGTTGCACATTCATTGAAGAATGGCGGCTTCATTTCTTTCCAATCTTCACAGGTCCTCTGTACACACTGCCTAGGTCACACTACCATGCAATATTGTTCTTCATATACATGTGTCTGGACCTCTTAGAAATTCTTTGCCTAATTACTCTCCCCATTACATCTCTCATAGCATTTCAAGATTCCATGAGGATGAATACAACATTATCAATCCATGTCCACTTATCGCTAATGCCCTGATTTATATTGTCACGCTGCCTAGTTATCCAAACACGTAATATACGTAACCTCTCTCTGTCTCTCTCTATAAATATATACACCTGAGAGGGTCATGTGGGCAGTGTCCGCAGACACACATTCCAAAGGGTTCTATCAGAAGCAAGCCTCTCCAAATGATCCGGATGGAACTCTCAATAAGACTAATCATATGGATGTTATCCAACCATCTTGCTCATGGTCTACCTTTGGCCTGCTCCTAGTTTTCTTTACCTGTAAAATATGTCCACTATATGCTTAGAACTTCTAATCACATATCCATAATACTAGAACTATGATCTCTCAATGCAGAGAAACAGCTACTCTTCCTGATCTCTGTGCTACACCACCTAGTGTGGTACAAGAAGGCAGGAAAAGTCACAGCAGAAACAGTATAGGTGTCTATTTGACTCTAGATCAGCAGATGAAATATTCTGGCAAGCCATCTGCAGACTTTATAAGAAGTAGTCCCACTTCATGCCTGCTATCAGTAACTCATCTGGAATTCTCTCTGAAGACAGGAGCATGCTTGTGTGATAGAAACAATATTTTTCTAATTTCCTAAATCCAGTCATAGCATCTGGTGTGCATGAGATGCATCAAGAGGTAAAGACTAACCTCTTGGAGGCTGAGATCACCAAAACAATTTAAGCAC
The DNA here is from genome assembly GCA_964016885.1 of Eledone cirrhosa. Lineage (NCBI taxonomy): Eukaryota > Metazoa > Mollusca > Cephalopoda > Octopoda > Eledonidae > Eledone > Eledone cirrhosa. The sequence goes on from OZ024743.1 coordinate 4,629,338, forward strand.
TCAAATGTGGCACTCATTTCACATCAAATACTTTAATTGATATTTTGTTTCTCTACTTTCTTTATAAATAACTATTAAATGTTTAAATATCATCATTTTACATGTTTTTTTTTTCTCTGTAAATGATGATGATAATGGCAGTGGTGGTAGTGAGGAGATCGCAGCATGGGCAGCAGTAATGATGACGATGTGAAGTACTTAAGTATTTAAACAATAGTTCACATGTATTTCTAAATGTAATTTATTTTCACATTTTATTTCTATTATCTCTATACTTGATTATCATTTTCACTTCATGAATACGTTTTTTCATTTCTTTTATTTTATTTTATTCATAACTTTTTTTTTTACTCAAGTGACCTTTAATGGCTTTTGAAATAATGAGATTTACTATATTTGTATCGGGTGTGAGTTCATACATCTAGGATACTCTCCTTACTTCTGAAAAAGTATTTCTATAAAAGGAGTTCAAATGTTGAGTAAGTTCCTTTGTTTGAGCAGGTCATCTATCCAAAATAGTGTAAGGACTGGTTGGGTAACTTCCTAACTAGTATGTACATTAATGTTGTCTCACATTTAGAAAATGTGGGGAATACTTTAATGAGAGATATCAACAGACCTGAAACACCCACAGTTTCTATAACATTTTAATGTGTTTATATCTACCAAAAGAATCTTACATCATAATTTTATGTAAGGTGTGTTCTAAACACCAGCCTAATAATTGTTTCTACTTTAGGCACAAGGCCAGCAAATTACCCAGTGCATTACTGGTACTTTATTTTATCGACCCCGTAAGGATGAAAGGCAAAGTCAACCTCGGCGGGATTTGAACTCAGATCATAAAGGGACGTAACTATGCTGGAAAGCATGGCGTCCGACCCTCTACCGATACTGCCAATCCACCACCCTAATAATGATGATGAGAAAGTTTGTTGTATTACTAAGTCGCTCTAAATTATTGATCATTTCCAATATTATTCAACAACCATAGACAGTGATTTTATTAGAAATGTAGCAATGAAAAGGTTAACTTTAATTTTTTTCTATTTTTTGCATTAATATTTATTTTGTTTTACTTTTTTTTTTCAATATTTCTTCTACAGATATTAACAACTGTAATGGCAAATCCCTATTCTATGATACCTCAGCCTCCTCCACCACCACCTCCTCCATCATCTCTTTACAATGATAATCAGTTGGAAGGTTTACGGTCATTGTCCAGCATCAGTGATGGTGATCATGACCAGGACGATTCCTCGAAATCTAAAAGTTCATGTTTTAGATCCCATTCTTGTAAGTTATCTTACACTTATCTTATGTTATTTAATCTCATCCTTCTAGGGGGATACAATAAAATACTGGGTTTTAACCAATGAAAATGAATTGGCTATATTTCTTCTGGTGTTCTGTCCTCCAAGTTCAAATCCTGTCAAAGTCAACTTTGCCTTTCATCCTTTTGGAGTCATGAAAATAAAGTACCAATCCTGGGTTGTAGATTAGTGTAATTAATAGTATCAGATGAAATATGTTGCTGTATTTGTTTTGGCTCTTTGCTGTCTGAATTCAAATCCTGCTGTGACCTACATGGACAGTAGACTTAATCTGTCATCCAGTTTAATACCACCACCTGGACCCCTTCTATGCTTTTAGCAGAATCAACTTTATTGTGAGCATTCTGGCTAGGTTTCCAATTTTGAAAAGAGTCATGGGTACTGCCCTTCCCTCTCTGAACAAAAAAAACTGTCTTTCCTAGCCTTGTTTCAATGCAAGAAGTAATTTTAGAAAGTTTCTTCAAATTTCTATTAATAGTCGAATTTCTAAATATTTGAGTAATTTGCATGATTCTATATTTTATTCCTCAACTTTTCTTTCCTTAATCTTTTTTCATAATTTATCCTTTTATTTGTTAATAAAAAAAATGTTAATTTTAATTTTCTTAAATTTTTTTTTAAGCTGTCACAATCACCTGATGTATTTCTAAACACATGATTTTAAGCTCTACATGCATAACTCTCTTTTTCTCTTAACTTCTTTTTCCATTTCTCTGTCATTCTCATGCACTTTCCTTTGTTCCTTTTCTTTCTTTCAATCATTCTCATTCATTAGAACAACTTACAGAACATTTCAATTTTGATTATTAGCGTTATCTTACCAATCAAGTATCTGTTAACCCTTGTACTTTTCTCAACAAAATATTTATTTTCTTCTGTGTTCTTATTTCTTTCTATAAATATCTCTGTTTTTATTTTTCAGCTAAATGCAAGCAAAAAGAAATGCAGTTTCATCTAGTTGGAGCAATAGAATCTGGCAATTTGGCATATGTAAAGAAATTAGTGAATGGTGGAGTGAATATTGACTGTATTGTTCTATTAGTCAAGACACCATTAATCCATGCTATGGAACAAGGACAAGAGCAAATTGCTAGTTACTTAATTTCTTCTGGAGCAAACACTAACAAAGCTGAGAGAAATGCTTGGTTTCGCCATCCCCTGCATACTGCTGTCTTTAAAAACATGTATGATATTGTACTAAAGCTTCTTGTTCATGGTGCTGTTATAGAAGCACAAGATGGTAATGGTATGACACCCCTAACCTATTCTGCTATTTATGGCAATTCAGAAATTACTAAACTACTGATTTCATATGGTGCCAATTTAAACCATGAAGATTTTGTCAACCGCATTGCACTTCATTTCGCTGCAGAACGGAATTTACTAGACATTGCTGACACTCTTATTACACTTGGGTCAAATATTAACCACCAAGACAAATATGGCTGGAGTCCATTGTTTGGTGCAATAATGTATAACCACATAGAAATGGTACAGATGTTGTTATCGCGCCAAGCCAATGTCCATCTTCTTGATTATGGAGGTGATGGACTAATGCACTTAGCATGCTCACGTTTCCGCCGTGAAAAAGTATATGTGGTATTGTCCACTTCAGAAGACTTGTACAAAAGAAAACGAAGAATTCCAACCCTCAGCTTTCAGAATCTTTGTGTAAAATTTCGTGGCAGCAACATCAATATCATTCACTGTTTGATCGATGCTGGTGCAGATGTGCGTCTTTGCAATAATGAAGGACTAACTCCACTTGATCTCTGCAAAGAACAAAATGTTATGAAGTGTCTAGTCTCTGTTGGTAGCCCAATAGATCCAGGATGGATCCAATCAGCAATGTTGTGTTCAGAGTCAGGTGAAAATACAGAAATTATTACATGGCTTTTAGAACAGTTTCAATTGCAGCATCGTTTGATCTTTGCCTGTAAAGTGGCAATCAGGCATTGTTTATCATTTACAGGCTCTATTTCTGCTTCAATTCAAAAATTGCCGCTGCCAAATGCCATGAAAGATTTCCTTCAGCAAGTCTATTAGTTTATTTCAATTCCTTACACTATAATTTTGTTTGTTTTTGATTGTTTTATTTTATATATTCATTTGTTGGCTTTCTTTTCTGTGATATTCTACACTTCACTTGAAAATGTTTTGCCTTTTTAGACACATCAGTAGGTGTCTATGCCTAAAACAGAGAAGCATTCTAAGATTAGAGGAGAATGATGACAGTCCAGTAAATGGTGATATGCTTTCATTGTTTTAGATCTTAACACTATGTAATCTTTATAGCAAAACTACATATACATGTACTTGCACATAACCAATTACATGATATGAGGTGTATTGGGATGGTTCATTAACAATACTATATATATATATATACCAAATAATGTAGATATTAACTAACAAACTAAGATATACTTTAAGTTATACTAATCTCCAACTTTGATGTGCAATTTCCAACATGTAGATCTAACAACATAATTGAAAAAATTACTAACAACTCAGCTTGAATTTCAATACAAGTTCTTTGTTTTTTATATAGTTTTTTTTTTTATTTGAAATTTCCATTTGATAATACTGATATGATTTTGTAAATTGAAATGTGAGAAAAGTAAGGATCAAATTAGAAGAATTATTAAAAAAATCTAAAACTGAAATTCAATTTAAAAAAAAAAATGAATTTTCTCTCAAATTTCAGTTTTATTTATTGAATCCAAATTTGAATTTCACTTAATTCCTCCCCCTCCTTCTCCCTTCTTTCTCTTCCCCCTCTTCCCTCTCTTTTTCCTTTCAGATTTTAGTTTAAGAAAAATTTTCAATTGAGTCTGGCATCTTATAGCATTCACCTAACTTGACAGATTATATGTCAATTCTTCTATGCTAGCATGGGTTTGTTGGGATTTCTAAAGTATGTGTTTTAATGGCTGGATACCCTTTTTGTCATCAATACTTACAGCATGCATGGGCATGATGAATCTATTTTAAATAGATATACCTATTCTAAAAATATTTTGACAAAATTTACATATATTGCTTTAACACAGAGGTTCACAAAATCTTGGAGCCTCCCCCCCCCTCATGGCCACGTAATACCCTCAGCGCCCCCCCCCCCTCCCTTTTTCCAGAAAGGCCTGTTATCTCTAAAGTTGCAAAACTTTGATGAATCCGGCCCTGGGTAGAATGTTAACTAAGTAGAGGAAAAAAACGAGTTGTCACACTTATAGGCGCGTTCACTTGCATGGGTGGAATGACACAGCCTCTCCGTTCCTTCCAATGCCCCCTTTTCTCTACCACCTCCCCTAACGCCCCCCTGGACCTTCTCAATGCAGTAGCGCCCACTTTGAGAACCTCTGCTTTAACACGTTTTCAGATCAATTCTTTTGCCCAAAATGTATTTATTTATATATTTATAAATAAATATATCATTTATATACATACATATTTTGCTGAACAATCATTGTTTTAACACATCATTTCAGGTTGATTAATATGACAAAATTGCACATTTATATATTTATAAACAAATATATTTTAACAAAACTGACAAAGAAAACATTGAATTAACACAATTTTCTTTTCAAAAGTTTATTCATTTATATATTTATTTACATATTAATTTGTATTTTCTTGTTGAGGAAAGCTTTAAATTATTTCTGCCCTAATCCCATAAATTCTGTTCTGTGCTTTGCAGATTCCTTTCTCAGTCACTGATCTCTCTCGATAAAAATAATTTAGAAAAATTATCAAAGAACAATATTTCTCATTCATGTTGCATAGCTAATTCTGCACCTCTTCACACATCACCTTATTGCAGTGTGCATATATATCTGTTTCTATGAGACTCCATTGTACTTCCTATAGGGTTGTATATTTCTCTATGGACTATGTATTCTCGGGTCCCAAATAGTAGGTGGGGGTTGGACATTTGCTTAAATTATTATAAGCGGGGGGAGTAGAATAAACAAGGGGTTTGGAAATCGGTATTTGTATAGTGTACGTTCATAAATATGGGATTTCTTGTAATGTTCTTTTTTTGTCATATATATTTTTTTTTAATATAAAATAAAATAATTATTAGATTTTTCAGCTTCTGTATCAGAGAGTAGATGTGATATCAGCCTCACCCTGTACAAAATAATAATCTTTCTCAGATTAATTTCACTGATAACCTAGTACCTGTAGTATTTCATACTGAGTAAATTAAGTAATATATAGTTAATGTGCCTTGCTAAAGTTCACAATGCAATATTTGTGGAAGGGTTGAGACTTAATGCTGATCCTTGTACCAAGCAACCATTTGTTCATACTCTACCATACTTTGAAGCTGAAATACTGTTATATAGCCAGTCAAGTTTGATGTTTTGTTGATATCTATATAATTGAGTATAAAGGTAATTCAGTACCTAATTCTTCTGAATTCTACCAACATCATCTCTTGCTTTTCATTCCCTCAAAAAATATAATACTGGTGATGGTTATTTTGATTAATTCCGTCCGCCTTGAGTTTAGATGAAACAAAAGTATTCAATTTATTTAGATACAAATTGGAAAGCAGTATTTCACATAAATTGGAAAGAGTAGAATAAATAATTTTGGTGTATGCCTTTTCTGTGTTCAAATTCCATAGGGCTGATTTAGTGTTTGAAGCATTTAACTGTAAATATGTACAATTGAGAGATGAAACTTACTGTTGTCAGCAGTGGGATCACTGATTTTACATTGATTTGCAGTGCTAAGCTACCATGCGTGAAACATGGAGAGAAACTCTCCTAAAATTAATAAATATATCACTGTCATTGGAAACTCTCCTAAAATTAATGAATATATCACTGTCATTGGAAAATCAAAGTAAAACAGTTGACTGTTTATCATATGTCCGTATGATAAAAAGTTATTGTACCCAGAGACATGAAGTCCATAATAATTGTTACAGTTGTTATTATTGAATTATTATTAATATTGTTATTTCAAACTGATTCTGGTTTAGATTATAAACCAGCTTTGGTTATCTGTTTGCTCTAAACAGTTAACACAACCTCGTTGATTATATATTCAGATATTTTAATTTCTGATTGTTGTTGATTTGTTTTTATTGTTCTCTCTTTATGATGTGTGACAATCAAAAGATGAAATAACATAATCTGTACAGTTTTATGTTTATATCCAAGATATTTAACTCTCAGTGACACAGACATAATCTGTACAGTTTTATGTTTATATCCAAGATATTTAACTCTCAGTAACACAGACAACCTGGTCATAATTAGTTATCACAAACAGATTATTGCTGTAAACAGCAGGAACACAGGAACATTGACATGTGTTTTGTCAGCTTCCTGTATTGATATTAACCCTCCCCGTGTGTTTTAGCTTGCTCTTTGATGGAGATACACTTCACCAGAAGCTTAATTTACCCTAGACACACAATTTAATAACAAGTGTTTCTTCTGATAGTTATGGAACGCACTACTCTGTAACTAAAGTAATTTAAATGAATGATAAAAGAAAATTATTCTTAGACATATGGAAACAATGGCATATTACGATTCTATAATTCTTTTTTTTTTTTGTGCTAAATGACAAGTAGAATAGAATAGAAAACAAGATGTTTTGCTGTATGTAATTAATTTCATACTTCTTTGTTATTGATTTCAAATGTCACTAAAATTAGTTTTGTTTTTCATCCCTTCATCAATAGATAAAATACATCCTTCTCTTTCCCTACTCTATTTTGTGATAAGTATATATATGTGTGACTGTGTGTATCATCAACATCATTTAATGTCCATTTCCTTGATATATATTACCTCTGTCAAAAGAACCTCAATTATTGCATCTTCCAGTGCAGTGAACTAATTCTTGATGCATTTATAATCACCAATTTAGACTGTTGGCAGGCACATGCAATATAGTGAAGCATGTGTCAGAATTATTAATAAATGAAATATTGAATTTCAACCTATCAGCTTCTGTAATTACTCCTCAAGGTATGATCTATATGTGTGTGTATATATATATATATATATATATATATATATATATATATATATATATATATATATATATATATATATAAGAGATGTCAACATGAATGGACCTGTTATTTTTATCTAAAGACACTTTTTCCAATTCCATCCTGCCCGTCCCTTCAATCTATTTTATTTCTCATTCTTTCTTCTGATGAAGGACTAGCGTCTGAAACGTTAAGACCCTCTTCCTGCTATATCAAGTGTTAACCTAATATATACCTTCCATATACTGTACCGATTGTGTTGTTATTTCTGTTTACCTTTTACATACATATATATATTTATATATATATGTGTGTGTATCCATATGTGGTTGGCGGCTAAGAGAAAAGAGTACTCAATACAGAGGTAATGTTTTAATATTCATTTATATTAAGGCTAAAAAGTGAATTTTATTACTCTGGAGTTTTGCCTGTTTATCACAGGGTCATCAGATGATTTTGTGATAAACAGATGAAGCTCCAGAGTAACAAGACTCACTTTTTAGCCTTTATATATATGTATATCATCATCATCATTTTTACAATGACTTTTCCATGATGGGATGGGTTGGACGCAGTTTTCTGAAGCAGTATTTTCCTGTCCTTCTTGACCCTAACTCTTTTAGCCACTTTTTACAACATGCACAGACACAGTGTGCCTATTGATGAACGGAGGGCACAAATGTTTTTGCCCTGAAGCTTCAAGTTAGCTAAACCAATTTAGTCTGTATGTATGTGTGTATATATGTATATATATATATGTATATATATATATATATATATATATATATATATAATTATATATATATATATATATATAATTATATATATATATGTGTGTACAGGGTGGCACAAAAGTGATGCACCACCCTGTGCATATATGTATATATGCACACTTTTTGTGTCTCTCTTTTGCCATGTCTGCACACATGCACACACACATATATATATGTGTGTGTATGTGTGGGTCTATGTATGTATCATATCTATGTACAGTATATATTTGGCCAAAGCAAGTACAATCATATCTATGTTTAGTACAAGTATTTTTATCTTTCTTTTAGTTATTAATGTTGTTATTCATAGTTTTTGTTATACAACTAGACTGATAAGGTGGCAGTAAAGAATAGCACATCACACTAAATGGTCTACAGTATTTTAGACTCTCTGTTTTACTCTGAGTATTTGGGGGGGGGGGGTCATTTTAATGAAGTCAGTACCAGTAATGGACTAGGGTCAGTTCAAATAATTGGACACTTTCTATTTAGATTTGAATTATTGTTATTGTGTAAGAAACCATTACCATTATTATCAATGGGCGGTGAATTGGCAGTATCGGTAGAGGGTCGGACGCCATGCTTTCTAGCATAGTTACGTCCCTTTACAGTCTGAGTTCAAATCCCGCCGAGGTTAACTTTGCCTTTCATCCTTACCAGGTCGATAAAATAAAGTACCAGTAATGCACTGGGTAATTGCTGGCCTTGTGCCTAAAGTAGAAACAATTATTATCAATGGATCAAAGGATGGTGGATTGGCAGTATCAGTAGAGCATCAGACAACATGCTTTGTGGCATAGAGTTATGACCCTTTATGTTCTGAGTTCAAATCCCACCGAGAATAGCTTTGCCTTTCATCTTTATGGGGTTGATAAAATAATGTACCAGTAACAAACTGGGGTTTATTTAATCAAAATTGTTGGCCTTGTGCCTAAATCAGAAACCATTGTTATTAATGGATCACGGTTGATTGGCAGTATCGGTAGAGGGTCGGACACCATGCTTTGCAGCATAGAGTTACGGCCCTTTATGATCTGAGTTCAAATCCCACCGAGGTTAACTTTGCCTTTCATCCTTACGGGGTCGATAAAATGAGGTACCAGTAATGTACTGGGTAATTGCTGGCCTTGTGCCAAAAGTAGAAACAATTATTATTAATGGATCACAGAAATAGTAGAGCTCCTGACAAAATACTCTGCAATATTTAGTTGGACCTTTTACATTTTAAGTTCAAATCCCTCCAAAGTCAGGTTTGCTTTCTAATTTTCTGGGGTCAATAAATAAGTCCTTAAAGTTGATGGCAGTACCATACTCAATTCACTTCAACAAAAAATTGTCAGTATAAAAGAAATGTTTTTAAATCTGTTGAGAACTCCACAAATTTACGAACAAATTCTCAACCATATGAACTCTTTGCAGATAAAGCCATCTGATGCATCTAAAGAAAAGAACCATTTTCATGCAATACAGAAATAATGGAGGCATTATAATTTTGTAACCATCTTATCTGATTCTCAATAGATAATGAAGAATTTATATAGTTGAAAAGAGCTTTGCTCTCCTTTCTTGCACAAAAATTCCAGGCCAATAGATCAGCCAAATTTTTTATGGGCTAAGGAGGATGAACTTGTTAGAGTCTCAAATCAAATGACTTGCAGTATTTATTCTGGCTCCATGTGTTCTAAGTTCAAATCCCATCAAGATCGACTTTACCTTTCATTCTTCTGGGATTGATAAAGTACTTGTCTAGAGCAATGAACCAGCAGAACCATTAAAACATTGATACTTTACAGTGTGTATTCTGAAATTAAATGCCACTATGAGCCACTTTTTTCAGTTTAACGTCACAGCTTGGCTGTTAGGTGCCTTTAGCACATTACATTCTGTTACAAGAATTTAAGCCAGATCTCCAGTTGATGGAGACTCTCCTCCGTCCCTCAGATCAGCTTTAGAGGTCAAGAAAAAAAATAAAGAATCATTGGCACTGTCTTTCCTCCTGATTAAGAGATAAAAAAATTATTCTATCACAATTATCTATTTTCCAATCTTACTTGGGTTAGATGGGTTGTCACATTATGGATCAAGTCAGGTCCAGAGACTATGTCTTGCTCATATAGATCTGTATTTTGGCTTGGTTTCAGTGTGGACTGTGTGCATTTTATCATGTGTTACTACTATTGATAGTAGAGTGTTAAAAGTGGTATAGAGCTAGAATAGAAGCCTTTTAATATTTGATATCATATCTCTATAAATTTACTTCAGATTCTGACTTTCATCCTGTCTGGATCAATAAATTACATGAAGAATCATTATGTACTTCTATATGGTATATTCCAAAGCAGTTTAGTGTTATAATTTTATCAGTATGACAATCAACACAATGCTGGCCAGTATCTATTTCTAGTCTTTACATTCTATATTTAAATACTATCAAAAGCCAATAAAATAATTAGCTGTCATGTACAGTTGAATCAATTTAATTGATTATTCTTTTGTTCAAAATATATGGCCTGATACAAATATTTAATCAATATAATCATCTCTTTTTCATAATATTCATTCTATATGTATAAATGTATCATTTAAGTTTATGATAAAAATTCCTAGTCATTTATGTTATACTACATTACATTTACTCTGAGATCATTTCCATCGGCATGGAACTATCTAGCAATTGAGTTAATCCGTCCTCTGGTCATTGACTGCTCCCTGCACCACTGATTATCATGTGATATGACAAGAGGTGCAACAATTGCAGTTTATCCAGTTAGGCATTTATATATGCTAATGTTGAGATTGTCACATCACCTTAGTATAGTGTTTTATGCAGTTGTATTATTTGCAATAGCTGCATGATTTATTTCCTGTAGTTGGCTCCATCATATTTTTTCTGTCATATTTCTCATGCATGATTTCATCATTTAAGTTTATCATAAAAATCTTAATCATTATATTACAATGCATTGATATACACATACAGACTTGCATGCACACACGTGTGTTTGTGTATGCAAGTTTAAACATGACTAGTAGAATTTTGCATTTAGTGTAAATACAGATCTTAACACAAGCTTTTATATTGTACAACTATGACACGCATCATATCAAATTACTAAATTCATTATGTACAGTTACTTGACCAGCTAGAAATATCAACCAAATTATCCCTAATCATCTTATTAAAAAAATTGGGATGAATGACGTTTTTTTATTCTTTTAATATTTTACTGATTTTCAACATTATATTCTCAAATTATATAAATCAAATATTTTTATTTGTCACTACTTGCATATATATATATATCTGTCCAACCCTTGCTAGCAGGGAAATTGGATGTTAAATGAGGATGATAATGATATTGATATATACATTTATAAAATGCACCCAGTACACTCTGTAAAATGTTTAATGTTAAGAAGAGCATGCAGCTGTAGAAACCATGCCAAAGATGGAAGATATGTGCAAAACATGGTCTCCTGACCTGTCTAGTCTCTGACTATGACAACCTTTCCAATCCATGCCACCATGGAAAACAGGCATAAAGTGATGGTGATCATACACACACATACTGTGAAAGCTTGTAGCTATTTTATTTTACAGACACTACTACTAAATCTTTTTTATTTGTTTTAATGATTTGATCTGGAAGAAAAAACTGTACTCATGGCTTTGGTATGCTCTCTGGGACTTGTGAGATTGACACAGTTTAAACACCTGCAAGTTGCTGGCTGCTGGAAAAACATGTGCAAGCAGGGAATTTCAGAAGACTGACATTTTAGGCAGGAAGACTAGGAACAGGGCTGTACACAACATGGGGTAACAAGGACAGGTGAGTCTTTGAGTTTGAGTGTGTGTGAAATGTGACTGGGATGTGGGTGGGGGTTCTATTGTGGTAGCAATAGAAAAGGCAGGCTGAGAAGACAGCATATCTGTGATCCCAAGACCGGATGGTGTGTGTTTGTTGGCAAGTGATTTCATGTTAATCAGTCAGTCAAGCTGGAATGTCAGAATGCTCATTTCTTTATTTCCATTATATCATTAATAGTGACCATTGTCTAATGATGCATATCTTTGGCTACAAAGCATAATTCCATTTATTAATCTTCTCTTTTCAATAACATAACTTTCTTATATATATATATATAAAACACCAAAAACCCAAACAATATACTATGATGCTATTGTGACAACTTATTTACGTCTTGAAGAAGTACCATCCATAGATCCAACTACTTAAACCTAATTAAAATATGGAAGATACAGAAATGTACATCACACAGTAAAGTAGAGAAATATAATTTCTTGTCCTTGTCTCATTTTGTGTGTGTGTGTTTATATATATATATATATATATATATTATGTCAGGTCACCAGTTGGTGCTACTGATAACATGTATCCCAGTACAACCTGTCCCATGGTCGGGTCGTTGGCGACTAAACTGGCAACCCCACCAAGGTTTCTTGGTGAGGAGGGTGACTTAGGACATCCTGCAGGACTAAAAACAAAACCTGTCAAAAGGCAAAGGATCTCTTAAGAGTCACCGGGAGAGATGACCCTTTAGCCTTTGTCAAGGTAGAATTCTAGGAGAAGGAAAACTCTGATATAACACCTGCAACCCTGATGGTATCCAATGATGTTGACTTGTTCTTCTTTTTGGTAAATATCATCTTGGTTAAGAGAGTGGGACTGGCTCCTACATGGATATAAAGTAGTGGCCGTACTCAAAAAAGAGTTGGCAGCCACCATATATATATATATATATGTGTTGTGTGTTTTGTCTCTCATCTCTTACTCCACTGGACAGCGTTTGGCTTATATCAGACGCAATGACCCTGGATAGACCAGCAGTACTGTTGTTAGTGTCCTTCATTTGACATTTTATTTTTTTTAAATAATTTTTTAAGGGTTCACCTTAAAAATTGTGCATATTGTTATACATGGGAGTGGGTTTGAGAATCAATCTAAAGGGTATGATTATCTTTTGTTTTACTTTGTTTAGTGTGGTATACATATTGTAGATTAGGTCGTGTTCAGGTGTTTCAACAGTATTTGTTTGGATCATGGGTAGTGTTGAATTGGAGACATTTCCTTTGTATTTATGATAAGATATATAATCATTATGGTTTATATGTAAATATATATACATTTATGTTTAATGGTTTACTACTGGATAGAACTAATCATTCTGTTTAGTTAACCATGATACAGGTAAAATTCTGTTATAACGAATACCATTATAACAAATTTTTCAGTATAACAAATTTTTTTTCAATCCCGAGGTAATAACAAATGCTCAATTTGTTTCGGTTGCTCTCGTTATAAAGAATTTTTTCGTTACAACAAATTTTTTTTATACCCCGTTAATTTTGTTATAACGGAATTTCACTGTAGACTGTAGTAGGAAAAGCATTTGTTGAATGTTGAATCCTGTGCAGGAATAAAATTAGATATTGTAAAGGAATATCACCAGCTCGACCTCCTGTTGTTTTAATCAAACCTATATATATACACCTCACTCACATGCACATATATAGAGAGGCATGAGTTTACATGCAAAAGAACATGCTCAATATGCTTTGTATAGTTTATATTTGTATAAATCAGTTGATTCAAAATTTCATTACTTCAAGTTTCACAGAAAGGAACAGAAGTGTATTTTCTCACTCCTATGAAACTTTAAGAAATGTAATTTCAAGTCAAACCATTTATGTAAACAAATATATATATATATATAAAATATATATATATGAACTTTTAATGATATTTTTGAATTTGTCATAATAATTATATTGTAAGGTAGAATTAATTTTACCTAGTGTTATCAGTTCTTGTATTGATTTTGAAACAGTTAAAGACTATGTGAACTTTGACATAATTGATACTGATTATCTATCTAACAGCTCATCAAATATAGTCTAATGAATTTTCAGTGGTTTATTCTGTTTTTCTTTTCACTATATTTGAGAATATTGGTTACAATATAAAAATTGTGTATGCTAACTCTTACTACTAAAAAGTATTTAAGTTTAATTTTCAAGCCTGTTTGTTGAGCTTTACTTTATAAAATATGTGAAAATATATATAAAATTCATGCAAAACCATGACATTTTCTTTGGCTGATAGCGAATACAAATGTGATAGCAAATACAAGTGGCTGGAATGAAGTTCCTCTGAAGGATCTTTAAAGTAACATTACTCAGTAGAGTGCATAGCACAGTAGAGGGAAATTGCTCCAGGTAGAGCTGCTACTTCTCCGAATTGAGAGATCACAGCACCGATACTACAGACATGTGGTAATCTAAGGAAAGAATTGCTGGACAGATATTGGGGTGAAAACCAACCGGCGGGAGATTCAGGGATAGACCCTGAGCAAAATGGTTGGATAACATCCATGAGCTTGTCTGGTCTGACTCACTTGGAGATCTTGCCAGATCAATTGGAGACAGGTGCTTCTGACAGAACATGTTGAAAGGTGTGTTTGAGGACTCTGCCCCCATGACAATCCCAGGAATAAGTGAGCAAAGAAGAAGTTTTATGAATTTGGAGATTTTCGTTCAATTTTTGTTTAAGAAATAAAAATTGATAGAATGCAATACAAGCCATGACATTCTTATCTGTGAAAGTTTTGAAAAGAATTTGGCAGTGTTGATTAAATATAGTTTTACGATGTTACTTATATTCAACATTTATTCTTTTGGTACTTAAGAATCTCAACTGTAGAAAAAGTTGAAACATTCGCTCATGTTGAGTAAAACAAAAAAAAATAAATTGGAGATTTTTTCTTTCAGACTTTGCAGTTGTTTAGTTGGAATTTGATTCCTATTCTATTTTTAGCTTATTATCATAAATTTAATCTTGAAGGCACATTTGTCATTTTTTTTTATCTTTAACCCTTTAGCATTTAAAAAGCGGCCATATCCGGCCAGAATTCTTCCACCTCTTTCTGTTCAAACCGGTCATAACTGGCCACTCATACCAACATTAATGTATTGTTCTCAAAATAAATAATATCAGCATAATGTAGATTCGATATTATGTGAGATAAAATATTTACTGTGAAAATACAATAGTAAATATAGAGTAATGTAAATGCTAAAGGGTTAAATTATCTAGCTGTGCTAAGTTTATAGTAAATGTGCTATCTGTGATAATTTTTTTTATCATAGCTCATGTCTGATATTATAACTTCTCAGATTTGGTTGAATCATATCATTTGGTTTGAGCTATAACTTAATTTCAAATTTCTAGCTTTTGTTATTTAATGACCCTGCTTTACTAAACATTAATAAATATTAAATCTATAAACTAACAATGAAAGGCTGATGTGGAATTTCTTTTTTTGTTTGTTTTTTAGTAAATTATATTTATTGAAATTATATTTGCAGCTTGTATTTTTTACAAATCAAATATGATCTAATGTTTTGTTATTATATCATGAATTTGTTTTGTTATTTGTATGCTGAAATTGGATTGATTTAACAACTTTTTGTTCAAATTAAATAAAAGATAGTTTTCTTGATTGATGATTAATTTGTTAATGAGTTTTAAAATGAAATAAGGAGAAACTAGTGTTCATTAAAGTTATCTCAGCATAAAAATCTAAGTTAGATAATGCTTTGAATCATTTTCTTATTCTTTTCATTGTTTTGTATGTGAATGCACACACATGTATTGTGTTGGTGCAACAATAAAATATGCCCAGCCATCTTTGTAAAGAGGTCACATTAGTGCCATGATAAAACACACTTAACCCCTGCTGTAAAGAGATAGTGTTGGTGCCACAATAAAAAAGAAAACATTCATTCCACCCTGTAAGGTGGTAATGAGTGTGCCATGATAAAATACTCCCACTATGCTCTGTAAAGTGGTTGATGTTAGGAAGGGCACCCAGCTTTAGAAACCAATCTAAAAACGGAAAATATAAACAAGATGTGGTCACCTGTCTTGTCTAGCCTCAGAATGTGACAACCCATCTAACCCATACAAGCAATTAAGGCCTTTGTACAATTTATTAATGTAATTATTAGTATTTCACAACATTCCAGCCCATACCAGTATGCTACAAAAGAAGAAAGGGAATTTGTAGCTTTAACTAAAGAAGAAAGGAAACTAGGAGCAAAAATTCAGGAGATAGAATATATACTTCAGCAGGGGCTCCATTTTAAATAAAATTTATTTATGGCTTTAACGTTTTACATCATTTTATATTTACTATTGTATTTCCACAATAAATACTTTATTTCACATAATATCGAATCTACGAGTTTTTGATATTATTTATTTTGAGAACAATACCTTAACATATGTATGAGCAGCCGGGTATGGCAGTTTAAAGAGAAAGAGGTGAGAGAATTGTGGCCGGTTTAAATGTTAAAGGGTTAAGGAATAAATAATAGATAAACGTTCATAGAAGACGTTTATAGTTTTAACACGGATATTTATTTAACGAACATTATTACTTTTTAACATCAGACTTAAAAGATATTGTTTAAAGATTTCTTTCATAAAATTACACCTTCACTTTTTTATAGTCATTGATTTCTATTATTATTTTTTAGTATCGGTAGAGGGTCGGACGCCATGCTTTGACGCATAGAGTTACGGCCCTTGCCATTCTGAGTTCAAATCCCGCCGAGGTTAACTTTGTCTTTCATCCTTATGGGGTCGATAAAATAAAGTACCAGTAATACACTGGGTAATTGCTGGCCTTGTGCCAAAAGTAGAAACAATTATTTTTTTTTTACTGTGGATTGGCAGTATCGGTAGAGGGTCGGACGCCATGCTTTCCAGCATAGTTACGTCCCTTTACGATCTGAGTTCAAATCCTGCCGAGGTTGACTTTGCCTTTCATCCTTACGGGGTCGATGAAATAAAGTACCAGTAATACACTGAGTAATTGCTGGCCTTGTGCCTAAAGTAGAAACAATTATTATTTTAATGTAAATAAAATGTTTGCTGAAAAATATTCCTTTTAAAACTTAATACTGAAAATAATTCAGGGGAAATAACTTTGCAGGAATCAAAATATATTTAGTTTCGTAATGGAAGATTGAGTTGTTTATAAGATTTCATATTCAAAAGGATTAAATTCAATTTTTGTTCCTATTATTTGTGAGCAAGTCTATATATTCTACTATATAATTGTTTCTACTTTAGGCACAAGGCCAGCAATTACCCAGTGCATTACTGGTACTTTATTTTATCGACCCCGTAAGGATGAAAGGCAAAGTCAACCTCGGCGGGAGTTGAACTCAGATCGTAAAGGGACGTAACTATGCTGGAAAGCATGGCGTCCGACCCTCTACCGATACTGCCAATCCACCGCCCTTATATATTCTACTATATAATGATTTCTAGTATAGGCACAAGTCCAGCAATTGGGGGGGGGGGGTGATTAAATCGACCCAGTACGTTACTGGTGCTTTATTTTATCGATTCCGTAAGGATGAAAGGCAAAGTTAACCTCGGCGGGATTTGAACTCAGATCGTAAAGGGACGTAACTATATGCTGCAAAGCATGTCCGACTCTCTACCTATACTGCCAATATACCGTCCTATTCTCCTATATAATGAGATATAACGCAACCATTGCGAGTTGGGTATTCTGTTGTTTAGTTTTAATCTTAAAGGGAGATAACACTTGTATAGTTTGTTTATAGCGATGTTTTATTTCAGCGTTAAATGAAGTATGAAATTAAATTCCTTATACACACACACATACATATATATATAGTGTATAATGATGTCGTAATAACCAACCGGAGCACTAATTGTATGTAAATTAGTACATCTATTTCAGATATATATACAGACGTGAATCTAAACTTGGAGTGCTCACTACAGTAACTTCACTTTACACTCCCTGGATATATAATTCTATACGTTGATAAAACAACAGTAACGTGTGTTCAGATATTTAAACCGGCCAGAATTCTCTCACTTCTTTCTATTCAAACCAGCTGCACTGATCACTCATACTGATGATAGGGTATTGTTCTCTAAATAAATAACACCAAAATCTCGTAGATTTGATATGTGAGATAATTATGTAAGATAAAGCCTTTACCACAAAAATACAATAGTATATATAGTAAATGCTAAAAGCTCAAATGTGGTTTATTCTATATTCAGATTAGCGACGAGTATTTCAGAGGTAAATCCAGTTGGTATACTTCCGGTCATCTTAGATTTATAATCACAGAGCATATATATGTGTAAGATTTTATTTGTGAATATGTTTGTATGTTTGTTATTTTAATATTTGATTTTCAGGCGTATTCCAAAGAATTCTCCCCAGATAACGGAATTTCTTCCAATATTACTTGTCATACTTTATTGAGATAATTGGTATTGTTTTTAATTCCAGAAATTACAGTTGGAGACCTGATATGGGCTAAACTGACTTATTTTAGTTTGTCCAACTCATACCGTTACATGCAAGAATTGCATCGTTGGTTTAAATTAAATAAATTTCCCAGAGTGTCACGTAGTTGGACTGAATCTTAAACCATGCTTTATATATATATATATATACTATACCAATTATGTTGTTATTTCTGTTTACCTTTTACATATATATTACCCACTCTACTACCTCAAGTATCAAGTACTCTGGTGAGTAATGGTCTAACTGGTTTTTACCGCTTCCAATCGATACTTGAGGTAGTAGAGTGGGTAATATGAAAAAATTCGGGACCCCGACGGCTGAGTTCAGATCTAGCTTTTGAAACGGCGGTCGGAGCTTAGCCGTCGGGGTCCTGAATTTTTTCACACACATACATATATATATATATAAAAGTAAAGGAAATCGAAAATGCAACTGGAGTCTTTTTAAGAATATTTATTCATTTCCTTTACCAGTTTCACAGTTCTTATGCTTTTTAAAAGTAAAATTCAGATGGCGGGTTTGTCTCGCATCTATATCTATATACATATATATATATATATATATATATATATATATGGGTGTGAGTGTGTATATGCATCTATGTATATATGTATGTATTTATGTAAGTATGTATGCATGTAATGTATGTATGTAAGTATGTATAACGTTAAAAAAATGTACTAACTTCATATCCACTTCAGTCAATCAATATACTTCGCCATTGTTGTCATCTTTGTCATCATCTAAATATTTCATATAAAGTTAAATAAGTTAGCATTTCAAAGCGCTTGATAGAATGAATGAATCTTTATAGCTCAATAAAAAATATAAATCAATTAGAATAACAAAGATGTGGGTTGAAATTATTCCTATCCAGATGATAATGTCGGATCATGGAAATTCCGGAGAATTGGCTAAGCTATTTGACAAGAAATCCATTAATTAACAGAGAAGATGTGACATTAATCAAATGTACAGAAGCTAGGAAAAAAGAATATTTGAATAGGAATTTTTTGGATTCCATTTGATAAACTGTCTCCATCAAATTGAATACTATTACATTTAATTACCATTAATATGAGCATATAAATTGTTTATGATATCGTAAGAGAATTATATAGAGCGGTAATTCTTCTTCTTCTTTTTCTTCTTCTTCTTCTTCTTCTTCTTCTTCTTCTTCTTCTTCTTCTTCTTCTTCTTCTATTATTACTATTATTATTATCATCATCTTTGTTGTTGAGTCTCTTGAGACGTGTGTACTCATTGCTCCGTAAGTTTTGTTAGTTTTCACCCATTTAAATTGGTATTTTGTTATATTTGTGTTGTTGTTGCAAAGAGGACATAAGACGCCAGACTTTGACCTGAAGAAGAGGATCCCTATAATATTTGGGCCAATAGCCCAAATATATGAATTTAAATCTAAAATTTACGCCCACAAATTTTCCTCGAGAAAATGCGTACGTCATGACACCAATCCAAATGGCAAATAGTGATAGTAACACCACTACAGACATCACCAACAGGGACATCGTCGACACCAATAACAACCACAACAACAGCAGTAGCAGAAACAACCACGACAAGGACAACAGCAACAGCAACGACAATAAAAACAACAGCAACAATAACTGCAACAGCAAAACAACAAAACGTCTACATCAACAATAGCAACAGCAACGGCAACAACAACAATGGCAAAGACAACAACATCAACAACAATATTTATTCCATGTGGACTTGATTAGGAGGGAAGAATATTTGGCTCAGGTAGCAAAACTTGTAAAAGTGGACAAAAGCTGACTTGATTCTTTCACCGTTTGGTAGTTCAATTCCATCCCACTATACCATCTTTCCCTGCTTCGTCTCCATCATTGCACACTTTGAAATGCCAAACTCCATCACAATATCTTCAGAAATTATTCTGATTGTTTGCACTAAAGTGTCTAGCTCTTCTACATTACGAGTGTATAGTTTTAAATCATCCATAAACAATAAATGATTGAAGTTGCACCTATCTTTCCCTAGTCTGTATCCTATTGGTACGCTTTTAAGAACAACTGGCAGTGGTAACATCGCAACAGCAAACAAAATTGGTGATAAACTGCCTCCTTGGAAGATGCCCCACTTTATCTTAACTTCACCTAATCTTTATCAAGCTGATATCAGTTCTACTTTACATTTAGCCATTGATTTTTCTATAAGGCTCTTAGTGTTGTCTGATACATTAAAAATATCCAAAGAGTGAAGAATCCAAGAATGTGGCACCACGTCATATGCCTTCTTGTAGTCAATCCAAGCAAGAGACAGATTGGGGGGCCTCTTTATGCAGTTCTTCAGTACCAGTTTACCAATCATCAGTTTGTCTTCCTTTTCTCGGCTATTAAGTCTACATCCCTTCTGCTCATCATGTGAGCAGATTTTCTCTCTGCAAGTTTGTATACATTTCTTCAGCTAATATTCCTGATTGGAACTTCCACAACAAAGGAAGACATGTAAAAGGTCTGAAATCTGAAACTTCGTTCCCCTTACTCTCATCCTTTAGTATCAAACATGTGAGTTCTTTTGTCGTCCACATTGGTGTTTCTCCAGAACGTAACACTTCACCTGTGTAGTTATTACTTCATGTAGGTTGTTGAAGTTTTTTAACCAGTGTCATTTACATGATCTGGCCTACTTTCTTTCCAGTTTAGCATCTTCTGCAACTGGGTTTTCACCATCTCTTTTATTATTTCGATGTTTCCCAGCTTTCTTTATCCAACCTGCCTTATCATTGTGTTGAACAGATTTGCTCCAGATGTTATACCGAAAAGCAATGCTTTCTTCTGATTCTGGTCTTACATCATTGTTCCTTTCAATTCCTTCCAGTTTCTCAAACAATCTTTTTGGGGTTATTTCTTTCTTCGTAGTTCTTTAGTTTTGCAGTCTTTGCTTTTATTTGTTATTTCACCTCCTCCACCATGCATTAATTCACTTATTCTTCACATGATATTGTCTTTCCACTACTCCTTTTTTCCATTAGTTCTCCCATTTTTCATTCCTCCAATTTGCTTAGATCCTTTCTCAATTTTGTAACACTGTCCTGAATCCTTCTCTTCCTCCGTGGCTTCCTGT
The DNA here is from genome assembly GCA_964016885.1 of Eledone cirrhosa. Taxonomy (NCBI): domain Eukaryota; kingdom Metazoa; phylum Mollusca; class Cephalopoda; order Octopoda; family Eledonidae; genus Eledone; species Eledone cirrhosa. Next base: position 4,650,967 of record OZ024743.1, read on the forward strand.
TAGTCTCTTTTCGTTTTTTCAATTCCCAACAAGCCAGCTATAACATTTGCCCCAGCAAGTATTAAAAGATTTGTATCACTAATGTTTTCCGTTTGTATTGCGCTTATGACTTCGTTGACAAGCTTCTTCCTATGTGCATTCATAAAGCGCTAAAGTCACGAGGATCACAGCTATTATGTGTTTTTACTTCTGTAACCCATCATAAGCAACACGGTTTCTGCTGCTACCTAATTTCTTATGTAGCCACAAGGTTTCATATTTATAAAAGTGAATCAAAATCACTATATTAATAGCTGTAAGTAAAATAAAATAGATATGATAAAGTTGGACTTACTAAATGACCTACATTATTTGGTGCTTGTCAAAGGATCACCAATAGTTTGGCAAGTGAACTCGAAAACCTTCGTTTCTAAAAACTCTCATACCTGAATAAAATTTAAATTTAATGAAGTATTTTATGAAAGGGTGCTTCGGTTTTTTACTCTTTATTTTATATTATGGTCTTATATATATATAGAATGACGTTTACAAAGTTAAATATAGGTAGATTCCTAGTAAAGCTACCTAAAATAAGCTTGTTTTACTGTTAATCTCGCCATTTCCTATATATCAGTGACAAATAACTTTCTGTATATAAGAAGAAATCGCCAAAAAGCTTTCTGGCGATTTCATCACCGAATTGAAACAGAACTAGTCTTGTAAATGGCACTTCTTAATTATATATATATATATATATATATATATATATATATATATGTGTGTGTGTGTGTGTGTATCAACAGTATGATTTTATGGTATTTGAACTTAGGTTTGTAAGTCTTCTTGAACAGATTTCTTGAATACTATTTGGGTAAAAACAAACATTTAAATTCACAAATTGATTTAAAGGTACTTGATATTTCCTTCTCCACCAGATAATCACGTAGCTGGCTTATGGTAATAGATTAATCTATTAATGAGAAGATAATATACTAACGTAAACATATCTGCTGTGATAAACAAAGATTGCATATGAAAATTAATCAGTTTAGTTAGATATGTTATCTTTCAGAGAACGAACAGAAAACAGCCAAAATATTATTATCATTATCATGGTTATTATTATCCTTATTATTAGTAGTATTATTAGCTGTCGTCATTGATGTTGGTGGTGATGTTGTCATTTCCATTATTATCATTATTATTATTTGCTGAGATGATTTATGATGTTGCTGTTGTTGTTGTTGTTGTTGTCATTGTGTTGTTAATACGATACGTCCTACTAAAGCTGGTTGTCTTTTGTTAATAATGGTTTTTGGAGACAATAATACGTCACCACCCCCACTTTCCTCTCTCCGGAAAGTCGAGTGTTTGACAACAAAAGGGAACGAGTGATGCACGAGAGATAAGAACAACGACTTGGGATCGGACGAGGAAAGAAGAAAGAAAGATTTTTTTAACTAATACAAGAGGGGTGGGGTGAACATTAGTCTTCATCGGAACGATCCTATTAATTGCCATCCTAATTTCATTAAGGTCCTATAGTTTATAGTGGCATCAATGTGCGATGCACAGAGCATACGGCATCTGGATCAACGTCTAAAGGGACTAGAGAGAAAAGTGAGATTTGGGGGAAGACAGAGGGAATTTGTTGTTGTCATTAGCTTTGCCTACACAATAATAATAATGATGATGATGATGATACTGATGATGATAATAATACAGAAAAAAGAATAAAGGGAAACGTAATAGGATTGAAAATGTGATTGACGATTTTGGTGGGAGTTTATGGGAGAAGGAAAGGCATGAAAATATAGAGGAGGGATAATATAAGGGACTTGGTGAAATAGCCCATGGGAAATGAAAATGGTGTATACACATAAAAAGAGAAATGGTTGTCTCCACAGGCACGTGTCCACCAATCTGTCGTTCCAGGATGGTGATGAGTAAAATTGAAAGGCTAGCTAGCATATAATGTTCCAGCTTATATTGGATGAAGTATATGTCGATGAAACAGCATACCGAGAAGGGGGTAAGTGAATTGGCCAACGAGTGAGTGATTGAGTGACACGTACTATAACTATGAGGATTGTCATGTATGTACATATACATACATAGATACATACACACATACATGTACACAGACACACACACACACACACGCATATATATATATATATAGTAAGAGAGAGAGAAAGGAAGAAACCAAATATATATAAAGAGAGAGAGAGACTAAATATATATAAAGAGAGAGCTATATATATATATATATATATATATATATATATATATATATATATAGAGAGAGAGAGAGAGAGAGAGAGAGAGAGAGAGAGAGAGAGAGAGAGAGAAAGAGACTATATATATATATATATATATATATATATATATATATATATATATAAAGAGAGATATAGAGAGATGTATGGAGTGCTAGAGGGAAAGAATGGCGAGAGTGTGTGAATAAGTATATAGGAGGAAGAAAGTATTGATTTGTTAAGGAATGAGCTCTGAATTAAGAAAATGGACGAATACTCTCATACTATAGGGCGATTGCATTTCTTAGTATATATGTGTACATGTGCATTTAGTATAATTATATGTATATATATATATATGTGTGTGTGTATTTATATATGGGTGTATGTGTAAGTGTATCTATATATATATATGTGTGTGTGTGTATGTATATATATATATATATATATATATATATATATATATATATATATATATGTGTGTGTGTGTGTTTGTGTGTGTATGTATGTATATATGTATCTATGTGTGTTTGTATGTATTCTATCATATGTTTATTAATACCTATCATTGGGCTGCGAGCATGCTGGAGCAACACTGTCGAAGTTTCGTTGATGTTGCCTTTATATATATATATATGTTTTACACAGAATTCTTGAATTACAGCAATATGAATATAAATCACCTATTTTACTTTCCGCAATTATAAAATATGATATTATAAAATATTAGTTATGAATTATAAAATATTACTTATGAAAATATTGTAAAAGATGTTTGTGAAATATTTGTTGAAGTCGGGAGATTTTAGTGTAAATACAGCAAAACACGCAATGTTACCGCCAGAGTTATCTCCCTTAGACTATCTTTAAGCGTAATGCAAGAGAACAATCACCCATATATTTCTATGCTATTTGTATGCATGCATATATGTGTTCTTTTAATATTTTATTCTTTTATTAGTTGTAGGTCTACGGCCATGATGGAGCACAGTATTTAAGTAAATCATATAAACCTCAGTATTTATATGCTAAAGTCCGGAACTTATTTCATCGTCCTCTATTTATCGAACCGCTAATTTTCGGGATGTCAGCAAACACTAAACGTAAACACACACACACACACACGCACACACACACACACACACACACACACACACACACACACACACACACACACACACACATGCGCGCGCGCGCTTGCACACACACACAAACCCACATACACATACACACAAGTACACAGATACACATATATTTACACGCTCACACACACAGGTTTCTTCTGCTACTTGAGAATAAAATGTTAATTGGCGGTAAACAACGATATTATTTTTTTTTAAATTGTAGAATTTAGAACCTATGTTTCTAGGTACATATTAAAGACTATTGAATGAAACTGGCTTCAGTGTCAATAATGGCTTCAGTGTGGCCTCAGAAACGACTACATGCGTTGACTAGGTGATTCTTATTCAAATATAACGTCCCGGGTGACAGACTTGCTTTCATATGGACCCCTAACTGGAGCACTCATCGTCGTAACCGATGGAGTGCCAGGTACGATATAAGAAGCATTTATCAGACATGTATATTCATAAGGTGATTCTCAGGAAGATTCAACATGACACAACATGTGACAAAACTATCCTTTCGAATTAACGAATTAAAGGTGCAGCTCAGTTTTGCCAGCTGAGTGGAGTGGGGCAATGTAAAATAAAGTGTCTTGCTCAAGGACATAACACGCCGCTGTGAATCCAACTTACGACCTTACGATCGAGAGCGGAATATCCTAACCATTAAGCCACACGCCATTGCACAAACACACACACGTAGTAGGATTCTAAGCTATAGTTTCCCAATTTTTTTACATACTGAAAATCTGAGTTTACAGGAGTTGGCTAAAGTCATCCTTGCTATATTACCTACCTTTTCACAAATGAACTAGACGGGGGCAGCACTTTCCTCGCCGCTTTCACTTTTTTTTTTTTTTTTTCGAAATGGAATTTGAAAGAGTCGACGAGGTATTGGCCTAAAGGAACGTGTCTGCCTTTAGTCCATTCAGTCACATCTACCACACAACGTCTTTCGTCATAGCCACCAGACAGAAGAAAGCTGAGAGGCCTTTCCGACCAAAGGAAGGCGGCTATCTTCACAAAGGGGTTGGCCGGTAGCCAAATCCGTGCTACACCTAACAGCAGCTGTTCGACAAAACTCCACAAGTCAAATACACCTGGACACTTGGTGAATGCGTGCAGAACGGTGTCATCATTTTGTGCACATCCCGATCAGCTCCGTCTGACAGTATTTTCGAACCGGCAGTGACCCTCGGTAATACCGCTATGCCAGGGATTTCTGGAAATTATCCATGGGCCGCGGAACGAAAGTCCTCCGGAACAGGCTGGCTAGCTCGTTCTCGTTAACTCCCAGAATTTCTCTGAGAACGTCGTCATACTTGCCTGCCACTAGTTCTCTATAGAACGCTAGCGTGGAAATTCCACTAAGCCCATTGTTCATTTGGTAGAGAGTTGTGAGCGTCTGACAACATTCCTGATACCATAATAATGATTTCTGATTGAGGCACAATGCCAACAATTTGAGAAGAGGGGAAAGTCGATCAAACCCCCCTCCCCCCGCAGTGCATTATTGGTGCTTTATTTTATCGACCCCGTGAGGATGAAAGGCACAGCTACCCTCGGTGGAATTTTAACTCAGATAGTAACGGGCCGTAATCCTGACACTATAATAATTGAATTCGCTAACCATTTAAAATCACGCCAATCCGCATTTCCCTCACAGAAATTCATCTTTCATTCTCATTCTTATTTCATTTCTGAAATTCATTAAATCCAAGCTTTAGAATAGTCAAATAATAATTGCCGAATTCTGTCAACGGAGAATCTAATTGAATTAATCAAACCCCAAAAATCTCATGTATTTTGTCGAAATTTTCCTTTTTTCAAATTACCTCTTATCTCTCTATCTCTCTTCCCTTCCCTTCCGTCTCATCCATTCACTCTCTCTTTCTTCTTTTCCTCTCTCTCTCTTACATCTCCCTATGTATCTCTAGCTGCCTCTGCTAACTATATATATATATATATATATATATATATATATATATATATATATATATATATGTAACATCAGCATCTTTATTAATGTTATTATTATTATATATATATATGTGTGTGCGTGCGTGTGCGTATGTGTTGTATATGTGTGTGTATGTGTGTATACATACACACACAAAATACACACACACATACTGATCCTACTTTGATTCTCTTTCACTTTCACAATGATTTATTATTCTTCAAGCATGTGTTTGTGTTTGCGTTTGTGTAGTGTGCGTACATATATATATATATACATACATATATATATATATAAATATATATGTATATATATATGTATACATACATATATATATATATATATGTGTGTGTGTAGAGAGAGAGAGAGAGAGAGAGAGAGAGAGAGAGAGTAGTGTGAATCTCAATTTCTTTTCTTTCTTTTTTTCAAGTGAAACTAAAATTTGTCTCCGCTAAAGTTTCTTTCTTTCATTAGAACCTCCTCCTCCTCCTCCTCCTACTACTACTACTACTACTACTACTACTACTACTACTACTACTACTACTACTACTACTACTACTACTACTCTACTACATTTTCAATCTTGTCCTCTAAATCATTAAATGGAGAGGATTTGACAATATAGAAATGTTCAGAGGAAATGTAAATTAGCAAAAGAGTTCAAGAATAAAAAAACTATACACTGACACCTCTCTCTCGCTCTCTCTCTCTCTCTCTCTCTCTCTCTCTCTCTCTCTCTCTTATATGTATATATATATATAATTGGGAGAAAGGCAGTCTCCCCCATATCGACCCAATAGAGGGACCAGCAGTGTTAGTCGAGGGGAGTATAATAAGTAAGGCAATCAAGGATATGAAGACGGGTAAAGCGGCTGGGCCTTCGGAAATAGTTGCTGAGATGCTGAAGGCATCTGGCACGGTGGGACACACCATGGTCACCCGCATAGTTAACCAAGTCGTACAGAATGGGGTTGTTCCGAAGGACTGGCATAGCAGCATCATCGTTAACTGTTATAAGGGTAAAGGAGACGCCCTAGATAGGAGTAACTATAGAGGCATTAAATTAATCGACCAGGTCATGAAGGTCACGGAAAAAGTAATAGCGCAACTAATCAGAGAGAGAATTGATCTAGATGAAATGCAGTTCGGGTTTGTGTCAGGCAAAAGTACCACAGACGCTCTTTTCATAGTACGACAACTACAGGAGAAGTACCTAGCTAAAGGTAAACCCCTCTACTTAGCTTTTGTCGACTTGGAGAAAGCCTTCGACAGAGTCCCCCGCTCCATTATCTGGTGGGCTCTTAGAAAACTAGGCGTTGACGAATGGCTTGTGAGGGCTATACAAGCCATGTATAAAGAAACAGTCAGCAAGGTTAGAATTAACAACGAATATAGTGAAGAGTTTAGCGTAAAAGTTGGCGTCCATCAGGGCTCTGTTCTCAGCCCACTACTATTTATTATTGCCCTTCAGGCTATAACAGAGGAGTTCAAGACAGGCTGCCCATGGGAACTCCTATACGCAGACGACCTGACACTCATAGCGGAATCAATGGCCGAGCTAGAGAAGAAATTCCAAACATGGAAGCACGGCCTAGAGTCAAAAGGACTTAAAATTAACCTGGCTAAGACCAAAGTACTAGTTTGTAGGAAAGAAAACAAGGCGGCGGTCCCTTCTGGGAAATGGTCGTGCTCGGTGTGTAGGAAAGGCGTAGGTAGAAACTCCATTTTATGTCCTAAATGCAAAGTATGGGTGCATAAAAGATGTAGTGGGATCACAGGTAAGCTAACTAAGAACATAGATTTTACATGTGGCCGGTGCTCTGGTGCAATAAGTAGCAGCAAGTGCCCACAAACTACTAGCTCTTTCAATTGCGCAGAGGGTTCTATAGAAATAGTGGACAGTTTCCGTTACCTGGGCGATAAAATCAGCAGTGGGGGAGGGTGCTCTGAAAGTACTGTAGCTAGAGTCAGAACTGGTTGGAAAAAGTTCAGAGAGCTTATACCACTATTAGCTGCTAAAGGGTTCTCACTAAAAATGAAAGGCAGGTTGTACGATGCCTGCATACGAACAGCAATGCTGCATGGCAGTGAGACCTGGGCATTGTGTGCAGAGGATATACGCAGACTAGAGAGGAACGAAGCTTGCATGCTCCGCTGGATGTGTAACAGTAATATACGTGAACGGCAAAGCATAAACGAACTAAGGAAAAAATTAGAGATAAGAGGGATCAGATGTTGTTTACTCGAGAGAAGGCTACGTTGGTATGGACACGTGATGCGCATGAAAGTCGATAGCTGTATAACAAAGTGCAGGGCAATAAAGATAGACGGTAGTCACGGAATAGGCAGACCTAGAAAAACCTGGGACGAGCTGATAAACTCCGACATCACACACTTACACCTCTCCAAGACAATGTCACTGGACCGAGACCTTTGGCGGTACTCAGTAACAGAGAAGACCCGCCTTACCTAAATATATAGTAAAACCTACTCCAGCCAGTAGGCATCTCTAACAAAATACACCCCGTCCCACCACCACCACCCCCACCCGATCCACACCACCCCGTTCTATGTAAAGTTATGTTGGTGCCGCGCCATCGAGGCCGAAACAAATGAGATCGTGTAGGTGTCACGACAAAAAAACACACAGTCCACGCTGTAATGTGGCCGTGTAGGCAACACGGTAAAAACCTCCCAGACCCACACTGTAAATGTGGTTGGTGTTAGGAAGGGCATCCAACTGTAGAAAACCTGCCAGACAGTCCTATGCGAGCAAGACAATCACTCTTGCCTCAAGTGGGACTACCCCCGTCCAAACCCATGCAAGCGTGGAACACGGACGTTAAACGTTGATGATGATGATGATGATGATGATATATGTGTGTGTGTGTGTGTATATATATGTATGTGTATATATATATAGGAAAAAGTATGACCCCGACGGCAGAGCTCAAGCCGTTTCGACGGCTATTTCTGGACTGAGTCCAGAAATAGCCGTCGAAACGGCTTAAATACCGACTCTACTACCCTAATTATTGAGTACTCTGGTGCGTTATGGTCCATCTGGTTCCTTACCACAATTCCTTTGTTATATATATATATATATATATATATATATATATATATATATATATATATATATATATATATATATATATATATATATATACATGTTAGACATATTGAAAGGAATATCGACAGAAAGAAGGACCGAAATATAATGAAATACAGGAAGACTGAAATGTAGATGAAGAGAAAGAAGAAAGTTAGAAAGATTGAAATGAAGAGTGAACTTTATTATTGCGATTACAATCAAAAAAAGATGGCTGATATTCAAGGAGCTAGCGTTAGACTTAATGGAACAATTGGAAATATTGCATTAAAATACTTTTTATTTGTGTTGCCAGTTGGCATGTCATCAATGATTTTTGTCTTTGCATTGAAGCAGTGATGAACTTCTTTTGACGAGGGTTTTGTCATCAAGATCATTTTCTCTATTTAGCAGACGACAGTTCTTTCGTTTAACAGACGACACAATAACACGATAGCGGTCATCACAGGGTTGGCAGTGTCCAGAATGAAACGAAAGACATTTGACAGATTAAAGAAATGGAAGGCTTGCCTGTAGCATAGTGGTAATAGTGATAGTCATAACCGGTGATGGGGTTCAGTTAAAAATGATGTGTAGGTGGTGGTGGTGTGGTGGCAGTGGTGATGGCGATAGCGGTGAGGGGTGGTGATAGAGGATGAGATGGTGATAATTTAATGGAGATATTGTAGAGGACATGGCGTAAGTCACGGGAATAATAAAAGTGATAGTGGTGGTGTTAATATTCAGCTTACTGGTAGTTGTGGTAGTAGTAAGTTTAGTGGTGAGAGTATTGCTAATTGTAGTCGTGGTGATGGTGAAAGTGATTCTGTGGCGATATTGAAGATGGTGATGCAAGTGAAATTATGTGAGATGATCTGGATAGTAGTAAGTGTGGTGGTAGTGATGGCGTTGGTTGAAACCATAGCAGTAAAGTAATTTACATAATGATCGTAGTTGAGGTAGTGGTGGTAGTAGGGTGGGTGTGTTGAGAGTGTGGGTAGTGAAAATAGTGAGGGGGGGGGGGGGGTAGTAGTAGGCTGGGTGTGTTGAGGGTATGGGTAGTGAAAATAGTGGTGGTGGTGGTGTGGTGGGAGTAGGTTGGGTGCGTTGAGAGTGT
>OZ024743.1:4660698-4665698 GCA_964016885.1 Eledone cirrhosa
GGCTTACAGATAGATCTCTCAAAGTCATTGAAGATGGGGGGTTAGTTGCTTCCTGTTGTGGATCCTGGACTCGGTGATGGCTATTACATCTATACCCTGTGACCTAAGGTCGTTTTAAAAGTTGGCCCTGTTTTCAGGGCATCCCTAGGCCATGCACATTCACGCTTTCAACTCGTAAGTCAGCCATGTTGGTGGAGAAGAGTTGGCGGAAAAGGACAAAAAGGTGCACTTAGCTTTTCGTTTCTTGGAGATCGGGTTGTTCAATCTCCATTTCAGTTCTTGTGGGTATGTTGAGTGGGGTGGGGGAAACATTTCAACAGGACACGGTTTATTGGTTTTCGGCAGGGGTTGCCAACGTCCTGTGAAAACTTCTTTCAATTTCTGATAGGTTTCTATCGAAACCCTTATTAGTTTTAGGTGTGGTTGAGAGTCCTGCGTTTACAAAAGTTTTCCTCTCAGTTTCTACTTTGGGTTCTTGGGAGATGACCTCCATTAGGTTTTTGTTGTTTGTGTTAATGTATGTGTATTTTTTTTTGTGTTGTTTTTGGTTTGTTGTTCATTTTGTAGTTTCCTTTTTATGGTGGGCATTTGTGTTTGGGGGTGGTGTTGGTGTTTGTTTTGGTGGGGGGGAGGGGGGGGATTGTGGTGGTATTTGTGTTGTTGTTTGTGTTGGTGGTTGTGTTCGTGTTGGTGATTGTTGTTTTTGTGGCTTTGTGGTGTCTCTTTTTTTCTTTTTTTGATTTACGAGGCTCTCCTTCATCTTCACTTGGGGATGAAGAAGTAGCCTCGTCGTCTGGTGATGAATCGTCATCAGGGGGCGTGTGGGAGGGGTATGTTGTGTGGTGATGGTTGTGTTTGTGTGTGTGATTGTGGTAGTGTTGGATGGAATTGGACGGAGTTGGATGGGGTTGGACTGTGTTTTTCAGGGGAATTGTTTGTTGTTTGTGGTTGAACACTTGTTGTTTTTGTGTGTTTGCTTGTTTTGTGTGTTGTTGTTGTTGTGGTTTTGGAGTTGCTGTTGGTAAAAGTACTTGGGGGGGGGGGGGTCGTAAGAGGGGACAGGAGGCCTTTAAATGCGATTTACTTGCGCATTTAAAAACAATCTGGCCCTCCCACCTTCTGCCGAAATCTGTATATAGTTTGTATTGTCTACTGGCACCCTTTCTTGGAAATTCTGTCCGGTTTCATTTGGATCAAATTTTCCAAGTTTGTGCCGTTCCAGGTGGATTTTTGTGGATTTTTGAATCGACAGATGGTGGTATATTGATGATGTTTATTCTTTGTGTTCTTTTTTCCCCATGTATATAGGGGGGAAAAAGGTGTGCGTGGCAGAGGTAACCGGGGTCACTGAGTATTTTTTCGCAAGGGGCCTCACTTTTGAAGAGCACCGAAATGCTTCCATATTATTTAGCCCTTTGTATGTATTGTATTTCTGGCATTGCCTCTTTCAAGAGGCAATCAATTTCGCCTTGAGTAGGGAAAGCCGGTTTTTGTTTTGTTTGTTCAAAATCGTGCGAAAAATCACAGTCCTTCGCATAGTGTCGGCTTTGATTTGTGGATAGATAGTGAAAGAGGAGTGTTTGTTTGTGAGATAAAGAAAGAGGGGGAGATAGAGTGGGTGAGACGGAGAGATAGCTGCGGTTAAAACTTATTTATTTAAAACGAAATAAAAGACATTAAGAAAAACTGTAAAGTTGAAAATATATAGATTTGTATGATGATGATGATGATGATGATGATGTTGGTGGTGGTGGTGGTGGTGGTGGTGTATAACATCAAAAAGAAGAGCAAAAGTTTCAGTGTAGCAGTAACGACTTTAATCCCTTCTGATGTCAACTAAAAATTGTTTTTTGCATCTTAATCTGTTTTTAAACACACACACACACACAACACACACACACACACACACACACACACACACAAACACACACTCACACACACACACACACACACACACACACACACACACACACACACACACACACACACACACACACACACTCTCTCTCTCTCACAGACACAGACAGACACACTGACATAAACACACACGCTTATACAAATGGAGATGCAGTTTCAGAATTAAACATAGACACACACATGTACACAGCCGTTTCTTCATTTTGTTTAATTACTTCATTCTAATAAATTTTTTTATTGTTTGTTTCCAAAATGTTCTTTTTAATTTGTGCATTATTTCCATTTTCAAATTACAATGTCAATGTAAAATCTCATTACTAAATAACAAATAAATAAAAATGTCAAATCTGACAAGCTTCTTGATTATCTTTTTTACTCATATAAAAGTGAACGTATGTATGTTCCAAGTTGCAGGCCAGTTTTACACCAAGGTAGCTGAAACATTGCATAGGGGCACATTTCTGATATTTGTTCTTTTTAACTCTGAGCAGAGAAACTAAACGCATTGTATACCCACCAATCACTTGCAGTAGTCATTGGAAAAAGTTGCTGATTAGAAAAATATTTCTTTTAGACAAATTGTGTAAATTAGTATAGTATTTTGAAGAGAAACACGTTTTCTAAGAAAATTTAAAAAAATGAGAGAATGAAATTTATTTTAGGATCTATATTTATTTATTTATTTATCTATTTATTTATTCATGTATTTTTATAAAGCTCAAATTGAACCTTTTACTGAATGACCTTTGAACCAACAATTCTGAACAAACCAACATTCCCGAACGACCTGAAAATTGTCATCAGTTTTTAAAACCAATTTATCTCAAATATAGGGAATCCATTTGATCTTATTTATGAAATGTATTAATGAAGTGAGCAATATCGGGTACAGCTGCTACTTTACTACAAATTCTATAGATCAGAGTAAGAAGGTTCCCGGATTAAATGCTAATCGTCTGTACTGATCAATGTTTATCATTTATGTGCGGTTCTTCTAAAAGAAAGTAAAAGCTGAGAGTAATATATATGTTAAAGATAACTTACCTCTATAGCTACAAAGGCATACTTTTTGTAAGCTAAGTGTTATTAAAATACCATCACCTGCTTACATGTGTGTGCCCTTGTGTTGAGTCTATTATATTGAAAGGTGACGAATTATCAGAATCTTAAGAGCCTCAGACGAAATGCATTATGGTAGTTTTAGGCTCCTTGCGTTCTGAGTTCAAATATATCCGTGGCCAGCTTGGATAGTAGACATAATCAGTAATCCTATTTAACAGTATCACTTGGCTTTTAGTTACCTTTAGTTGAATCCACTATGCTGCAAGCATTGATGCCTGATCTCCGATGAGAAAATATCTTCCCCTCTCTCTCCAATACTCTGACAGGCCCTGAAATGCGTCATGGACACAGTTATATCTACTCACCAAGAGATAAAAAATACATTCTAACTAGATCTATGGCCTGAAGAAAGAATTCAACATCTTGGTGCGTTATTTCCTCCTGAAGTAACCAATCCGTCGTAGGCTCTTTTCTTCCATCCTTCACCAGTCTCAGAAATAATTGGCGAAATAATTGCTCGTATGCGCTACCATACTCCCAGTGACTAAGCCATAGAAAAATGTCAATCGATACCAGTACTTAACTGGTACCATATTTTAACGGCTTAGGAAGGATGAAATATCAACCAAATTTCCTCAAATACATTCTACTGCTATCCAATGTCTTTTATTTTTTAAAATAGTGTGATGTGATTTGAGGGCTATGTCGCTGTTCTGTCAAATCCAGCGACAACACCGCCACCGTCACTGGCTCGAAATAGTCTTGTCGCTGTAGTTCGGAATTTTCTTTTTGTTTTTTTGTTTTTGTAAACAACTGTATGTAATAAATACGTTTAGAGTATTGCTGTTATTATATTGTGGTAATATAGAAGTGAAGGTGTTGTGTAATGGTTTTAGTGGTTTCGTTGTTGTTGGTGATGGAGATATCCAACCTCAGGTTAACTCTGATTGTGGAACCTAAGATTAAAGATATTCACTTTCTACCCATGACCATCTTGTGTTTTGATTGATATTTTTTTTTTATTTACCCACCCAAGAAAAGTAATGAAGCCACTAAAATGAAAGGTGTTACTGAAAAGGGAAAAGGAGAGAGAAGATGAGGATTGACGTTGCATTTGAAGTTGGCAAATCGTAGTGTTCGGAAAAGCAAAATACCTTAAAAGGATTCTGAACTGAAGAGTTGCGATTTCGATCTTGCTGGTATTTAATCAGCTGTAGTAATGTTAGACGGTGTGACAGATGCATGAATGCAGGGTCCCATAGCTCCTGAAGGAGTCGTAGGAGGCGCCGTATTGACATATGCCTAGGTTTGAACACAGCAGATTTCTTCCAAAGAAGGATAGACAGGATGAGAGAATGGTAGTAAGAAAGAGATATAGAGGAAGATTCGACCCCAGTACTGGACGGGTATTTTTTTTTTATCGACCTTGAATGGATAAAAGGTAAAGTTGACCTCGACAGGAAAACATTCTATCCAACGTTCTAGCGACTCTGCCAATTCGCCGCCAGTGTGATAGATACGATCCCTTAACTTTGTATGACACGGTGTAGAAAGATAACAGAATTGTTTATATATTTTTCTAAGGTTAATTTTGAGTAAAGTATTTACAAAGTAATTGTTGGTGCTAATACTCTGAATTGGCGAATGCTACTTTCGTTTTCTTTAGACATTTCTTTTGACTAAATATTTTTTTTTTATTATTTTTTTTTGTAATTTTATCCTAGAAGTAAAATAATTTATATTCACCAAAAATTTTTTTAAAAAGTAAAACATTTATTTATGAAACATGAAGCTCTTTTTCTTCACAAAAATCTATCCTTTTCAATCCTTAAAATGTTTTAAATACATTGAATAAAATAACATAATATAGAGTTATTAATATTCCATCTCTTCACCGTATAATTATTTCTAGTTAGCCTTTGAATGTTTCATATATTAAATATTAACACAAATTTAACAAATAAAATAAACGCATACTGTTCACGTGATGAAGTCTACTCTTGCTTGAGGTGAACTCAGTA
>OZ024743.1:4670698-4680698 GCA_964016885.1 Eledone cirrhosa
AGTATATATCTATGATTATATATATATATATATATACAGGGTGTCCCCAAAAATGTATCCACACTTTGATTACCTGTACAGGCAATATCTATTAGTGTGTATACATTTTTTGGGTATTCCCTCTCTCTCTTTTTCTCCCCCCCCCCCCTCTCTCTCTCTCTATATATATATATATATATTAAAATCTTTGGATTTTAGTCTTCAAATTTATTATTATTACTATATATATATATATATATATATATATATATATATATATAGAGAGAGAGAGAGAGAGAGAGAGAGAGAGAGAGAGAGAGAGAGAGAGAGGGGGGGGGGGGGGGAAGAGAGAGAGGGAATACCCAAAAAATGTATACACACTAATAGATATTGCCTGTACAGGTAATCAAAGTGTGGATACATTTTTGGGGACACCCTGTATATATATATATAATCATAGATATATACTCAGATGTTATGAAGTTCTTCCGTTTTTAGCTTATTAGGGAATTCTTTCGTTTGTTTTTGTGTGTACAAAGAGGAGAATGCGGCATACACACACCTGATCTTTCCGTGTTATTTCAAGACCATTAGCTCTAAATGCAGCGCACGAATAAAACCCACTTTTATGGTGGCATGTGTATTTTGAATTCTCGATATAAGCAGCTTTCTAATTAGTACATTCGTTTTTCATGTAAAGGAAAGAAGCATCTGAAAAAATATGATTTTTATCTTTATCTTTTTGGTATAATTATCATAAGCAGTTGATTCAAAACTTAGCAAAGAACATTAAATAGATAATAGTGTATTCATATAATAATTGTCTTCATTTCAAATCCAGGATTAATATGGAAAAGTGATATTTAGAAAAATATAATCTCGTCATAAAATTTAAGATTTGAACGCAGAATGAAATGTTGTGCCTAAATTATAAACAGGATACTGGATTAGCAGTATCGGTAGAGCGTCAGACAACTTGCTTTGCGACTTGGAGTTACGGCCCTTTGCGTTCTGAGTTCAAATCCCACCGAGGTTAGCTTTGCGTTTCATCCTAACGAGGTGGATAAAATATAGTACCAATAACGCACTAAGGTCGATTTATCGACTTTCCCCTTCCCCAAAATTGTTGGCCTTGTGCCTAAATCAGAAACCATTATTTTAAGATAGAAACAGATAGAATCGTTAGAGTATCGGACAAAATGCTTTTCAACATTTATCTACGCTTCTTTACGGTCTGAGTTCAAATCCCACCGATGCCAACTTTGCCTTTCATCCTTCCAAGGTCGATAACATATCCTATCAGTCACGAACTGTTATCGATGTAATCGACTTTTCACCCACCCATAAATTGTTAGCCTTGTGTCTAATTTAGAAAATATTATTTTAATCGGTAGAGCGTCGGACAACATGCTTAATGGCATAGAGTTACAGCCCTGTACGTTCTGAGTTCAAATCATGTCGAGGTTAGCTTTGCCTTTCATCCTTACGGGGTCGATAAAATAAAGTACCAGTAATGCACTGATTCGATTTAATCGAGCTCCCCCCCCCCCAAAAAAAAAAAATTGCTGGCCTTGTGCCAAATGTAAAAACAATTATTTTAAGATACAAAAGGGACAGAATCGTTAAGGTGTCGGACAAAATGCTTTCCAGCATTTAGTTACGCCCCTTTGCGTTCTGAATTCAAATCACGACGTGATCAGTTTCGCAGTTCATCAATCTGGAGTCGATAAAATAATGTCTAAGTCAAGTAATAGGTCAGTTTAATAAACTAACTCCTTTCCATCCCAATATTTGGCCTTGTTGGCTATGTTAGAAATTATTGTTAGAAATTATTGGCTATGTTAGAAATTATTGTTAGAAATTATTGGCTATGTTAGAAATTATTATTAAAAACTAGAAAGACCGATTGATGGTGGTATTTAGTTACACATCTCTACCCGAACAGAGTTCAAAACACACCAGGGTCCACTCCGTCTTTCATCTCTCGAAAGTGTTATTGTTGTTGTCATCGTAACGTAAATTGAGAGGATCGAGGGAATATTTAGGTAAAGACCAATATAGCTAGTTCTTTGTTTAAAACTAAAACGGTGTCTACTGATAATTACTAGATATTAAACAACAGCCCAGAAATATATAAATAAATAAGTAAATAAATAAAAAGTTAAGATTTAAAAAATAAAGAAAGCTACAGAATTAGATAGAGGCTAAGGGAGAGTTTTTATTGTCAGCGAAGTAGTTCCTCGCCAGTAATTGTCTTTTTACGAGGAACTGAGCCCACTGCACTATTCTAACGGCACGTGACTTTACCTGACACGTGGTCTTTCATCGAGCACGTGACTTTCTCAAGCGCCCGCTGCCTGCTATGTAGGCGACTCCAGTAACCAATGGTACCTTATATTGTTGTTGTTGTTGTCATGATGATGATGATGATCATCATCATCATCATCATCATTAGCATTAACAGCAGCACTGTCATTACTAATATAGCTGAAGTATCGATGGAGAAGTGTGAACAAAGTAATTATTTTCATAGTTGTTGCCGTGGTTGTTGCTGTGATTATATTGTGTCTGTCACTTTCGTTCGTTATTTATTCATCAGCTCCTTCTCCCATTCTCAATTTGCAAGAGGTAAACTACCTGCCATCAGGGCCACAGAAAAAAATGATACGATAACGATGACGACAGTGACAACAACAATAAGAGGAATAACCTTTTAGTTAGGTATAGTTGTTGTTTATTACTAATATCAAGAGTCACAGCTGTTCGAGCCTCTTACTTCTAAGGTGTCTAAACAGACGACATCGCTGGCGCCTGTGGTGTGTTTGTGGTAAACATTTTTAACTTTATAACTAGTAGAAGATTAGTTACCAAACTAAATATTATGGCGAGGTATATTTCTCTGATGCAGACAGCAGCATTGAAGTTGTGTTTTACAAACATGCAGTGATATATTCAAATCTTTCGTCCTAAGCAAAAAAGAATCTACGGAGCTATTCTTCTCATTTACGTTGTAAAGACAATGGGCAGTTTCATAGCAGGAACGGAGGATGGATATTTAGTTATGTTCCTTTACATTCGGAGTTCAAATCCTTTCAAAGTCGACCTTTTTTTTTCCAGGTTGTTAAAATAAGAAGTAGCTGCTTTGATAGTAATGTACCTGTCTACAAGATAATTTACAAACAGAAAATTGACAAAATCGTTAAAGTGTTGGATAGAATTACATGTGTTATGTGATGCAGCTTTCTCCGTTCTGAGTTCTTAGGTGGTCACTTAATCTAACACCACTACCCGGTCCTTTGGCGCATTGTTGTAAGCATATGAGCCAGACCTTCTGTTTGAGGATGACATCATCCCTTATTCTTTTCGCCAATCTCGGAGACTCTGAAATTATGGTGTTTATAAGGGCTGTGCTTCGCTGTCTGGCAAATTGTGAAAATGAGTAAAAACTATACGAGAACAAATCAGCGAGGTTCAATCAACAAACCTATTTATATTTCATAACCCATCTCTGTCCAATTAGTTTCTCAGACTGTCACCACTGTCTTTTAAAAGACCAAAGCTCTTGACGCGAGTCTAACCACGTATTATGGCATGTCAGACGTGATAGCTAACAGTTAAATCACACTGAATATATATTCGTATTCTTGTCAATTTTGTTCAAAATTATTTTTACTCTTTCATCTCGTGTTTAAAAATCGCCAAAATCGGAATGAAGAGAGCAGAACATAAAAAGGATACGAAGAAAGAATTTCTGCGGTTTATCTTTCATTTACAGTTGTTATTATTACATTTTCGGTGGATTGGCAGTATCAGTAGAGAGTCGGACACCATGCTTTGCTGTATAGAGTTACGGCCCCTTATGATCTGAGTTCAAATCCCGCTGAGGTTAAGTTTGCCTTTCATCCTTACGGAGTCGATAAAATAAAGTACCAGTCACGCACTGGGGTCGATTTAATCGACTTTCCCCACCCCAAAAATTGTTGGCCTTGTGCCTATATAAGAAACCATTATTACATCTTGGAATGACATGAGCATCACGAAATCCATCCTTTCTTTCATCATTTAATAATATATACAGCCTCAGTATCAATTTTCCTTATAGAGGAACTGACAAATATGTTAAGAATTTATCATGCCATCTCATGTAAGAATAAATTCGAGTTATATAACGTTTAGAACCTACATTGTATATATGTAGTTAGCACCATGCAGAATATTGTACCGATAGTTTCTCAGCCAACCAAATATCGGATACAGTTTCAATTCTCAGTTCGAACCTGTTTTGATAAAAGTAACCATCTTTCTTTCTTTATAATTCTGAATCTTAGTTTTTCGGTTAAGAAAAAAATTGTTTAACCATTATGAAAATATATTCTTGTAATTAAAGTTAGGCTTAGCTATTCTAGAAGAGGTAAAATAACTAACTTTATAAGCTATTAGATTATGTGCCTTTGGTTCAAGTTCACTTGAAGCATGTTTTTGTGGCCTTCAGTTTAATCAGATGGGGAGAATAAGAAGCTCAGTTGATCATTTGCAAAGCCACATATAATCAATTTCCACTTTAATCTGGATTTTAGTGATATTTCTCATTACTTCTCTACACCCTAAAAGCAGGATTAGCAATAATTATATATCAACCATAAAGTATTCCCAAAAAACTTGAACTCCATTGAGCATATTTTAATTATTTCTTATGTGATTAGAAAATTCAATAAATAGAAATTTAAAAATGCAAATTTGAGCGCAAAATAATTATCTAGGAATCAATTTCTGAATGTGTGTTTGGAAACGATGAGGGAAATTTGAAATTTATGAAAAAGTTAGAAGTTTCGTAGAATTTTTTATTATACAAAATAGTCTAAATAATAGGGCATTTAAGCCTCCTGAACAAAAAAATGAATATTATTCCCTGCGGGTGCTAATGTTCATTATTTCCCTTAAGAGGGTTTATATATCCTTTTATTTAGACTAAATAGTAAAAAAATTCAAAGAAGCTTCTAACCTTCCCATGAATTTCATATACAATGGCGACCAGAATCGACCTGCTTTTTCTCAAAGAAGTTTATTTCGTCTCTGCCGCTCCTCATGCTCCTCTATAGAGTGGTAGGAGACATGAGCACAACCCCAGACAAGAGAGCTGACCCTAATGCGTGCGACAGAATGGACTCCGATAGAGGCCTCCGAGAGCCAGGTTTGGCGTTACATTGGGCGGCGGATAACGTCTACTATTCAAGTAAACGACACGAGGATATGTGTTTAGAATGTAAATTACCGAAACAGCAAAATGTCTCAGCCGATACTCTATCAATTCTGCTAATCTATTGCTCTGAGTTGGTACTTTATTCTATCAGTCCTGAAAGAATGAAAAACAAAGTGCAGAGAGCCTCGAACAAACGCCCAAAAGTATTTTTTTCTGATACCCGAACAAGATTTAAAAATTATACCATTCTCTATACTGAATGTAGCGATATCCTATAAGCCTCGATAGTACCCATGGTGTAGTCGCTAAAGAGAAAAGGGTCTTTACCAAGAATACTCTGAAGCGCCAAGGATGAGATCGGTATTCGAATGATTCAGCCAGCTGCAAATTGTGTGTATCATATAGAGTTACCATATTAGCAATTCATTGTTTCATTTAGGTCAGGATATCCTTTTAAAATAAAAATGAAGGCTCTCTTATTTCACATGCGTTGACTCGCTGTGTAAGTGTGTATACAGTGGTATTTATCAGTAAAATTGATATCCTTGGATATATACAGCAGGGTGACTTCTTTCTAGCTATCTCGTTTGAATTACATTTTAGATAAAAATGTGTTGATGTCTGGATAACAGTATAATTAGTAACACAAACAGACTACATTTAAACCTTACAAGCCTATAAAGACTATATAATAGATAAATGCTGAAGAATAGGTGTATAACCGAATTGATCGTACCAGGTGTGTGTTTTATGTCATTTATGTTTCCTGATAAAGTAAGGAATGCCACAAATTACCATTTCACACCCCTTTTAAAATCAGATCATAATGTGGTAGTTTGGTCCGCTGTTAGTAGCAGGCAAATCTCCCGAAAATCACATTGTTGTCTTTATAAAAGACATATTAGATATAGTCTGGAGTATACCCTGTAAAAGGTTAGGTTGGGATACCTTTGATTATACATCAACTCAATCGGTGTTGCATTTGAGAGCTAAATAAGAACAATAGCGAACACAAGTGAGCCTCTACGTGGTCGATCAACTTGCTAGAAATATCTGCCATATCTCCCTTAAATCACACACTACTCTCTTTAAAAAAAATCAATGTTTTTTTTAGCACTGTATTATCAAATTATCGACTGTATTATCAAATTGTCAATGACGTCGAGTATTAAGGGCTGCCTATGTTGGGTATATCTCCCTTGTGTGTGTGTGTGTGTGTGTGTGTGTGTGTGTGTGTGTGTGTGTGTGTGTGTGTGTGTGTGTGTGTGTGTGTGTGTGTGTGTGTGTGTGTGTGTGTGATTGTGCGCTGGCGCAGTACTGTACTTTTGTGTTTGTTGACATTGGTGTTTCGTGTTTGGATTGTATGTCCGGAATGTAGCAATGTGTATGTGAGAGGTCCTACTTCTCCAGTCGTCATAACTTTCATACATTTTTATATTATTTGCCCTCCATAATGATTGATGAAATACAGGTTTGTACTCAAAAGAAGAACAAATAGAAATAGAATGTTTAGTCATTCAGCAAAAGATATCTGCAAGATCCAGAATTTATGGGTTTGTTTCAATAAGTAAATAAATAGATAAATAAATAAATAAAAAGAAGCTCTCAACTGAAAATGTTACTCTGAGAAAAGCACACAAAATATTTTAGACGGAAACAACCCATGCTAGTATGATAAAAACTCTCTGAATATATGTTTATCTAAATTTAGCGTTGGTATTATTTAATTCGTGGAGAAAATGAAGTCAACAGTAAATGAGCACACATATAATAGTCAACTGCTTATTGTGCTGGCTATTTTTACTAACCTAACATTCTAGTTGCAAACATTGATCCTACAGTCAAATATTATCAATAAAAAATACATCACACTTAAATGTTTAATATTTTCATGAAGATTTTTAAATTGTTTGAAATTCCTTATGGAACTTTGCATTAAAATATAAAATGAGGTTCCCATTTAGTGAAAATTGAATTATTGCTAAACTAAGGTATTTGACCTGAACGTAAATAATGATCTCTTTTTTCCATATTCCACAAATTAATCATTTCACATCCATTTGACAGCAAGAAGGCTAAATGATCTTGATCACCAATTAAGGAATTTGCAGGCAATTTATCGATCGCTACAAAAAATATTCCAAACTACTGATAGAAGTTAAAAGACATAAAAGACCAACTTTGGGATTCAAAATAGGATATGGTACCCAATTTTATAGCTAAACGTGACACACTCGTCAGTATGCATTGAAAGAAAATACAATCATATGTTTATTTAAATTTAATATTTTTATTATCTGGATTATATTTTTTTTTTAGTATGTTTTTCTTGCGAGCCTGATCTGTTCTTTTCTGGGTTTTTTTAATCTTATTGGCAATACAGCTATTGTGTATGTTTTCATACTGTGTCGATAAGGCATCATCATTTTAAAAAATATGCATTTTTATTTCTGTATTTGGATTTCACTATGGTTCAGTCATGTTTAGCACTTTAGGTCTGAGTCACTGATACACTGTCATGTTAACAGGACAAGGCCTATCCATTGTCATGTTCAAACGATACATATAATTAACGAAATAAATCACCAAACAGGAACGATATTGATTTCTAACGTTGGCATATTGTGCTCGGAGGTCACAGCCGATTAAATAGACATTAGATTGGTAGTTAGTTGAAAAGATTAAAAACAAAATCAACATTAGCAGGATTTGGACATAGAACATCAAGAACCCTAGATACTAAAAGACATCTACCTATTCTATCATCTACTACCTACAGTTAGTAGTGTTAGTTAACATTATCCTGTAAACTTTAGTATGTTATAGATATTTCCGTTTATCTCTCACAGCGGTTTGTCTTTGATAAGGTATTGTCTTTGATAAGGTATTGATCTACCAGCTCGCGTTCTATGGATTCTACCCCCCCCCCCCTTCTTTGATGCACGATTTTGATTCTTTACATGTCCTAGTCTATATAGTCGTTATAAGACTCAACGGAATCTTCTAAAATATTGGATTTCATGTTTTCCTGTTTTCCTGAGTAAGACAGCGAAACACTGTTCCAGATAAAGCATTTATAAAATCATTAGAAAAATGGATTTTCATTGGGCGACTTCATAGGTTAGCGGAAAATACCGTGTCTCTGTTCAAGTGAGTTCAAATCCCGCCTAGGTTGACTTTTCCTTTCATCCTTATGCGGTCGATAAAATAAAGCACCAGTAATGCACTGGGATAATTGCTGGCCTTGTGCCAAAAGTAGAAACAATTATTTCAATCATAGCCGAGTCACATCTACCTCTAAACTTGAACTGGTCACCGAAAGAAACTTGATCTTATATGCTGATGAGCTGTTACATAATTCAACATTTCACATGAAGTCCCACTGAAAACTACACTTTCATTTAGTGTCTCTATAACAAATCAATTTCGAGGATTGGAAGCTAATAGATAACTTGTCACTCTTATGTTGCTAGGTTTTCTTTCGGAGACGAGTTCAAGTTTACAGGTAGATGAGACTCGACTATGACTTAATATTTATCTTGATTGAAATTCCGAAAAGCTTTTAAATTAAATTCATTCTGATGTCTATAATGTGATATCACCACGTTTTATCTTTTGAGAAAGCATATTTCTTACATAATTATTTATTTTCACCGCTCGGACACAGACACGCCCATATTTATAACGCACGTATATACATGATGTCCCTCCAAAAATGTATACATTTGGATTACCTGTACAAGCAATATTTATTAGAATGCTGTTGAAGTGTGTATACATTTTTTGGGACACCCTGTGTGTGTGTGTGTGTGTGTGTGTGTGTGTGTGTGTGTGTGTGTGTGTGTGTGTGTGTGTGTGTGTGTGTGAACCGATTGAATTAAACTCTGAACTGTCATTTACCTATCTTGCTGTAGACTATAAAATCACATTTCAGCTTTGAATTATTCTTTGCCTGATATGGTTTTTTATCAACTCATATAGTATATATACAATTATAATAATATACTCGATCAAGTGACATCCATTTTGTTATAGATTTGTCTGGTAGGTGGTAACGTGGGCTTGTATGTGCTGTGATGTCTTCCCCCCTACCACCCAGTGTTGAAAAGAAATATCCATCCTCAAAATGAGCAGTGGTTAGTTCACAGCATCTATCTATAGATATCTACCTGTGTATTTATCTGACTTTGTTGAACAGTAAAAACAACATCCATCAATCTAATTAACTCTCGATCTTTTACCTGCCTATCTGTTTGTCTAACTGTTTCTCTTTTAACCTCTCCTTCTCTTTAGACGGGCACTGTGCTAGTATACACACACACACACGCATATATATACATATATATATATATGTATTAACTATCTATCTATCTATCTATATATATATACTCTTTTACTCTTTTACCTGTTTCAGCCATCCGGCTGAGGCCATGTTGGGGCACCGCCCTTGTTGCTACACATTTTATCTCCAGCCTGTATAGGTTGGCCACTGGTGTAAGAAGGAGTTTGTTGCTGCTGCCCTTAGGTTTCCCTCGTGCCTTGCTGTGGGCTCATCCGGGATCCTGGATAACAAGGTGTCGAGATGTTTCTTGAAGACATCCACCTCCACGTCATGCAAATCTCTCAGATCCCTCGGCAGCTTGTTGAAGAGTTGAGGGCCCTTGAATCCCAGGCTATTGCAATACCTGCTCCTTATTCTAGATGTGGAAGATGGGACCTTTGGTACCACACAGTGACGTCCTGTTCGACGGTTGGTCCAGCTCCCAATGCCAAAGTTTGGTGCTAGTCCCTCCAGGATTTTCCACATGTAGATCACTGCGT
>OZ024743.1:4685698-4688198 GCA_964016885.1 Eledone cirrhosa
AAAACTAAATATTGAAGATAGAACTGAACCTTTGGCATTGAAAAGTCCACACTTCAACCTGAAAGATCACAAATCTAACTTTAACTCTAATCCTTCTATTAGACTTATATGTCCCTCCAAATCAGATATTGGAATAATTAGCAAAAAAATTTTAGATAGAGTCATCCCACAAATAAGAAAATACGTTATTTTACCACTCTGGAAAAACACCTCCCAGGTAATTAATTGGTTTAAAAATATTAGGTGTAAATCTTCTGCTTCTTTCCTACAATTTGATATAGATAATTACTATTCCTCTATATCACCCATACTCCTGAAGAAAGCATTAATATTTGCTAAAAATAGATCTAATTTAACTTCGGATGACATTAACATTATTACACATGCTAGACAAACACTTATTGAATTTCAGAATGAATACTGGACCAGAAACACTTACAGTAATCTTTTTGATATTACTATGGGTTCAAGCGATTCCGCCCAAATTTGATCTTGTGGGCCTCTTTCTCCTTTTCAACATAAATGCCTCTTTTCCCCACCTCAAAGGTGGTTTATATCGTGATGACTGTCTTCTTCTTTCTAACAACCTTAGCCTTTCAGAAATCGAAAAAAACAAAAAGCATATTAGAACTTTCCTTAAAGACTATTATAATCTTAATATTACTTTTGAAAAAACAAGTAAAGTAGTAAATTTCCTAGATATAACTTTAGATTTAGCTACGGGTATATACCAACCTTACCATAAACCTAACCAAAACTTACATTACATACACTCACAATCTAATCACCCTAAATCTATCCTTAAAAACCTTGCATATAATATATCACTTAGAATTTCTAACCTTTCTTCTAACCAAGATGTATTTGATAAAAATGCGACCTTTTATAATGAAGCTCTAGATAGAAGTGGCCACAAAAATAGATTAGAGTATATACCTTCTACTAAAAATACTGAAAGCATACAGCATAATATTACCAACAAACACCAAATGAAAAGTACACACCTAAATGCCACCCACAGTATACCCCAAAATACTAAATCTTCTAATATAAAGTATAGTAACCCTCAAAAAACTACTCATCATACGACTATAATAAATATTAATAATAAAACTCCTAATAAAAAAGATAAAACACCTAAATCTACAAATATAACTAAAAATAGTTGTGGTGAGATCATTAACATTAATCCTCCTAGTAAAAATCATGATACAACATATAAAAATAATAAAAATAATAAACAACATAGAAACCGTAATAGACGAGTTACTTGGTATAATGCTCCTTTTAATTTACAAGTTAAGGATAATATTGCTAAAAAATTTTTTTATATCCTTGAGAAAAACTTCCCGCCAAACCACAAATACCATCAAATCTTAAATAGGTCTACAGTTAAATTCTCATACTCTACAACAAATAACATAAAACAAAATATAAGTGCATATAATGCATATAAATGTAAGAAAACCATAAGTATACCACCAGTACATCAAATTAATAATAATATCTCCTCAAATACAGAATTAACGAAAGGATGTAACTGTAGAAACAAAACAAACTGCCCATTAAAAGGGAATTGTCTTGTTAACAACATAGTCTATAAATGTAATGTTAAAACTAAAGATTCTATTTGCTCATATATAGGAGCTACCTCTAACAATTTTAAGACAAGGTATAATACCCACAAACATAGCTTTAAAAATGCCGCACTGGCTAATACAACATCTCTAGCAGAAAAAATCAATAGTTATAAAAATAAAAATATAAAATATGATTTGACCTGGAGTGTGCTCAAAAGAGCCACCCCTTATCAAAATAATAGAAAGGAATGTAGATTATGTTCCCAAGAACTATTTGAAATAATGAAGTCTAGGGATATCTTATTAAATAAAAGACAGGAATTAATTATATCGTGTAATCATAAACTAAAAAAAACATTTAAATATTATAAACCTAATTAATAACATTATTCTAGAATTTAATTTAATTTAAATGTTAGTTAACCTATAAATTTAATTTAATTAATATTTTATTACAGATGAGAAAATATTATGTAATCATAAATTTTGAAAAACCTTTAAATATTACTAATATATACTCAGTAATTTAATTTATAGATTAATTTTAATTTATTTTAACCTTTTACTATAATTTTTTTTATTTAATTCTTTTACAGATAAAATATAACAAAATAATATCATGTATCCTATGACGGAGAAAGAATTTTTAGTATTATAGACCTAATTAATATACATTTTGGAAATATATTTATTATTTGGTTTTAGTTTTAATCAACCTAAAACTTTAATTTTAATTTGCTTAAAATTAGTATCCTTGTACAGACGAATTGCAGAATGTCATGTAATCATAGAATGGGATGTGTTTTGGATATATACCTAGTTAATATATTCTGTGCAATTTTTTGAAAAAGATATGTATATCTATATGTATATGTATATGTGTGTATTGTATGTGTATCTGTATGTATATTTATGTGACT
>OZ024743.1:4693198-4718198 GCA_964016885.1 Eledone cirrhosa
TAAGGAGATTATAGCCGATTTTCTTCTTCTTCTCTTCTTCACCGACTTATTGTTTGGATGGTCGTTGGAGCAAATTCCTCAAACCAGTGGGTCCTGTCAGGAGCAACCGTCTCCAATTGATACAGTTAGATTCCCAAGCGAGACCAGCCGAGCACATGGATGTTATCTAGCCATCTTGCTCGGGATCTACCCCTGAGTTTCCTGCCAGTTAATTTTGACAAAAATATGTCCAGCGATTCTTTCCTGAGACATTCTAGCCCGTAGTATCGGAGCTGGGATCTCTTAATTCGGGGAAGTAGCGACCCTCTCATCTCCGAACTTCGCAGTCTATCGAGTAACGTTGCCCCAAAGACCTTTTGAAGGAACCCCATTTCAGCCGCTTGTATTCGACATCGTATTCTTTCAGTCATTACTCAAGGTACATGATCATAGGTAAGAGTTGTCACGAATACTGAAATGAAGAAAGTGAGATTGGCTTTGACATTTATCTCCTTTCTTCTAATGACCGAATGTTGAATCTGGGGAAATTACCGCACCGGCTCCTGTAATTCTTGCACTTAATCCAGACTTCTGACTTTAATCACTCGTGAACACGGCCCTGAGACACATGAACTTTTCTACCTGTAAAGTGCACAGCGCAGGCTTCCTTGTAACGATGAGTGTCTCAGTCCTCGTAGCACTGATTTTCATTCCAGCCTTCCGTGCCGGAAATCGCCTTCTGACTAGTTAAATAATACTATGTTGCCTGCAAATTCCAACCGACTGATCCTACACCCACCAGTCGTGATTCAGGCTACCCGGCCCACACGAGTCAGCTAGAGAATACCTTCTTTATTTACGGCTTTTAACCTCTCTTGCTGTATTTGAGCTCTTTATTTGCTCTTGTGACCTCAGCATCCGTGACATTAGTTATCGCTCACAAATGCTCCCAATTTTATAAAGCTATTATCTATAGTCATCGACGTTTGGCACAGTTACTTTTTATGTTTGGGTTCCCCTCATTTTCAAACACACACACACACACACACACACACACACACACACACACACACACACACACACACACACACACACACACACACACATATATATATATATATATACATATATATATATATATATATATATATATATATATATATATATATATATATATATATGCGTGTATACACATATATACATTATAGAGGGATGAGCTTCGCCAGATTTAAAAGGTTACAACGGTGACGCTACGACTCTAAAAGGTGTTAAATGTTCAGCATTTGTCGATAGGGTTACAACACTATAAAAGATTGAAGTTCAATACATTACTGCTTTATATATATATAAATAGATATTATGCGAACATTCACAGTGATATTGTGCATAATAACATATTCATTTTTGAGGGTGTTCGCTTTTTAGCTTTTGAATAAAACGCAAGCGGACACACACAGATAACAAACATTTATACATATGATTAGCGACAAAAACACACGCAAGTTGGAACATGCGCAACGCTCTTTGCTTTGTAATGATTCTAAACGTTAGTAGTTTCTATACCGCTTTTATCAAACTAAATGTTTTACCTCCGAGAGCTAATCACAACTCGCGTGTTACTAACTGTCTTACGCATCAGTATAAAAGTTACAGTTGAAAAGCAGCGGAAATTGTTGCTGTTGAACATCAAAATATTGAGGATATACTGAATTATATACTGAATTCCATGGATTGAATTAGCATTTATATAATGAATTGGAAATCATTTATTTTAATTAACAATGAATATTTATAGTTTTAGTCTGGATGAGCACTGTCCGTCTTACCTACCCTGATGACACGCCTACATTCAACCAGATGAAATGTATACAAATTCAAGTATATACATAAATTCACGTACATACATAAAACCATACAGAAAAACAGACAGGTAAAAAGACAGCCATATATACATATATATACATATATATATACATAGATACACACATGCATAGAAACAAGCATACATACATATATGTGTGTATATATTTGTCTTTCACTCTCTCTCCCTCCCTCTCTCTCTCTCTCTTCTCACTCGCTTTCGCCCCTCTCCCCCTCATCCCTCTCTGCGTATGTCTGCGTGTGTGTGAAAAATGATTGTAAGTATGTATGCACGTTTGTATAGCGGTGTATTGGCAAACTTTTTAGGGCCTCTGATGTCGAGAAATATCTTGGTGTTTGTTCCGAGTCACTGCGCTTTGAGTTCGAATCCCACCATGATCATCTTTACCTTTCGACCTACCGAGGCACCAATCCAGTACAATGGCGAAATTATTCTTCTACCTCCCTTTATCACTTTCTCTTTCTTTCTCTGCCTCTGGGTGAAATTGGTTGAAATGTGACTGGAGAGGGATGGGATCCGCCAAGATTAAAATGCTCATGACATGCCGTATGTCAAGGCAGCGCCTCTACGACTCCACCAAGATTTAAGGATATTTTATTTATAATTTTATGCTCACATGTATGCACGCAATGCTTTCTTACATATGCATGAATGCATCTATGTATACATGTATGTAAATACGACCGTTAATTGCCTTAACCCGTACACAAAACATTTTAAAAAAAGGAAACACATTCATAACTCCCGCTAAACCGCTAAACTAACTCTCAACCTTTATTCGCGATTTCATAAACCGGCATAGACGGCACCAGCAACCAAATAGGGAAGACAGACATTATCATGCTTGTATGCATGCATGTATGTATGTTATCTCTTTCTCTTAATTTCGAGTATATGTTTTTGACCGGCCACCTTCCTGGTGGCAAGGTTGTAAAAGAAAAGAAATTGTCATCCCTTGAATCGCAAGAATGTTTTGCAAATGTTGAAGGTGCCAGCTATCGCAGCCATTTGTAGACTATGAATTAGGGAGCTGCGCTCTTTGTCCACAAATCCAAGTTCAGTCATACTTTGGTCCAAGCGGGTTGGTATATAACCCGTAGCTCCAATAATGATGGGTATGAAGCTAAAGGTGTATCTTGTGTATGTATGTATGTATGTATGTATTATGTCATCACATGGTACCATGGGCCCAGCACTATGTGTCAGTAATTGTCACAAGTGTAGTGTTTGTACCAAAGTTTTCAAGTCGCTGGCTGGACTAAAAAGTCACACTCGTTCAGCGCATCGGTAGGGGTTCTACTACATGGATATAAAGTAGTGGCCGTACTCGAAAACGAGTTGGCAGCCACCATGTATGTATGTATGTATGTATGTATGTATGTATGTATGTATGTATGTATGTATGTATGTATGTCAGGTATGTATGTATGTATGTATGTATGTATGTATGTATGTATGTATGTATGTATGTATGTATGTATATATATCAGGTCACCAGTTGGTGCTACTGGTAACATGTATCCCAGTACAACCTGTCTCATGGTCGGGTCGTTGGCGACTAAACTGGCAACCCCACCAAGGTTTCTTAGTGAGGAGGGTGGCTTTGGACATCCTGCAGGACTAAAAACAAAACCTGTCAAAAGGCAAAGGGGCTCTTAAGAGTCAATAGCCATCCAAAATCACCGGGTAGATGACCCCTTAGCCTTTGTCAAGGCAGAATTCTAGGAGAAGGAAAACTCTGATATAACACCTGCAACCCTGATGGTATCCAATGATGTTGAATTGTTCTTCTTTTTGGTAAATATCATCTTGGTTAAGAGAGTGGGACTGGCTTTGTGCAGTGCCTTTGCTCACTATAAAAGCTTCACAGCACAGGCATTGCTTTATATCTGGAGATCTCTCTGCACTTGTCGTCACATGGTACCATGGGCCCAGCACTATGTGTCAATAATTGTCACAGGTGTAGTGTTTGTGCCAGAGTTTTCAAGTCGCTGGCTGGACTGAAAAGTCACACTCGTTCAGCGCATCGGTAGGGGTTCTCCTACATGGATATAAAGTAGTGGCCGTACTCAAAGACGAGTTGGCAGCCACCATGTATGTATGTATGTATGTATGTATGTATATGTGTGTGTATGTACGTATGTATATGTATAAGTATGCATGTATGTATGTACGTATGTATGTATGTGTATGTATGTATCTATGTATGTATGTGTGTGTGTGTGTGTGTACGTATGTATATGTGTAAGTATGCATGTATGTATGTGTGTATGTATGTGTGTACGTATGTATGTATGTATGTATGTATGTATGTATGTATGTATGTATGTATGTATGTGTGTATGTATGTGTGCACGTATGTATGTATGTGTGCACGTATGTATGTATGTATGTATGTATGTATGTATGTATGTATGTATGTATGTATGTATGTATGTATGTATGTATATATATATATATGTATGTATAAACCAAGGAAAAACAAATGTAAACGGTTATTACTGTTATTGTTGAAGTAAGTAGAAAGTGTCATCAACAACATCCTCACTATTATATTGTCGTTATTGTTGTTGTTGTTATTATTGGTGGATTGCCAGTATCGGTAGAGGGTCGGACGCCATGCTTTACAGCAAAGAGTTGCGGCCCTTTATGGTCTGAGTTCAAATCCCACCGAGGTTAACTTTGCCTTTCATCCTTACGGGGTCGATAAAATAAAGTACCAGTAATGTACTGGGTAATTGCTGGTCTTGTGCCTAAAGTAGAAACAATTACTTATTTGTAGTAGTAGTCGTAGCAGCAGCGGTGGTGGTGGTGTTGGCGGTGATGATAGTGGTGGTATTGGTGGTGGTGGTGGTGGTGTTGCTGATAGTGGTGGTATTGGTGGTGGTGGTGGTGGTGGTGATGATAGTGGTGGTATTGGTGGTGGTGGTGGTGGTGGTGGTGGTGGCGGTGATGATAGTGGTGGTATTGGTGGTGGTGGTGGTGGCGCTGATGATGATGTTTTTGTATCATGTTTATAAATTAATTCTTGTCGCAATTTTGAAAAAATATTCCACATGCTTACATGTATATATATATATATATATATATATATATATATATATATATATATATACATATATATATATATATATATATATATATATCCACTCTCAAGAGCGTTTAAACTAATAAACCTTTGTTCGTACTGCCTCTCTGTTTTGTTCCCGTTCCATTTTTCACTATATCTATATATAGATAGATAGATAGATAGATAGATAGATAGATAGATAGATAGAGAGAGAGAGAGAGGGGGGGGGAAGAGAGGGAGGGAGAGGGGGGAGACAGAACGAGAGAGATAAAGAAGGAAGAAAGAGAGAAAAAAGAGCGAGAGAGAATATATATATTTTCAAATCATACAAACATTTAAAACGGAAGTGATTCACATTTTACCGGAAACCAACACGCGTCCTCATTGTCTACTAGATTCAGCATCCCACGAACCCACACACCTGTGTGTCTCACTTCGTCCTTCCCGACCCCCAAACTTAGGCTATTTTCTCATTTTCATTTATATATTTTTTTAACATTTCGCACGCGACAGCACGTGTAAGGAGGTCGGCTTCCAGGATCTAGCATTCATTGCATTTAACACACTACCAAGAGGGTTTGGATGCCCGCCGGAAATTAAAATAAAAATATGGGACTGAACACAACCTACAGGTTTATTTTACAGCGTTAGGGGATTTTTTTTTTTTTTGTCCAATTTATTTATTTTTTTCACTCTTTCTTCAAAATCACTAATGTCTGCATGCAAATTACCATTCAGCGTTTAATAGACTTTGCTAAAGGCCTCTATATAAGCAGTTTACATTGCCATCTATCTACAGAATGTGACAGAGGTTATTGTTCAGAGTAATATATATATATATATACATACATATATATATATACATTTATATATACATATTTATGTATATATATATATATATATATATATATATATATATAGGGAATGTATATACATATATACATATATATATATATATATATATATATATATATATATACATATATTATTGTTACAGATGGGGATTTACATCTGACTAGTTTATAGTCATCTATATTTATTTACATTTTTATTTTTGGACTATAAACGAGTTATTGGCTATAAGATGTATCCTTAATCACATGCCGTATTTCCTCTAATGGTGTCATCAGAGAGACCATTAGTGGCCAATAGCCGGTGGACGTTTGCCAAACTTCCCGTTAAGAATGACAATAATTAATACTAAACATAATAGGTTTCTATCTAATGAAAGATCTCTGTTGTTTATACAAGGATTATTGATATTCACGTCTGATTTATATGACTTGGTCAACATTTAATACTTTCAACTTTTATTTCTTTTTATTTCATTCTCCTATGTTTATCTCTCTCTCTCTCTCGCTCTCTCTCTCTCTCTCTCTCTCTCTCTCTCTCTCTCTCTATCTATCTCTCTCTCTCTCTCTCGCTCTCTCTCTCTCTCTCTCTAGCTTTCTTTCTTTCTTTCTCTCGCTCTCTCTCTATTTCATTTTCTCTATCGCCACCACTTTTCGATATTTCAATACAGAAACATACTCCACTACATTTTTAATAAAAGAGTTTTTCTCTCTCAGTTCGTTTAGCTCTCTATCACCATTGCATAAGTGGTTACTACTTGAGATTGCATTACACTTTTGTTTTTCTTTACAAGTGGTTCATAAATGCAACAGAAGCTATGAAGATGCTATTGTAGGACCATTAAACGATAAACAGTTGCGGGATGGGGGTTAATGGAAAGGAAAGATATATGTTGCTCCCTTTCTCCATCTCTTGAGCCCACAACACCTGATGGAGTAGTACGGATGTACACCAGCTATTTATATCTGCCACTGCTACGGGTCAGAGTTCAAACTTCACCCAGTGATTTCCCTGTCTATCCCTTTTTTTGTTTTCCCGTTCACCTTTTTCCCTGTCGGTCTCTTCGCATCCCTTCAACTGTTCCTTAAATAATAATCACTCCCAAACCACTGTATTTTGATATATCTCCATACCATCTCAGCTTTATTTTCTTTACCATTTGCTCCTATGTGATGTGGTCCAAGTATGTGATGTGGTCCGAATATGTCATGTGGTCAAAGTATGTGATCAGGTCCAAGTATGTAATATGGTCCAAGTATGTAATATGGTCCAAGTATGTGATGTGGTCCAAGTATGTAATATGGTCCAAGTATGTGATGTGGTCCAAGTATGTGATGTGGTCCAAGTATGTGATCTGGTCCAAGTATGTAATATGGTCCAAGTATGTAATATGGTCCAAGTATGTGATGTGGTCCAAGTATGTGATCTGGTCCAAGTATGTAATATGGTCCAAGTATGTGATGTGGTCCAAGTATGTGATCTGGTCCAAGTATGTAATATGGTCCAAGTATGTAATATGGTCCAAGTATGTGATGTGGTCCAAGTATGTGATCTGGTCCAAGTATGCAATATGGTCCAAGTATGTGATGTGGTCCAAGTATGTGATCTGGTCCAAGTATGTAATATGGTCCAAGTATGTAATATGGTCCAAGTATGTAATATGGTCCAAGTATGTGATCTGGTCCAAGTATGTAATATGGTCCAAGTATGTGATGTGGTCCAAGTATGTGATGTGGTCCAAGTATGTAATATGGTCCAAGTATGTGATGTGGTCCAAGTATGTGATCTGGTCCAAGTATGTAATATGGTCCAAGTATGTGATGTGGTCCAAGTATGTGATCTGGTCCAAGTATGTAATATGGTCCAAGTATGTAATATGGTCCAAGTATGTGATGTGGTCCAAGTATGTGATCTGGTCCAAGTATGTAATATGGTCCAAGTATGTGATGTGGTCCAAGTATGTGATCTGGTCCAAGTATGTAATATGGTCCAAGTATGTGATGTGGTCCAAGTATGTGATGTGGTCCAAGTATGTGATCTGGTCCAAGTATGTAATATGGTCCAAGTATGTGATGTGGTCCAAGTATGTGATCTGGTCCAATTATGTGATGTGGTCCAAGTATGTGATCTGGTCCAAGTATGTAATATGGTCCAATTATGTGATGTGGTCTAAGTATGTGATATGGTCCAAGTATGTAATATGGTCCAAGTATGTAATATGGTCCAATTATGTGATGTGGTCCAAGTATGTAATATGGTCCAAGTATGTAATATGGTCCAATTAGGTGATCTGGTCCAAGTATGTGATATGGTCCAAGTATGTAATATGGTCCAATTATGTGATCTGGTCCAAGTATGTGATATGGTCCAAGTATGTAATATGGTCCAATTAGGTGATCTGGTCCAAGTATGTAATATGGTCCAATTATGTGATGTGGTCCAAGTATGTGATATGGTCCAAGTATGTAATATGGTCCAATTAGGTGATCTGGTCCAAGTATGTAATATGGTCCAATTATGTGATGTGGTCCAAGTATGTGATATGGTCCAAGTATGTAATATGGTCCAATTAGGTGATCTGGTCCAAGTATGTAATATGGTCCAATTATGTGATGTGGTCCAAGTATGTGATATGGTCCAAGTATGTAATATGGTCCAATTAGGTGATCTGGTCCAAGTATGTAATATGGTCCAATTATGTGATCTGGTCCAAGTATGTGATATGGTCCAAGTATGTAATATGGTCCAATTAGGTGATCTGGTCCAAGTATGTAATATGGTCCAATTATGTGATGTGGTCCAAGTATGTGATATGGTCCAAGTATGTAATATGGTCCAAGTATGTGATCTGGTCCAATATGTGATGTGGTCCAAGTATGTGATGTGGTCCAAGTATGTGATGTGGAAGATGTGCTATCATCTCATTTTTAGTGACGGGAGCTTACTGTACATTTCTGCTGTAACGATCCATATCTGCCAGCTGTACAAGAAGATAAATACTACTCAGCCACGTGTCTTTATGCGGTAGTACATTTAAAACGGTAGAAAGTTATTTAAAGAGAAATTGGCTGCAAATTTTCGAGTCGATGACTACATAGAGTGACGTCCGTAGTAATGGTTGTGATAGTTGCAGTGAGCGCCGTGGAATTAGTGGTGGCTTTGGTACTTCTATTTGTGGTAATAGTTGTTGAAATAGTTATAGTTGGGTTTGTGTTGTCGGGGGGGGGGCTTGTGGTGTTGATGGTGGTTGTAGTGTTGGCAGTGATTATTGTGCTGATGATGTTTGTGGTGTTACATAACCAGAGAAATAGTGGTTGTTATATTACATAACCAGAGAAATAGTGGTCGTTATATTACATAACCAGAGAAATAGTGGTCGTTATATTACATAACCAGAGAAATAGTGGTTGTTATATTACATAACCAGAGAAATAGTGGTTGTTATATTACATAACCAGAGAAATAGTGGTTGTTATATTACATAACCAGAGAAATAGTGGTCGTTATATTACATAACCAGAGAAATAGTGGTTGTTATATTACATAACCAGAGAAATAGTGGTTGTTATATTACATAAGATGATAGAGAGTGGTTGTTACATTACATAAGATGATAGAGAGTGGTTGTTACATTACATAAGATGATAGAGAGTGGTTGTTATATTACATAAGATGATAGAGAGTGGTTGTTACATTACATAAGATGATAGAGAGTGGTTGTTACATTACATAAGATGATAGAGAGTGGCTGTTTTCTATTGTAAGCATGAACCCGTATAAACAGATTTTCCTAATTCTTTCGGCTATTATGGGATGTAAAGCGAAGTTTGTGTTTGTGTAATAATTGAAAGGAGGTTACGATTGTGTGTGCATTCAGTTGTTGTCGTTTTTAATGGTTCAGTCGAAGTAGGAAAGACAGCTGGGAATAGAGAGGGGAAACGTTTATCCTCTGACAGGAGACTTAGCAGGAATGCTGGCTACAACGTGGACAAATGTCACCCAAAGGACAAGTGATAGTGTTAAAATGTGGGACGGATTAAGTCGATCACTGAAGAACGAGAACTGTCCCCACAGTTACGTTCTAACAAACTTCTTCACACGTCTTAGGCCGATCTGAGGCTGCGGTAGAAGTCTATTTTTCAAGGTGTTGCACATTGGGATCAAACTCGAAATTAGGAAGTGAATTTCTTCTTTAGGCTGGGTACATGGGGAGATTCGAACTCAGCATTAGAATCTAACGGAACTCTCTTTAATTGCTATTTATAGCATCTTCGATATATCGCCATGTAAAATATTTACATATTGGTAGACTGAGTTGTTGTTTTAAGTGGTGCAGCTATGCTGGTGAGATACTTAAATCTGTTGTCGCTTCATCTCTAATACAAAAGAATTATATCTAACTGATGACGCAAGTTCTACTCATCAAATATAATGAAACAAGTTTAATAATCAGTTAAACCCTGTGATCTCAATAGGATGAGAATTAGTTGCCCAAGGTCGTTCCAACCTTTATATGTTAGTGCTTTGTTCTCATCGAACCTTATAACTCACAGCTAATTAGAAATTAATGGATTATTAATTAATTAATTAAGTAATAAATCACAATTAGCAATTTGTCACAACTTCAATGTTTTCGCGTGCGCATATGTATGCGCAATTGGTTCTTCCTTTTTGAAACAATGAATCAAGAATTTTGAATTTAAGACATCAGAAACTAATTCAGTAATATGAAATCAGAAATATTTCCAGTTCACTGAGCTCTCCTATACACCAATCACTCTACGCTACACCAACGACTATTCTATTGTTTCAGAGAAACAGGATTATACTCATTGTGTAATGCATCATTTCATTGTTTCCCCGTCACCATCACCACCACCACCACAACCATCATTTTATTCTGATTATGTTTGTCACATAGGGTTTAACTGGTTGAATGAATAAAATATTGAACTAACAACTTATGGATTTTGAGTTCATATCTGCTTCTGACATTTCGTTATTTCTGGAAGGAAGAAATTAATAAAGCAGATCGTTTTATGTATTTCTTTTTACCTCGCATTAAGAGATATATAGAAATATTACATGGTGGATGCTTTATGGGGTAATTCATGTCTCGTTTACTTAGTAGTATAGTATTGGAACTGATCAGATCTATAATGTGTTATTTCAACCTTGTTTATTATTTTAGCCATTTCATCCTGCTCCATGTTACAGATTAGTTGTAAAAACTGGAAATGCTAAATGTAAAAAAACCCAAAAAACTAACACTCTGGTACATATATATTTATAACAAGAGACAGTTGGGTGATGGAAACTATCTACATAATCTCAGTTAACAACTACTGAATACAGTATATATATATATATATATATATATATATATATATATATATATATTTAAAAGAATAGAGGTGTAACACACGAGTTGTAAAAGGAAAAGAAAATGCTGACAAATTGTTCCCAGTGAAAAATAGTTTAATTAGGAATAAGTAAAAATTAGTAATAAGTATTGGTTAGTATTCAGTTTTAGTTTTAAGTTTTTACCGGTTGCGCATTTCTTATGCTTTTCAAAAATAATTTTGAGATAGAGCGCCCGTGATGTTTGCTCTAATCTGATTAGTTTTGGAAATTCTACCTATTTTATGTGAAAAAAGTGGCTCCAGAGGTATTAAAATAAGTTTCGCGCCAATTCGTGTTGCAAAAATTCTTGGAGTCAAAACAATTTTGATTGGTCGGTAGAGGTCACGTGAATGTTAAAAATTGATTTTGCGCCAAATGTAGGTTTGTCGAAGAGTGTCCTTTTTCGCCTAATTGAGAAGTCACTGAAAAATAAGTATTTTAAAACAAATATATGTGTGTGTGTGTGTGTGTGTGTGTAGTAAAGAGGTTCATTGTTGTGATAATGGTCAGTAGGGATGTGTGTGTGAATTGCAGTCATGTTGAAAGGTCAACAGTTCAGGTGCCTATTAAGACAAAT
The DNA here is from genome assembly GCA_964016885.1 of Eledone cirrhosa. NCBI lineage: Eukaryota > Metazoa > Mollusca > Cephalopoda > Octopoda > Eledonidae > Eledone > Eledone cirrhosa. Next base: position 4,704,962 of record OZ024743.1, read on the forward strand.
ATGTGTGTGTGTGTGTGTGTGTGTGTGTGTGTGTGTGTGTGTGTGTGTGTGTGTGTGTGTGTGTGTGTGTGTGTGTGTGTGTGTGTGTGTGTGTGTGTGTGTGTATGTGTAGCAGAGTAATTCGTGATAGAGGGATCGGTCAGTAGGAATGTGTCTGTACGTGTGTGGGGGATATTTTAACATGTTGAAAGATATATTTCAGCTCTTGTCTTATACGGAGAAGTGTGTGTGTGTGTGTATATGTCTCTTTGTATGTTAGTGTACGCGTGTGTATGTGTGTATGTATATATATGTGTGTGTGTGTATGTGTGTGTGTGTGTGTGTGTATGTGTCGGGGGGGGGGGTGAACCAGTATTTTTGTGATACTGGTAAAAATGGTGTACATTATTCGATATTTTCAGTAAAAACGATTCTCTCAATAGAACATCAAAAACCTTAATAATAAAAGCTGTGAAATGATGTATAGTATTGTCATAACACCAAGGTGTGTGTGAGTGTCCAGATTGTATGTACTGCAAAGGGAATCCATTGGGCCCTGCCGATTGGAATACTTGTGTACAAATATGTATGTGCCCATCAGTGTGCAATGCATGTGTGCGTATATGTATGTGTGTGTGTCGGCACGTTTATATCTATAGACATCAAAAGGTATGCAAATGTGTGTATATTTGTGTTGCACCATAGAACATGTGTGTTTACGTATGTCATTGTGTTTATATGTGGATAGACATGTATGTAGGATGTATGCTGATGTAGGTATGTATGTTGACGTGTGTATGTTGTGGGTTCGTCTTAGGGAGAAGTGTTTAGACGGGGTCCGTATTTGTTAATAAAGTGAGATTCCTTGCTGATGCGCTGGGTGTGGGTGGCATTATCTTTAAATTTGTAGAGGGGATAGATTCTAAAGTTGGGATGATTTTGGGTGGCACAGATATCAATGTGTTCACTCAGTGGTATTTTCTTGTATTCCCGTATTTTAATTTGGGATCTAGGGACAGTCATGCGTTGGCGGAGGCTGTTTTTGGTCTGGCCTATGTATTGTTCTCTACAACCTGAGCAAGTTAATACATATATTAGATTTTCTGATGCGCATGTGAAATTGTGTTTTACTATAAAACGTTGTCCTTCTTTGAAATAGAATTCCGAACCCTCTATTAAGTTGATGCATATGCCACAGTTGGGTCTATCGCATTTTTTACTGTGGGTTTCGTTGTTGTGGTTGGCAGTACTTTGGCATGTGGTTGGCAGTACTTTGGATGTTTTTCATTGACTTAGATTGTCTTTTGCTCTTTATGATATCGTGTGTTCCAAGGATTTGGTTCATTCTATGGTCCTTTTTTAACACAGGGATGTTCTGGAGGATGGTGTCAAAGGCCTCATTGTTGAGGGGGCTGTGTGTGGAGATGTATGGAAGAGCTTTTAGGGTGTCTTGGGTACTGAGTTTTAGGGCACGTTGGATTCCATTGTCAATTAGTGATGCAGGGTAGTCCCTGCCTATGAGTGTGTCCTTTAGTTCTTGTAGCCGTAAGTAACAGGTGTTTTTATTGGAGACTATAGTACAGATTCTCTTGGCTAAGTTGTAGGGAATATTAATTTTAACGTGTCTAGGGTGGCAAGAGTTGAAAGGAAGATATTGCTTGGAGTCTGTGGGCTTGTAGTATATGTCTGTTTCAATTTTTTGTTATGAATCTTAATGAGAATGTCGAGGAAGGGGAGTTGTTGATGGCTGTATTCCATCGTAATATTCGCGTACAATCTGGACACTCACACACACCTTGGTGTTATGACAATACTATATATCATTTCACACTTTCTATTATTAATGTTTTTTATGTTCTCTTGAGAGAACCGTTTTTGCTGAAAATATCGAATAATGTACACCATTTTTACCAGTATCACAAAAATACTGGTCCACCCCACACACACACACACATACACACATACACACACACACACACACACACACATATATATATATACACACACATACACACGCGTACACTAACATACAAAGAGACATATACACACACACACACACACTTCTCCGTATAAGACAAGAGCTGAAATATATCTTTCAACATGTTAAAATATCCCCCACACACGTACAGACACATTCCTACTCACCGATCCCTCTACCACGAATTACTCTGCTACACACACACACACACACACACACACACACACACACACACACACACACACACACACACACACACACATATTTGTCTTAATAGGCACCTGAACTGTTGACCTTTCAACATGACTGCAATTCACACACACATCCCTACTGACCATTATCACAACAATGAACCTCTTTACTACACACACACACACACACATACACATATTTGTCTTAAAAGACTTATTTTTCAGTGACTTCTCAATCAGGCGAAAAAGGACACTCTTCGACAACCCTACATTTGGCGCAAAATCAATTTTTAACATTCACATGACCTCTACTGACCAATCAAAATTGTTTTGACCCCAAGAATTTTTGCAACACGAATTGGCGCGAAACTTATTTTAATACCTCTGGAGCCACTTTTTTCACATAAAACAGGTAGAATTTCCAAAACTAATCAGATTAAAGCAAACATCACGGGCGCTCTATCTCAAAATTATTTTTGAAAAGCATAAGAAATGCGCAACCGGTAAAAACTTAAAACTAAAACTGAATACTAACCAATACTTATTATTAATTTTTACTTATTCCTAATTAAACTATTTTTCACTGGGAACAATTTGTCAGCATTTTCTTTTCCTTTTACTAATATATATATATATATATCGACAATCGATGGACTTTTGTCAAATCGGACCGGGGAAACAATGTTTCCATTGGTCTTTCCAATTGCTAATACTGTCTATCGGTCGCAACTCCGGATAGAAGGAGCAACGTGAAATAAAGTGTCTTGCTCAAAGACATAACACAACCCCGGTCTGGGAATCGAACTCACAACCTCACGATTGCGAATCCAATTCTCTAACTCAGCCACGCGCTTTCACAAATGTATATATACCTATATATATACAGGTAAAATTCCTTTGATAACGATTACCATTATAAGAAATTTTTCAGTATAACGAATTTTTTTCAATCCCTGGCCATATGCTCAATGTGTTAGGTCGATCTCGTTATAAAGAATTTTTCGTTACAACGAATTGTTTTTATACCCCGTGAATTTCGTTATAACGGAAATACTGTATACAGAAATACGCATATCCAATGCATGTGTATTCCCGTAATTCCTGATGTAAGGGCACCGTAGTGGCATACGACGTTTCTAGAGCATTTTAAGCTAGGCTGAGCCCATCACTTTCCAGGTCTGTACTCAGCAGATTTCTTCCAGAGAAGGATACAAAGTGAGAAAGAAGTATAGAGGAAGAATCGAACCGAGTACTTGACATGCATCTATTTTCGACCGCGAAAGGATGAAAGGCAAAGTTGACATCAGCGGGATTTCAGCCGAGTGAGCAGAAAGCATTCTATTTGACGCTCTAACCACTGCCAATTCATCGCCTAATATCCACAAACTGCTCTAAATAACTTCGTGTACTCTCTACGATTAAAAACAGATAGCGTTAAGAAAACATGAATAACATTCCGAAATTTATTTCTTCAATTCTAGACGACACTATACAAACATATGTTCCTCTCTGGGTGTTTGGATTTACTTATCCATATTCCTGGCAATAATATATAATTCCCACGAACGCCTTCCTTTAACTACAGTAAGGAACCTCTCTACCGTTCTTTTATCGTATATTTAGAAGGAACGGCAGCACCCATATCCGTTTGCAAGTATCCGAGGTTGGTGAAAATGGAGGAGGATAAAGGCATGCTCAAACGGAAAACCTGGTCACAGTACCTGTAACAAAATGATAATCATTGAGTTAATGTTGTCTTTTCCTTACCGTATAAATATTTCTAATTAATTTTTTTTTATGTTCAGTTCATTAAATATGTTAATAACTTAACTATTTAGGGATATATTGTTTCAGAGAAATGTATGTTACATTATACAGTAATGATGGTGGTGTGTTGTCTATTGTGAAGATTTTCATAGTCAGAGCAACTAGCCTGAAGTTGATGTAAGAGGCTTTTAATAGTAAACAAAGGAAAATAAACTTCGGCACACACTTATGTTATATATATATATATATATATATATATATATATATGTGTGTGTGTGTGTGCGTGTGTGTGTGTGTGTGTGTGTGTGTGTGTGTGTGTGTGTGTGTGTGTGTGTGTGTGTGTGTGTGTGTGTGTGCGTGCGCGCGTGTGTGTGTTAGTAGATAGGTAGGTAAGTAGGTAGGCAAGTAGGTAGGTAGGTAAGTAGATAGGTAGGCAAGTAGGTAGGTAAGTAGGTAGGTATGTAGATAGGCAAGAAGATTTGTAAGTAGATAGATAGGTAGGTAGGTAGGTAGGTAGGTAGGTAGGTAGGTAGGTAGGTAGGTAGGTAGGTAGGTAGGTAGGTAGGCTAAATCATACATGCATAAAGTCATAAACAAATACGCTGTGGACATTTTCCATATCTGCATTTTAAATTAATGGTGTGACATATATAAATACACGCATGCTTACACATGTTATATACAGCCGGACGGAAATGTTTGACACTTCAATAAGCCCTTACAATAGAGCCTTGTAATTGTGTGAATGTCTTGTTCTGGCTTAGTAGAAGAGAACTGGTCGAATAAATAAGCTACTGGACTCCAAGCTCAGATATCTTGATATCCAACCCATTGCAGAGATTTCGTCATAAATTTGGATAGCACAATTACTTAAAACCAACCGGCAAAAGACCCAGAGGTAGACCCCGAACACGATGGTTGGGTAACATTCATGAGCTTGGCTGGTCTCGCTTGGGGATCCAGTCGGGTCAGTTGGAGATGGTTGCTTCTGAAAGACCCACTGGAAGGGGCGTTTGGGGACTCTACCCCAATGACCCTCTCAGGAAGAAGAAGAAGAAGAAGAAGAAGAAGAAGAAGAAGAAGAAGATTAATTTTATGTGCATATCTTAACAAATTAGCGGAGTTGTTTGAGTAACGTGTAGATATTTTGCAGTATTCGTTCTGTCTTTCGGAACTCTTCATTTCAAACTGCTTAAAAGCAGGACGGGTTGCTTTTCAGTTATCTGTCCCTGCTCTTTGCGTTCTAAATTCGAATGCCGTCTCTGAATTCTGGACAGAATGAACATGAAGGCCTGCAACACACATATATAACCCAGTAACAACAAAGCGAAGTTTCATACTGCAAAAGATAGAAAACCAGTAATGCAAAGCAAAATCTCAGTCCATTTAACTGAAAAGGTTTCAAATCAATTTGAGGATGTTACTTCAGATTGAATGGCACCTTATCTAGTTACGGTGGGGATTGTTGAGAATGATTTTTCTCAATCTAGTTAATCACATCAAACTGGTCCTAGAAATGGGAACAAAAACATTGTCCCCTAATCAGCCTCATCTCGGAATCCTAAAATGTTTCAGTTACTCTTGACATTCAATCCAAGATATAATTCTGATTATGTACGATGTAAAATTCATCACGAAACAGATATACATCTGACATATACACAATATTTATATAAAATACATAAATATATGAATGCATACGTACATCCATCCATCCCTTCAACCCTACACACATACATACATACATACATACATACATACATACATACATACATACATACACACACATTCACTCACACACACACGCAAAAACATACTCAAACGCTGAATGCTTTTATTTTTAATATCACGTCTTTTTTGGAAACGGAATGGTAAGAATGTGTGTGTGTGTGTGTCTGTGTGTGTGTGTGTGCGTGTGTGTGTGTGTGCATGTATGTGTATGTGTATGTGTGCATGTATGTGAGAGATAGAGAGAGGGGGAGATAGATAGATAGATAGATAGAGAGAGAGAGAGAGAGAGAGAGAGAGAGAGAGAGAGAGAGAGAGAGAGAGAGAGAGAGAGAGAGAGAGTAAGAGAACTAAAGTGGAATCCATTGTATTAAAGAGGTTGTATGTGTGGTGTAAATTGTCTGCCACGTTGTGAAAAGACGACAGTAAGAGTGCTTATGCAAGAGATAGATAAAGAGAGAAAGAAAGAGAAAATGAAAGAGAGAAGCAGGGTGGTAGTGGTGGTCGCAAATGCCCACACTTTTTTTATTTTTTTTAATCTCATGTCTTAATGGAAACCGGATGGTAGGAATGCATGTGTGAGTGTGTGTATGTGTGTGTGTGTGTGTGTGTGTGTGTGTGTGTGTGTGTGTGTGAGGGGTGCTGAAAAGTTTCTGGCTTTGGTAAAAGAAATTACAGGCGCATCAGTTAATTTTGATTTTGTTCAATATATTCCCCTCTCAGATTTGTGTGTGTGATATTTTGATTTCAATCAATAAAGTCCCAATCCAATACAGGGATCTATTCTTCCTCTGCTTCTCTTTATCACTTTCCTTCTCTTTCTATCGCTGAAAGGATGAATTCTGCACAAGACACGTCATGTTAGGACGGTGCCCCTACGACTCCATCGGAAGTTAAGGATGCTTCATTGAACATTACGGAAACAATTGGATGGTCATGTCCTATTACGACAATCTCTTTTCACACAATCTTATGTCACAATGTAGTAGAATATGTGAACATCATTGCAATATAGGAATATTACTTTAATCAATGCCAGTTAGCAGAGGTGATAGAGAACAGAAAGCATTTACTGATTTTCCGTATTTCAGTATTTTGTTTCATATTCCTATTGTTTCATATTGTTCTAAAGAAGTTCACGGCCACTGATCAAGCTTGGGTTTTTAACAGACAAGTAGTTAAGGACTGGGATTGATTTAATCGACCATACTCGTCCACCTACAAAACAAGCGATGTATTGACAGAATCATTGGGATATACCGGTTCCTTGCATTGTGAATTCATATCCCACCGAAGTCCACTTTGACTTTCATCCTACCAGGGTCGGTAAACAGAGTAGCAGTCTTTGTGATAGACTGACAGAATCGTTAGTGGGTTGGATGGGGTGACTTGTGGTTTTTCTCCCGGATTTTTTTTGGTTTTGAGTTAACATTCCTGCGTGGTCCACGGCTGTTTCATTTAAATTGTCACCGTTTGACCCTTGGATGCCTGAAGAGGAGTCTTTCTACTCTTTTACAAACATTCCAGCCAGATCTCTAATTTGAGAATAACCTTCTCCTTTCTTTCTTCACCCTTCCTTTTCATGAGTCTCGGTGGAAGTGAAAGTCGTTATAAGCCTTATACTTACTTCTGACTAAATGATAAATAAACTTGGCGTTAAATCTTGTCGAACCCTATCAATATTCCTCACACAAACATAGTAACTACTGTCGGATTGACTGAAATGATGTAATGTTGAACTACATACATGTCATACTGTATTCAGATACTCATTTTACATTTCGAGTTCAAATTTCACTGGATTTGATTCAGGTTCAACAAATGATAGGTACCAGCAGTGTATTAAAGTTATTGTTCAGACCCATGGCAACATTGGTTGAACAGATCTATAATCAAAGACATTCTAGCCATTGTAGTATCTTCTGACTTGTGCTTCTTTTCTTCGTGATGTTAGTGTATGGTTTGTGGGAAATTTGGCTGCTGAGGTAGATTCAACCAACTCTACTCACCTTTTCTACACGTATGAAACATTATGTCGAAATTAGAATTGAAAATTTCACTTAATGCTCAAGAGGTAATGATCAAGATACCTCAGTTTCAAATATCTGATTAAACCCATTCATATAATATATACACATTGACTCTGCACAAGATCGTCACAAAATTTAATTTTCCTTCTTTTCCAGTCTCATTGATTGTTTTGTCCCACTCATCTAAGAAAGGCATTCGCATTCCAAATTAACTGGGACTTTTTAATATCGTACACCTTGTCCATAAAAGTAATTTAATAGGTTGATATATTGGTAGGTGACGAAAAGGTAAGCTGGTCGACAGGTATGTAGCTAGGTGGGTAGGTGAATAGTTAAGTATGTAGGTAGGGAGATAAGTAGGTTGGTAGAGAATAGCCGGTTACTAGGTAATAGGAGAAGGGAAGAAAATAAGCATGTGTGTTATACACACACACGAACGCATATACATACATACACAGGGGCGATGGAAGTATTTTTTGTGTGTTGAGGGTGAGGGCAAATTTGGTTGTAGTGATTACTTTAGCTCTTAGCACTCTAAAATGGTCAGAAAACTTCGATATGCGATTAACATAACATATACATAAATTGAAGTGCATATCCAAATAGATGTGTTTTGGTAGTTTGGGGAGAAAAAAATTTATTATTGGCGGGATCATGGCCCCACTGCCCCCTCCCCCAGTTCCACCGCCCCTTATATATATATATATATATATATATATATATATATATATATATATATATATATATATATATATATATATATATATATAGTAATAATAATAAATTTGAAGACTAAAATCCAAAGAGGGTTCGATAAGGATAAATATATATCAAATATATAAGAACCGTAGAGCAAATATTTATTAAAATAGCAGATTAAAGTTTAAGCAAGAATCGCTGCTTTCACCCTTAACAGGATCTTCTGAAACTCAGAAGATCCCGTTAAGGGTGAAAGGAGCGATTCTTTGCTTAAACTTTAATCTGCTATTTTAATATATATATGCAGAGGTTATATTTAATTTGTTGGGATTCAACAAGCTTAAAAAATGTTATAACTGATATAAAGCACTCAACAAGTATATATATATAATGTAAAGAAAATTATGCTCTGTACCCTTTCCTAAGGGGTTGATATATCGAGCTTCTCCGCATTTGGTAATAAACTGCTATTATGCCTAATGTATTCATCTCCTATACACACACACACACACACACACACACACACACACACACACACACATATATATATATATATATATATATATATATATATATATATATATATATAGAGAGAGAGAGAGAGAGAGAGAGAGAGAGAGAGAGCGAGAGAGAGAGAGAGAGAGAGAGAAATGTATGACCCCGGCGGCAGAGCTCAAGCCGTTTCGACGGCTATTTCTGGACTGAGACCAGAAATAGCCGTCGAAACAGCTTGAGCTCTGCCGTTGGGGTCATACATTTTCCTATTACCCACTCTACTACCCTAAGTATTGAGTACTCTGGTGCGTTATGGTCCATCTGGTTCCTTACCACAACTCCTTCGTTATATATATATAGAGATAGATAGATAGATAGATAGATAGATTTCTTTATTAGCCACAAGGGCGCAACAAGAAAGAGGACAATACAAAGACATGCCGGGGATTTTACATACAGTCGTGTAAAAAATATAAAAACAAACAATTTCAACAATCGAAATCCCCAATAGGGGGGAGGCGCCACAAATGGGTTGTTTAATACCCCGTTGATAGAACAACCCTCAACTTGAGGAGCGTGTTGTGCAAGTGCTCCTTTCTTCCTTTTGCTCTCTTCCTCAACCTACAGGCTTATAAACAGAGAAGGCCCAATCACTCGGGCCATTTTCGCTTCATTCACCCACCTTTCAGTAAATTTACTGGGGTGCAGTGCCTCTCTCTCCACCCTGATTCTCCTTCTAAAGTGATACTTAAAGAAGGGAATCAATTGTTGTCCGGAGAGAAAGGCATCTGTCCTCAGTCCTCTCAACCTCGTCCACCATATAACTTCTTTCACCATAGCCACCGTACAGAGGAAAACCGCCTCTCTTTCGTTTTTGAAAGAGTCTGGCGGTTTGATCCTTACTATGGACTCGGCAGTCAATTGTATTTGTCCCATACGTGACAGCAGTTGTTCTGCATAGTTCCACAGGTCGCTTACGCCCGGGCAGTGTACAATTGCGTGCAGAACTGTTTCAATGTCCTGCGCACATCTTGGACACGTCCTCTTGGAAGGATCCCTGCCAGGGCGTCCGTGCCTATAGATCTTGTCACGAACCGGTAGAGCTCCTCGGTAGCACTGCCAGGCCAGGGACCTCTGGAAGTTGTCCATAGGTCCCGGGCGGAAAGTCCTACCAAACATACTGGTGAGCTCATCGTCTTCAACGCCCAGAGTCTCTCCGAGCACGTCGTCGCCCTTGTAACGTACAATCCCTCTATAGAATGTCGAAGTGGAGTCTCCACTGATTGCTGCGCCCGCTTGCCAGAGGACTGTGAGCGCCTGAGCGCATTCAATGTGCTAGGCGCCCATCGTTTTCGGTCTTTTCTTCACCCAGGACTGCAGCTCCGTTAGCGAGACGAGCTGTGGGAAAGCCTGTCTCACAAACGGTGCCCACACCGGTTGGGGCTCGGTGAGGAATACCTGGACATGCCGCAGCCTCAGCGCATGTTTGTGCATCATCAGCCACGGCATTCCCAGCCCTCCGTTGGAAGGGTGCTGACAGCAGACGGATCTCCTCACCAGCGGAGCCTGCTTCTTCCACAGAAACTGGAAGAGCATGCGTTCCATCTTGGCGAGGTGTTCACGGGGACAAGGCACGACAGTCAAGCGGTAGTAGATGACGGACGCTATGAAAGTGTTCGCCACCTCCGCTCGACCTTTCAAGGACAGTTTGCACTCTGCCCACTTCTGAGTGAGTGCAAACACCTTGGCCGTGACCTCGTTCCAGTTTTTCTCCACCTGGAGGTCTGGACCGAACCAGACCCCGAGCAATTTCACCGGTCCGTCCGTCCAGCGTCCAACGACGCTGTCGGATGTCATCGGTTTGCCTCTCCACGTACCGAGTTGCAAACCGACAGACTTGTCTGGGTTTAGTTTTGCTCCCGTCAGCGTTTCGTATTCTTTCAGTATGTTGCCGATCACCCCGATTTCCGAGGTGCTCGACACCATTACTGTCACGTCGTCGGCATAAGCCGACGCCGCTTTGCGCAGTCCCGGTTCTAGGGGGATGCCCTGCAACAGCTCCAATTTCCGCAGTAGTGGCTCTAGAGTCAATACATACAGAATGGAGGAGAGAGGGCATCCCTGTCGAATGGAACGCGTGATTGCGAACGGCTCCGATAGGTAGCCGTTCACCTTGACTCTCGAGCAGATGCTGGTGTGCATCGCCTCGATCCATCCTCTGAACACGGGACCGAAACCGGCCGCCTTGAGAACCGCTTCCAAGTATCGATGGTCGACCCTATCGAATGCCTTAGACTGATCCAAGTTGATCAGAGCCCCACCGAAGCCGGGTTTACTACCCACCCTCTCTATGATGTATCGCATGAGGTGGAGGTTGTCGTGTATGGACCTGGTCGGGATTGCACACGTTTGCGCTTTCCCTACCAGGTTCTCGACGACAAGCGCCAACCTCGTCGCTAGCACCTTGGCCAAAATCTTTAACTCTGTGTTGAGCAGAGTTATGGGCCTGAAGTTGTTAAGATAGATAGATAGATAGATAGATTTATCATTGCTATTGGTGAGTTATGTTACTCTAAAGTTTCACTTGCGCACTCACAAGATCGCCAGTCATGTAAGTACACAAGTGAAACTCCAGAGTTACAAGTCCCATCACTTAGCAATAATAAACGAATATTTAAAGTGTACTCCGGTATTAAGTTTTCATTCACGTACTCCCAAGGCAGATTATTTTATTTTACATTAAAAACACATTATATACGACAAAAAACGAACATTACACGAAATTCCATATTTACGAACGTAAACTATACAATTACCGATTTCCCAAGCACCCCTTATTCCCACCCCTCATATTATTTGGGATCCTCTCTATATCCACTACATGACTCTCTCCCATTATTCTTTCTCTGTATCTACAACCACCAAATTCTCCCTCTCTCTATATCTAACATACAAAACACTCCCAATCACCCTATTTATATCAATTTTCTCCAAACTCCCCTCCTCGCTATCTCCACTACACTCTCTCATAATCGCTATTTCTCTCTCTCTCTCTCTCTCTCTCTCTCTCTCTCTCTCTCTACATCACCAACTCCCTCCTCTATATCTTTTACGATACTTACTGTCTCTCCCAATCCCCACTCTATATTTAGCAATATTTATCTTTCCCAACCACCTCATTATATCTACAAGCATTGAAATCTACACCTCTCTATATCTACTACACGTCATTCTCACTCCCAAACCCCTCTATATATCAATTACCACCAAACTCTCCTCCTCTCTATATCTACCATACAACACACACACTCTCTCTCTCTCTCTCTCTCTCTCTCTCTCTCTCTCTCTCTCTCTCTCTCTCTCTCTCTCTCTCTCTCTCTTTCCTTCTCACTCTATCCATCACTACCAAACGCCCCCTCTCTATATCTAACAATACATATCTCTATCAATCCTCTCCCTCTATTCATTACCACCATCGCTGGCTGATCTTGAGGACTTTCCGGACAAGAGACCGAGAGACCATGTTGATACTATGGAGGACATTTGTCCTAAGCCGACTGGACTACTGCTTCCAACTGCGGTCACCCCATAGTATCAAACTAACCACGGAGCTTGAGTCAATTCAACGAAGCTACACCAAGTGGATTTCCACGATGAAGGAGATAAGCTACAGGAAGAGGCTAAAGTGGTGCCAAAGATCCCATCTTTCACATCTAGGACAAGAAGCAGTTATTGCAATACACTGCGGTTGAAAGGCCCTCAACTCTTCAACAAGCTGCCAAGAAATTCTAGAGATCTGCATGGTTAAGAAGCTAACCTGGGGATAGCAGCAAGGAATTCCCTCTTAGACCAATGGCCAGCCAATACAGGATGGAGATAGAACGTGTAGCAACAAGGGCGGTGCCCTGCCCCAGCATGGCCTCAGGACCCCGACGGCTGGAGCTCAGCCATCGGAGTCCTGACTCTTTTCCTATGTGTATATATATATATATATATATATATATATATATATATATAGAGAGAGAGAGAGAGAGAGAGAGAGATATAGATAGGTAAATATACACGGGTGTGTATGATTGTGTATAGAAGATTATGTTAATAAGAGGAATTCCAACTTTGTCTGATTTACTCGTTTTATTTACAATCCTTTAAAATATATAATGGTATTATAATGAAATAGTATGATAGAATATTACATTCTAAGTGTTAATTGAACAAGTACTTTCATGCTTTCGCAATCTTCAGGTTCATAATATGTGGTGACAGTCGAGTTTGCAATTTTCAACTGTTGAAAATTGCAAACTCGACTGTCACCACATATTATGAACCTGAAGATTGCGAAAGCATGAAAGTACTTGTTCAATTAACAC
>OZ024743.1:4720698-4723198 GCA_964016885.1 Eledone cirrhosa
ATTATAGAAATGACAGTAAAAGGTATAGCTCAATGTAATTAAACAGAGCCGAAGAATTATGAAAATAAAACAAAGAAGCCTTCAATACATCAAAAGTCTTTATTAGCCAACAATGTTTCGTCCTATTAAGGACTCATCAGGGCAATTAAAACCACAAGAAGTACTATCGGCCAATACAAGCCGAAAACTCCGAAGAATATGGAGTGTACATACACTAAAGTATTGGAAGATTATGGGTAAAAATATATAATAAAAATCACTAAGGAGGTGGATAACATTTTGAACCATATTACAAATATAGTCCAAAGCAAAAAAAACCTAGAGCTAAACAAAGGTGGTTATATAGAGCGGGAACTATATATAATACAATATAATATAATATAATATACTTGTAACAATATTAAAATTAAAATTAAAAATTAAGATTAAAAGGCACAATATACATATGTATATATGTACGCACATATACATATACATATACATCAATACACATATCCATCATTAACAGCACAAATTAAACCTTATTAAGAGTTTAAATATAAATAAGCATAATAGGAATAAAAATAATAATAATACGTATATCTAATATACATGAAGTAATGAAATGATTAAAAGTAACACATATAATATATAATAAACTATATAATTATATAATATATAATATAATATAATAGATAATCTCCGGTTAATTTACACAAACAATATAGATGTCACAATAATACTATAATAATAATATAATAATATATAATATATAATGGCATGTAAGTTAACAAATCAATTCATATAGAGTTACAGAGTAGGTGAGAAAAAATATAAATTGTACAATACCCAAAATTATGATGGTACAAAAATATAAACATCTTACATGATATATAAAATTTAACATATCAAAATGGCTCATAAAATCATCGGTAAGTAATAAGGATCAATAGTACAATAACAACTTCAATATAAAATAATGAACATAATATAATATATAATTACTTATAAATACAAGGTTGGTAAACAGACATATATGTGGATGAGTGAATAAGGGCCAGACAGAAAATAGTATGCACAGTAGTATTAATAAATAAATAAATAAAATTAACCGGGAATTAAAAAAACAAAAACAAAAGTATTTACTTAGGTCTCACATGCAGTTAAGTAAAAACTTAGGAAACAACCCAGATAAATGACTCGAAAACCCTATCTGATAAATTAATATTGAAAATATTTAAAATACCTAATAAGGCAATACAATATTAGCTATGGTTTAAGTCATCAAAATTCCTAAACATTAATATTTCACTATAAATATATATATGAAGGAATGAAATATTCTACTATCATTTACATAACGATATCTAAAAAAAAACTGACTTAAGCAGAATTATGGTAGGCTAATAGGGACAGAAAAAAAGAAATGTATGAAGGATACAAAGGAGCATAAAATCACAATCAATATGCTCCTTTGTATCCTCCATACATTTCTTTTTTTCTGTCCCTATTAGCCTACCATAATTATGCTTAAGTCAGTTTTTTTTTAGATATCGTTAGGTAAATGATAGTAGAATATTTCATTCCTTCATATATATATTTATAGTCTGTTTACCAACCTTGTATTTATAAGTAATTATATATTATACTAGCAGTAAAGCCCGGCGTTGCTCGGGGTCGCTCAGTAGCTGTGTTAAAGTTACAATGTTAAGTTTCTTTCTTGGCTTAAAAACTGTAGTGTCTACTGTGCAGACTTGCATGTGGTGTTTTTGATTAATATTCCCTCAACCAACAATATGCCTTATGAAGTTAAGAAAACATAACGATAACCCGAATGTTATAACAAAAGAGGATGCTGGGGATAGAAACTGCACTGGTTATTTATTAACAAAGATCGAAAATGTAAACACTGCAACGCAGAGAAAAACATTAGCGTAACCAAATTATCAGTTATGTCTGTCTGCACGCCTATATCACCTCTCTGCACGACTATCTGTCTGCACGCCTATATCACCTCTCTGCACGACTGTCTGTCTGCACGCCTATATCACCTCTCTGCACGACTATCTGTCTGTACGCCTATATCACCTCTCTGCACGACTGTCTGTCTGCACGCGTATATCACCTCTCTGCACGACTGTCTGTCTGCACGACTGTCTGTCTGCACGCCTAACGACGAAATATTTGCTTGTTTTACGTAGTCTTTAAATAGACTTGTTTTCAAGTAAAAATATTGTTTTAAAATGCTTTTAAATGGAAATGAAGCAAAACGGAAGCTTAGTGTTCGAACTGATGAATTTTGCAGGTCAATATTTTGCTGGCTCAACAACTGTTCGTGTATTGTGTTAATGTCATTTTAAACGCTGAGAAAGCCAACGTAATTTTTTACGTAAGACGCTCAATGTAAACAGAACAAAGGGAAATAACTGATAACTTACGCTCAAAAATCGATACATTATATTCGATTTCGTCACATAGGGTGGGTCAATTTGAAATATGTTTTTTCCGATGTCTTCGCTAG
>OZ024743.1:4728198-4760698 GCA_964016885.1 Eledone cirrhosa
GGAAATACAGGATAGATGTAATATTCGTCTCAGAAAGAGCGAAGATTCCCTGTTAACTCCGTCATATGAGAAAATATGTAGTGGGTTGGAGACAGTTGTAAACTTCGGTGCCTACCTCGACAGCCTGCTGCGACTCTCGGTGGAAGACGCGAAAGACTGTGATAAATCGATACAGGCAGCTGAGAAACGGATGGCGATGTCCGGTTGTGCAAGACGGAGTTTACTTGGTTTGGATGATCTGCTGTGAGAGTTTTACGAGTATATTCCAGACTTCTTCGGCGACATCTTTGCAGACGTCAACTGTAACTGGCAATAGAAGGAGAGAATTCACAGACGCGAACAAAGGATATGTAATGGATAATTTCCGATTCATAACTTTGTTGAATACAGAATTTAAGGCTTTAGTCAAGATGTTTGTAAAAAGATTTTCCATCAAGTGTTTGGTCAGGGAAGCATAAACATGAAGCACAAACAAATGGCTTTGGACAACTTCGATTAATCGAAAGCTTTTGACAAGGTCGACAATCGTTACTTGGCGGCTGATTTCGAGCAGCCGGTTTCAATCCCCTTTTCCGGAACTGGATCGCGGCAATGCAAAGTGGTTGTACAAGCTTAGTGGTAATTAAATGACCACCTCTAAGAACGGTTTCGTATTATTTAGGGATCGTCGGGGATGTCTTCTCTCATTTCTTCCGTATGTGCTGGCTCTCGAGCCAATTACGCGGAAGCTAGAGCTGTTGAAGGGCATCCATTTGTAAGTGGAATGTAGAAGAGCAGAGAGGAAACTATCCCTGAAAAGTCGGTCTATGGTGCTAAATGAAAAAGTTGCCTCCCTCATCATTTACCATCCGACGGTCATGCCTTGTCCCAGTTCTCGTCAGACCAAATTAGAGCGTTTGCTTTTCCACTTCTTGTGGAAAGGGCTTGTCGCACTTGTCAGAATAAATAAAATAAATAATATATACACAATGTTTATAAGGAACAGAAGAATTTGTGACTGCGGTGGAGTCATGATCGAATGGTTAACAATTTCACCGTGCAATCGTGAAATTGTTAACCGTTCTGGGATTATTACACACACACACACACACACACACACACATATATATATATATATATATATATATATATATATATATATATATATATATATATGAGGAGTTTTATTTACCAGAGTCTTTCAATAATATTTTTGAAAGATGAGGGAAAGAGAAAGACGGTTTGTTCTGAATATTCTTATCACCGTGTTTTATGATTTTTAATAATTGTTTCTACGTTTGGAACAAAGCCAGCAATTATCCCAGTGCATTACTGGTACTTTATGTTATCGACCCCCGTAAGGATGAAAGGCAAAGTTAACCTCGGCGGTATTTGAACTCAGACTGTAGAGGACCGTAACTATTTGCTGCAAAGCATGGCGTCCGACCCTCTACCGATACTGCCAACCCACTTTAATAATGCAGAGATGGCGAAAAATATAGAAACGTAACTATAGAGTTAAGATCATTACACGTCACTCGGTAAAAAAGAAGAAGTGATCCTTAATTTGGAACATTTTCCAGACATCTTAAATCAGAGTATGTCTGCACCTGGAAAGTTACTCTTCAAGTTATTTATGTCTTGATGAAGACCGATAGTTACTCATGCGTGTGATTCTTCTTTTCCCATGTCACTGGCATTGCCAAAGGGAAAAGCAAGGGTTAATACTGCTTGTCACCAGGGTCATTGTTTATCAAATCCGAAAGAATTGAAGGTAAAATTGTCTGTATAAATTTTGAACTCGTAAAGCAGTGAGCCAGAAAAATGCTAAAACAAAGTTCTAAGGCATTCTATCTATAAAGACTTTACCAAATTCGTCGCCTTAACACGTTTGTCACTAAACTGCCTGAAGTCACCCCTGGCTCTACGATCAAAAGTGCTTATATGTATCTAAAATATTTTACATTATAATTTCATCTATGAACTTTTGTTAATTTATGTTCCAAACACCGGCTTAATAATGGCAAAGTTAGTTATATTATTAAATCCTCCAAATTCTATATTATTTAAGGAAATAAAAGGGATAAACATTTAAAGAGAAGTCGAGGAAGAGGAGATAAACTGCTTACTTAATATCTAATATGGACTAAAGGGAGACTGAAATCCGATATAAACCAAATATATATGTTAAGTGTCAAAGGTAAGATCGTAAAATGAATTTCTACGTCGACCCAGGAGGTGTCTATGTACCTGAATATTTTATATTCAAGAATTATAAGATGATAGTCGATAAGACGAGCAAAAACAATTAACATTAGCATCTGATGGTCTGTTGATGGCATAAAGGTATACACCTGAAACAATAAATCAGACATTTTGACAACGTGATGGATTGTGGATATTTAATGCCTAACAAAGGACATGTAGTCACACTCGCACATACACACACATACACATACACGCGCACACACACATATATATATATATATATATATATATAAGAGAAAGATGTGTGGGTGCTCGTGGGACGTGAGTGTAAATATGTTTTAATGCGAACTATATATTAACAATCCATTACTTTACATATATGCATACATAAATATATATAAACACACACACACACACACACACACACACACACATATTTATATATACACACACACATATTTATATACACATACACACACACACACATATATATATATATGATTGTTTCTACATTTGGCACAAGGCCAGCAATTACCTTAGTACATTACTGGTACTTTATTTTATCGACCCCGTAAGTATGAAAGGCAAAGTTAACCTCGGCGGGATTAGAACTCAGAATGGCAAGGACCGTAACTCACTGCGTCAAAGCATGGTGTCCGAATCTCTACTGATACTGCCAATCTACCACCCATATAATGCAGGTAAATCAACTATTATAAACGGAAGTGAAAGTTTCTCTAACCTTACACGCACAGACGCGCAAGCGTACATTGTTTTTCTATATGTGCTAGTGAGCGTTGTGCTCATGTAATATTAATGAGGCTTGTATAATTGTTATATGATTAAAGTAGGTAACTAGGCTGGTTGTTCTCTAAGGGGAATATATATATACACACGAACACAGATTTTCTATATGCTTGCCAAATTTTTTATTTGGAATCGTGTGTTGAAACAGTTATACTCTGGGATGGTCATGCTACAAATAAAACACACGCACTAAGTTTTCAAAGTTCTTTTGTCTCACATTCTGTGACCTACTTAATGACTATTTGGGTCCTCCGTGCTTCCTCCTTGTTTCGGTGCTGCTCTAGTTACCCCAACTTTGTTCTTTTCTCGTTCAAAAATAAAAGATAAAAAAATGGAATATCAGAAGCAACATCGAAACGAGGGAGATAAAGAGGTTCAAAACAGTCATCAAGCGCGTTACAGAAAGTGCGACGGAATACATTTGAGGATTAAATAATAGTTTGACTGCCCCAAGCAGTATGTATATGTATAGGGGTAAAAACCGAGAGGTTATATCTATCGTAGGTAACGGACTCAGTGCAAAGGACGAGTTCGCTACAGAGTTAGTTCCACAAAAATTTAGCAAACCATGCTCGAGGAAGCCGTTTCCCCGGCTGGATTTTCAACCCGTGTGTGGATGCTGTGAGAATGGAAATATATATGAGCTGACTGCATTCTGCCCTATTCAAAAACAGTGTAACACATCCGCAGCCGCCTATGAGGCTGAAGTTACATCCACTCGACCGAAAATATGTTGGTATGTCGGAGAGATGGTTTAAAGAACGCTTCCTTAACCATTAGACTACCTTTAGACAATCTAAAGGTAGTCAATCTAAACGATCGTCCACGAAGCTGGCAAGCCACGTATGGTCACTCAAGGATGCAGACGTGAATTTCTTCATTCAATGGAAATTTCTAGTCAAATCCAGGTCATGTGGAAATGGCACAGTGTCCTGTAAGCTGTCGTGAAGAAATTGTGAACGTTTTGCAGAGGTTACGTAATAGTACTTAACTTAATACTAGAACCGATTTTTTTAATCGCTGTCCCCATGCTGCGAAGTGTCTGTTACGAAAGACCCAGGACAACCATAAGTCTAATCCGGAATGAACAAACTCAAACGAAAATTGTCCCACTGCAACAGTCTAATTTGAGTTGTCTCTCTTGATACCAAACTACCGCCATCTACCGCGCAGAACCCAGTCAGCTCACTTCCGTTCCCACTGTGGCCATACATGAGTTGAAAATCCGACCGGTGAGACGTGCGTCTTCGAGTATCGTTTGGTAATTTGTTATGGAACTAAATCTCTCTCTATATATATAGATGTGTGTGTGTGTGTGTGTGTGTGTGTGTGTGTGTGTGTGTGTGTGTGTGTGTGTGTGTGTGTGTGTGTGTGTGTGTGTGTGTGTGTGTGTGTGTGTGTGTGTGTGTGTGTGTGTGTGTGTGTGTGCGTGTGTGTGTGTGTGTGTGTGTGTGCGTGTGTGTACGGTATATATATATATATATATATATATGTGTGAATGACTATGTGTACATAAGTGCGAATACGCAATAACTCTCACTTTCGCTGTCTCTCTTTTTCTGTGTCTATAT
The DNA here is from genome assembly GCA_964016885.1 of Eledone cirrhosa. Classification (NCBI taxonomy): domain Eukaryota; kingdom Metazoa; phylum Mollusca; class Cephalopoda; order Octopoda; family Eledonidae; genus Eledone; species Eledone cirrhosa. The sequence goes on from OZ024743.1 coordinate 4,732,764, forward strand.
ATATATAGGGAGAGAGAGAGATAGAGAGAGAGAGAGAAAGAGAAGGAGAGAGAGAAAGGAATGTCTGGGGTGGCAGCTGAAGGCACGTGATTGAGTGATATAGAGGATTAATGTGTGAGCATGAATGTGGGGGTTGGGGGTCAGAGAGAAAGTAAATATAGACATTAAGTGCTCAATATTTCATGATGAGTATTTGTAGCGTCTAACGAATGATATTGTGATGGCCATATAAAATATGTATTACAGATAATTATCCTAATATGATATACTACCTCCTTTAAGATAAGTGACATATTAGTGCGCCATAATATGCCTTGCAGTCGAGCTCGAGTCGAGTAATGTAGTAGTAGTAGTAGTAGTAGTAGTAGTAGTAGTAGCAACAGCAGCAGCAGCAGTAGTAGTAGTAGTACTAGTAGTAGTAGTAGTAGTAGTAGTAGTAGTAGTAGTAGTAGTAGTAGTAGTGATAGCAGTAGTAGCAGTAGTAGTAGTAGTAGTAGTAGTAGTAGTAGTAGTAGTAGTAGTAGTAGTAGTAGTAGTAGTAGTAGTAGTAGTAGTAGTAGTAGTCGTTGTGGTGGTGGTTATGGTGGTGGTGGTGCTGGTGTTGGCGAAGACGAGGAAATTGCCGAATATGATGACTATGATGATGATGATGACGACAGCATATTGTATTTTGTTGTCTGTTTTTTGTTTTTTATTAATCGACCCAGCCCGACCACTAGATATTATAAACAACAAGCTTGTTAGTTACTGGACGTATGGTTTTGTATGTTAAGGATATTCTCTAAAGTGCCATAAGACTAGTAAAGATCAGCAACAACAAAGCTCAATGAGGTTTTGTTAGTTTGCATCTATGAGTTCGTATCCTGTACAGAATATACTACTGATACACACATAGAAAAGGAGAATGGATCTATATCGGTTGCAGCGATGACTATTAAGTTGTTCAACCAACTGATCTGTCTATTCATTGAATTATAATGGTTCCTGATTTAGACACAAGGCCATTACTGATACTTTCTTTTATCGATCCCATAAGGATGAAAGGCAAAGCTGACCTCGGTGGGATTTCAACTCAAAACGTAAAGGGTCATAAATCTATGATACAAAGCATAATGTCCGACGTTCTACCGATTCTGCCAATTCACCTACAAATATTTCAATATATTATAGAGATTTTGTACCTTTAATGAAATTCTCAGGTAGAATCAGCGTAACACTGTGTATGACAAGATGTGTCTATTGAAGTACAGGTAGAGTCCTTCCGACAGATTTTCGCAAAGTTTTTGTCTACTCAGTTTTATTAGGGCAACGTAGAGCTATGGTAGAAGACATTCAAAATGCTACGCAATGGGATTAAATCCGAGCGTCCATGGTTCAACACCTATACGCGTGCACACACACACACACGCACGCACACACACACACACACACACACACACACACACACACACACACACACACACACACACACACACATACATACACACAAATAGGCATCCACAACTGAAAGGGGTAGCTTCTACACTGTCGATTTGTAAGTGATAGCGACCAAATCTCTCTCAAATCACCGCTTTTATCTTAAAACGGACACATTGGATAATGAAACTCAACAAACACTATACCTGAATGAAAGATGAGACGGTTGGAACTAGTAAGTTCTTGATTGTACAGCTGGTCAATCTGAGTTGACGGTTGACGAAGAGCTAAACAGCGTTGACATATACAGACATATATTAAATGTACACAAGTATATCTTGATTACAATATAACCTGAGTGTTGTGTATGAATATGTCGGTATATTGATAGTCATGAATGTCGCACCCCCCCCCCCACTCATTTCCTCTCTATAACTATCATCTGTATACGCGAATGTATGCATATGTAGATGTAACACGCCAGAGTATGTATGTATGTATGTATATAAATATATATATATATATATATAGACGCACAAATAAGTACGTACACAAAAACACACAAAGACACATGCAAACACACACGCATATCTCTTTCTCTCTCTCTCTCTCTATATATATATATATATATATATATATATATATATATATATATAAACAAATAGTAAAAAGGAAAAAATACAGTAGAAAATGCTAGAGGGATTTTTTCAGTATAACATGAAAACATTTATTTATAAAGTAGGGATTTCCGCATTTAATCGTGTACTGGTTTCAGCTTTATATGCTTTTTCAACGACGGAAGTGTATAGTGCAGTTAAATTGCATATTTATACGAATAATGATAATAGAGAAAATTTCTTTTTAGTTTTTACATACATATTTAGAGAGAAAGTTTCATATTTTTGTCCGTAGTTTTGTTAGTATTGACCAACACTTCAAAACTACGGACAAAAATATGAACTTTCCTCTGTAAATATGTATGTAAAAACTAAAAATATGCAATTTAGATAGATAGATAGACAAACTATATTTATATAGTTCAGAGATTTGATTATACAAAGTCTAAATAGTTTCAAGCTTGATGGAAAAATTTAAAAAAGAATTTCTTAATGTATAGGTAAGAATAAAGTTCAGATAAGAATAAAGTTAAGAGAAAGAGGATGCTGAAAGATTGAAGAAAGAAGTATGAAGATGGGTGAAGTGGGGGGGGGGGGGGGGGCGTAGATCTATTAATAATTGTTTCTACTTTTGGCACAAGGCCACCAATTACTTCAGTATATTACTGGTACTTTATTTTATCGACCCTGTAAGGATGAAAGGCAAAGTTAACCTTGGCGGAATCTGTACTCGGTCCATAAAGGGACGTAACTCTATGCTGGAAAGCATGGCGTCCGACTCGCTACTGAAACTGCGTGCGGGTGCGGAGCATTATGGAATGCGTGTGTTGTAATTGTTTGTATGTGTGTGTATAGAGTAGTGTATATATTGATTGTGATGGTGTATGTCTGGGCGTATTATGAGTGTGTTTGTGGTTTGGTTTATATGTGTGTTCTTTATGCATTGCCAACGGAAGTGTGTGTATGTGTGTACGTGTCTCTGTTCGGTTGCATGTGTGTCTGTTGTAGTTTCTGTGTTCTTACGAGCATGTGTATATGTGTGTCTGTTCGATTGCGTGTGTTTTTTTAGTGTCTGTGTGTAAATGTACGTTGTGTGTATGTAAGTGTATGTTGCATATGTTTGAGGGAGAGTATGTGTGTGTGTGTGTGTCTATGTATAAGTGTGTAAATGTTAAGTCTGACTCTTGTCAGACTGGCACTTAACCCGATTTCATTTGTGTTAAGCAACTGAGAGTAGAACCCTACTGCTGGTACTTATGTTTCGGTGAGTGGACTGGAACCACGTAAATTGAAACTACGACTTAACCATCGTAAAACTATGAACTTAACTACTAGGCTACGCACCTTCACATACACACATATTCATATACACACATATCCATACACACACACACGCTCACACGCACGCACACACACACACACACACACACACACACACACACACACACACACACACACACACACACACACACACATATATATATATATATATATATATATATATAATAATTGTTTTTACTTTTGGCACAAGGCCAGCAAATTAACCAGTGAATTACTGGTACTTTATTTTATCGACCCCGTAAGGATGAAAGGCAAAGTTAACCGCGGCGGGATTTGAACTCAGAATGGCAAGGGCCGTATATATAATAATAACATGAAGAAAGATGTTGATGTTACATAAATCGTTTATTCATAATAATTATTTCAACGGTTCTCTTATGCAATCCAAGATGTAATTCCTGCATTTGTTGTTATGAGAACGGTATCTTCAGATGAAAATAACGATATACTGATATGCCAAAACAACACCTCCTTCTATTCGTGTGCCCAACTCACATGCGAATGTAGAGAGCTTTCTCCTGCTTCCTCCTGTTTTTACCAAAACAAGTTCTACCGTGTGTGTAAAAGTTAAGCAGAAATAACAACACAATCGGTACAGTATATGAAAGGAATATATTAGTTTAACGCTTGAAATAGCAGGAAGAGGGATATATATGACTGAGGCACTCCATCAGTTACGACGATGAGTGTTTCAGTTGAACCGATCAACGGAACAGCCTGGTCATGGAATTAACGTGCATGTGGCTAAGCATTCCACAGACACGCATACCCTTTACGCAGTTCTCAGGGAGATTCAACGTGACACGGAATGTGACAAGGCTGCCCATTCGAACTTCAGGTACAACTTATTTTTGTCAGCAGAGTGGTGCAACGTGAAATAAAATGTCCTACTCAATGACGCAGCGTTTCGCCGGGAATTGAACTCACAGCCTTAAGATTGTAAACCGAATACCCTAAATATATATATATATATATATATATATATATATATATATATATATATATATATATATATGTTTATATATATATATATATATATATATATATATATATATATATATATATATATATATATATATATATATATATGAGATTCTACAGGACTAGAACTGTTTCATTCATTAGAAATCATCAATATATATATATATATATATATATATATATGTTTATATATATATATATATATATATATATATATATATATATATATATATATATATATATATATATATATGTTTATATATATATATATATGCAAAAGTTATATTTAAATTGTTGGGATACAACAAGCAAATATTTTTATAACTGATATAAAGCACTCGACAAATATTTGGAGTAGATATACGATATTAATAAATGGAAACTATATTTATAAAACCATATTTATTTCATTATATATATTTCAAGGATACCAAGTTACATTATGGTATGCCTTCATCAGACAAAATACAATATATAACAGTTTTATAAATAGACATTGACGTACCATTTTAAAAATTGACCGTTGTTTTTGGAGGCCATCAGGATAGTGATTTGTTTACTTTAGTAAGTCATAGTGTTAAGAGTAAGTAAAAAGATGGAGAGAGAGAGAGAAACGTGGAGAAAAGAAAGGGAGAGTTAGATAAAGAAAAAGAAGAAAACAAAAAGAAAAGAGAACAGAGAAAAATAAGGGGGAGATATCAAACCATCAGACAGAGAAAAAGATATATATATATATATAAAACCAAAGATTAATATGGTTCATTGATTACTCAATGAATATAGTTTTACAATAGATTAAAAGCACTCTACAAAGAAGTTTTCTGGAGTTATTAATATTATTCAGAATAATAATAAATGAAGACATTCACATAATCAAAATATATGTTTTATTATATATATTTGGAAGTTACTGTGCTGTTTTTTCAATGGTCTTGATGGTTCAATTCCAGTATTGGCAGTATTGACTGCCAATACTGGAATTGAACCATCAAGACCATTGAGGTATGTCATACGTCAATTCATGTATTTTATCTGACGAGGACGTACTGAAAAAACAGCACAGTAACTTCCAAATATATATAATAAAACATATATTTTGATTATGTGAATGTCTTCATTTATTAATATTCTGAATAATATATATATATGGCCCATGATAAAGGAATATTTTCTTCGTTGGACAAGTGATGAAGCGCTCATATTGGCGTTGGAGATAATATAGTTCTAGTTGGAGAGAATAAAGTTTATACATATATACGACGGGCTTCCGCATAGTGGCTGTCAACCAAATTCTATTCAAACCGTAATTATTGTATAGGAACCATATATGGCCCCATCTCATGCCAGTGCCAGAAAGTGCAGCTACATTTCCATTAAATCACACCATATCGTCTTAAAAATAAAAGGGCTACCTGAAAGTCGGACGTGATAGATTTTCTGCTGGAAAGCCATTGATAAGTCTGCCGAATAATAGCTGACTGGTGACCAAATAACGATGTAGAACATGATAGAAGGTGTGTACCCCGCTTATAAATAGAAATGTCCAATGCCTTATATAATCACAATATAGAAGGCCCTCAGCTGTCATGACTAACCATATGCTTGCATCTTAAAAGTTCCTCAAAGGCTCGGGAAGCGTGGTTTGTGGAAGACCAGCAGTCACCCATGTATGCAAGTCTCCCTTCTCCACAACAGAAAATGCCGATGCGGCATCGCATCGGTGTCGTTTCAACTCACAGCTGGATAGAGTAGCACAACGTCAAATAAAATATCTTGCTTAAGGACACAATGTGCCACCCATTCCGGAATTCGAATTCAGGACTTTAAGATCTGGAGCTCAGGTCCCTACCCAGTAATGCACGCGCCTTACTAATTACAGTATATATACTTGTGTAGTCTTATATTGTTACATCACTTCAATATTTTACCTAGTCCATTACATTTAGCTATAAAACGATTTTCTAAACAACACTTATAAGTAAAGTGAGGCGATATTATTTCAACCAGGGACATAAACCAAGTGATCGTAAGAGTAACTTTAACGCTTACACTTAGCTCACAGAAACCCTAAGTATATATTTCTTAGTTTAGTCTGAGACTTCGTGGTTCTACTTAAAAGGAAAACGACATGTTATGTTCACACCTTTCTAAACTTCCTCTACACTCACAACACAAATTCGAAATACATATCTATAAGGATATAGCCACATGGCTGGCTTTAAAGGTAAATACCATAGTTGTTTGAATTGCTCAGAGTATATTACTGGTAGTCTAAAACTTAAGGAATAATGCTTGATACATTGCCGTCAGCTCTTTCTAAAAACTCACAAACTAAACTTTGAAAGGAAGTACGGGATTTAGCTTTTTGCTACATAAGGTAGCACTTAGGACCTCACAATCTCCAGGTGCCTCACAATAGTTAAAAGGTATATCCGTTTTATTTTTTAATTTTGGTAAAGTCTTCTGGTGTACATCTTTCACAAGGGGCCTTCAAGTTATATATAGCTTAAGGCCTCACCAAGTCTAAATCCGACACAGTTTAAAAGTGTAAAGGAATGAAAAATAAATAAATTAATAAATAAATTAATAAATAAATTGATAAATAAATAGATAAATAAATAATTAAAGCCAGGTAACTTACTGGGTGTGCAATCCTTTATGGTTATCCTTAATTCCATAAGTATACCATTTCTTGGCAGCAATATGTTTTCAATTTTTATGTATTTGTGTATGTGTGTTTGTAGGCAAGCATGTATGTATGCAAGAATGTAGGCATGTATGTGTGTATGTCTGTCTGTATGTGTCTATGTATATATGCATGTATGTATATGTGCATGTATGTATGTATGTATGCATGTATGTGTGTATGTATGTATGCATGTGTGTGTATGTGTATATGTATGTATGTATGTATGTATGTATGTATGTATGTATGTATGTATGTATGTATGTATCGATCTATCTATATATTTGTAAACATGTATGTAAACTTGAATGTATATATGTATGTGTATGCAGAAAAAATTGTAATGCAATGAACGTGTGAGAAAATCAAAAGATTGAAGTGGAATAAATCACGTGAGATACATGTATATAAAATATAGCAGCCTTGTCGCAGTCCATCGCCTGGAACAGGTAAAAGAGTAAAAAAGTAATAATATCCTGGAGAAGTTTTAGTCCGTCATGTAAGCCAGTTGGAAATATTATAAAGCGACTACATGTCTGAACACAGCTATTTAAAGATCTACAGAAACAGAAAATAAAAAGGAAAATAATGCGAAAAAAATAAATATAATAATGTTGATAATGATGATGAGGGAGGATAACGATGATGATGATGGTAGGGATGATGGTAAAACAGGAAGCGTCAGGGGTAGTCAGCAGTAGTGGTGGTAATTGTGGTGAGTATTGTTGAGGTAAGTTTGTGATGTGAAAGCGTCTGAACGCGTGTTTTCTATTCGAGTGTCAAACTTATCCGAGAGACTTTTAAGAAATGGTTGTCTATGACACAAACAACTTGTACTACTTCTGCTACTACGTCTAAATAATAATAATGACAATGATGATGATGTACATATATATAGAGAGGATGAAGAAAATAGGAAAAACAAATATATATATATATACATATATAAGAAAAAAATCAAGTGACGATGATTCTCTAGTAAAAGCACACTCCTATACACTACGCATATACATAATACATGTGCGTACAAGCATGCAAATATACCCTTGCCATCGACACTCAAACCACCGCCATCATGGCTCTCAGCGACGTTCGCGGACGTGCACACGCGCACAGCCCCACGTCTTCTTGCAGGCGGTGCGGACGTGCGCGCGCGCTCATGCACGTGAACCGGAGAGCAGAATCCCCGGTTCTGTCAACAACTACGCTTGTACATCTTGCCACAACATTGATTGACGGTGAGATGCATATATACATATATGTGTGCATATATATATATATATATATATATATATATATATATATATATATATATATACACACACATACATACATGCGTACATATATACACCACACGCATACATGCGTACATATATACATACATACATCCATGCGTAAATATATACACATCTACATACATACAAAGATACATAGATACATACATACATTCATAAAACATGCATGAATACATGCATACATGTATGCATACATGCATGCATACATACATTTATACATGTGTGCACACGCCGCTTATATATATATATATATATATATGTGTGTGTGTGTGTATGAGAGAGAGACAGAGAGAGAGAGAGAGAGAGAGAGAGAGAGAGAGAGAGAGAGAGAGAGAGAGAGAGAGAGAGAGAGAGAGAGAGAGAGAGAGAGAGAGAGAGAGAGAGAAAGAGAGACTGGCTGTGTCAAGATCTACAACACCTTCAAATAATTTCACAGTTTCGGCCTTTATAGAAACTAGCAGAAAACCACCCTTCGGGTGGTTTTCTGCTAGCATGTGTAGTGTGTATAATGATATTATACGCAGGTATATATACATGTAGATATGATACATCAAATAAAATCGTAATTGACAATATACACAGAAATTGAACGAAGACTGTTACACTGTCTTATGTACTCAGTAACGTAATCCATGATACATTAAAAAAAAAGACGATATTATATATAAACTACATTAGGAGAAAATTAGTGACAGAAAATTAGTATGTTTATTTAAGCGATCGCCACCGGAAGTGTTGACATTTGAAAATTTTAAAGAAGTGAATCTTTAAATAAATAATAAAATATATTTAATGAACAGCCACTAAATTTAGTAGATAAATTATGTAATATTCATTCATTATTTATTCAAAGTAATCTAACTTATTTTACTAATGGGATAAAAAATTATAAACCGTACGCAGTCCCGCGCTTCTTACTTTATTATAGTTTAGATTGTTCTTCCAAACCTCTACCCCTAATCACTAATGTCCATTTCGCTTCACGTTCACACACATATATACGTTTTTATCCACACATACACATAATAGACATCTCCGACAAATAACCGAAAGTGGCCTCTTCGCGGTGGCCCCAATAGAGTATTTATCAAACATTTCGACAGCATGTAGAAACTGACTAAATATACCATCAACCATACACAATTAAGTGTAAAATTAAACTTAGAAGAAATGTGTACATACCGTAATTATATCTCTACCATGGTTTCATCCGTATTTTTAGACATCCAATTAATAGGAATGTCTTGAGTTAGGATTCATCAGGAGACAAACTCAAAATCAGACATTTAGTTTCAAAATTAGATTCAAAAATGGCTAAGAATCGCTATGTGGCTGTGGTCAAGCTAGAAAGGATGTGATTGGTTGCTTACGGCGGGTAGGTTTGTTGCTAGAAAGCGCAGCCAAATATCGCCAAATTGAATCTCAACCCAACGGGAGATTATTAAATATAAAGGTTTACATATACATAAAGTTATAGATATATATGTTGCAACCGGTCACTTTTAGGCTCTATGAAGAATTAATAAATTAAATAATTAGAGCAATATATCATAAATCATGTCCTTAGAATTATTAGATAAAATATATACCGTTTCCTCTTCCAATTAGCATAATTAACCATATAAAAAATCAATTAGACCAAGCTATAAGAAGAAATGATATATTGCTCTGATTATTTAATTTATTAATTCTTCAGAGAGCCTAAAAGTGACCGGTTGCAGCATATATATCTATAACTTTATGTATATGTAAACCTTTATATTTTATACATATATATATATATATATATATATATATATATATATATATATATATATATATATATATATATATATATATATATATATATATATATATATATATATATAAATATATATATAACGAAGGAAATGTGGTAAGGAACCAGGTGGACCATAACGCACCAAAGTACTCAATACTTGGGGTAGTAGAGTGGGTAATAGGAACCAGTAAGACCCCGACGGCTGAGCTCAAGCCGTTTCGACGGCTAATTCTGAACTAAATGAAAATTTATCCTGGTATTTAAATAGCCGATCTTCTCAAGGGGTAATTCCATATATGGTCAAAGTGATTGTCAAAAGTCAGTAGTAATTCTGTGATTGCAAATTAGTAGGGGAGATGGTGGCTAAACCTGCCAGTAGGAGAAAGAGGGGAGGGGGTGGAGTAGACCCAATCAAGCGTTGGTAGTGCCAGCTACAGCTGGGCATGAGGTCAAAGAAGATACTGGGGAGGGGGAGGGGGAGGAAGTCGGAACGGTAGTTAGAACAATGAGGGGTAAAAATATATATGAAAGAAAAAATACTGAGAGTGAATAAAAGCGAATAAGTGTAAAGAAAAAAGTAAAGCAAGTTCTACGACCTAAGTCTCAGGCTATTGTTAGGCTAGATAAATAAATAAATAAAGAAAGAAAGAAGTAAAGAAAGAAATAAAGAAATAACGAAATTAGTAAATGAACTAGGTGGGACGGAATAGGCAAGGACCCTTTTAAGAGGTATAAGTACGTAAATCATACGGTGACGGGTGAACAAATGGTGCCAAAATACTAAAGAGACTACCACGAAATAAATAATAAAGGTTTCTATCCCGGGCACAATGCCAGCAACCACCCAGTGCAGCAAAGTAAACTAGTACGAGATAATAATTCTGAGTCCCGAAAAAAATATATACTAATGCTAACTCTAAAAGGTCTTATACAAGCTACATGAAAGTTCGTACGAAGTAAAGGTAGAATACGGAAAAATAAATTCAGAATCCACCCCGCCCAAAAGAAAAGCGAAGAAAGAAAAACGGAAACGAGAAAATAAGGCATAAGTGCCACTAAGAAATATAGAAGGCACGGAAAATAGTGGGAGCGGTCGGAAAAAGGGGGCAAGTATCCGGGGTCTAAACCAGCTGCTATAAAAAGCGGAGTCCATATATGGAATTACCCCTTGAGAAGATCGGCTATTTAAATACCAGAATAAATTTTCATTTAGTCCAGAATTAGCCGTCGAAACGGCTTGAGCTCAGCCGTCGGGGTCTTACTGGTTCCTAAATATATATATATATATATATATATATAAAAGACGTAAAATAAGAAAATATTATAAAAAAAAAAAAAAAAAAAAAAAAAAAATTTTTATTTTTTACTTACTTAAATTTTCACTCTGGAGTGAAAATTTAAGTAAGTAAAAAATTTAAAAAAAAATTTTCTTTTTTTTTTATTTTCTTATTTTACGTCTTTTATATTATTGTTCTGCATTCTCCTGCATTGAACCACCTAGGTACTATGACATAACCTGTGTATTTGCTAGCATGGGCGTGCATCTGTGCGCTTATGTTAGTTGATATATTAAATTATCTATCTATATATATATATATATATATATATATAGAGTATAAAAGAGAAAACACAGGTAAGCATTAAGAGAAGGATTTTATCCAGGTATTTACGACCGTTTCATTGGTAAGTGCAACCTTATATTGCTATACTGCAAATAGCAGCCACTCAATTATAATTGTTGTTCACAGTCCAAATTTTCAAAATAGTGAGTAAGTTACTCTTGAAATAATTCTTAATATATAGAGAAAAACATTTATTTGGAATTGTATTTACTAGTATAGAGAGAGAGGAATCAGAAGGTGAGGGGACAGGCGGAATAGTATAGAGAGAGAGGAAGGGGGAAGAGGTAGGAAGTAGAATGACAAACTGAGAGGTGGAAGGATTCCTTGGTCAGTTTTGATAGCAGACTTCATGTCGTGGAATGTAGTGAGTTAAAGAGAATTAAATTGATCATAGTGGGAGGGATGGATAGAGAGGGAGAGAGAGGGGGGAGATATAAAGAGATAAATATATATACATATGTTGATTTAAAACTGCACTATCCACAAGTGTTTTTTAGCCTTCATATCATGTTCTCCTGTTTTATCTGATGAAAACAAATATTATTGCATGATGATGTTTGTTTTTGAAATGCGCATAATAAAATACATGGAACTCCTTTAACCATCTTTTGATCTTATATATATATATATATATATATATATATATATATATATATATATATAAATAAAGATAATAATGACAAAAATAAAAGCAAAGAAGGGGGTGAGAAAGAAGAAAAGAAAAGATAGCCAAGAAGGGGAGGGAAGGAAGGAAGAAAACGAAGAAATAGAAGAGGAATGAGGGAGAAGAGGGGGATATATGTATTGGTTTTGTGGGTAATTAAAGGGTTTAGATACAACAAGAGGGTATAAAGTCTAAGTATATGCAGTTTGTCAGTTGGTAGTAAGAGGTTAAGGGTTCGATTTGTAGTGCGAAAACTTCTCTTTGAGTCTATGGTTACAATAAATTGATCTCTCGATTTTATTGTTGAGTAACTTATTCTTCGAACTTAAGATGTGGAACAGCTCAAGGTCGCATAATCGACAGCTTCTCATACCACTCTGATATGGAGGCGCGTTCGATAATTTTTTCCACTTCAGGGTGTATTGATGGTTACTTTCCCTCAGTTGCCAGGTCTTGTTTGCAAGGGTAGTTACATAACGGTGCTGGGAATGTTTCATTGCGTAACGGTGTGTATACCAACGGGCTTTAAATGTATTCCCAGTCGCTCCGATGTAATACCATTTCTGGTTGTCTGATTCCACTGTGCATTGGTAAACCATGTTAGACTGCATACATTCATTATGTAATGGACAGGTTTCAGGTAGGTGGCAGTTACAGTTCTTGTCATGGGCAACTTTGGCATTATTTGTGGGCTGCGATGCCTGAACAAGTGTGTTACGTTTTGTTTGCCTATTAGTGGGTGGTTGTGTATTAGATATTCCGTTGTGTTCGGTGGTGATTGTATTGTTATTGTTGTAAATTTGTGTTTTGGTGTTGTTATGTATCTTTTTAGCGTTAAGCATCTTAATGTGTGCTTCTATATTTGGTGCCGTGGAGTAAGATAGTCTAATAGATTTAGTGTTAAGGATTTTGCTGTATCTATGTGAATCTGGAAAGTGCTTATTTATTATTCTAAAGAAGGTAGAGGGTAGGTTAGTACTAATAGAGGTGTTAAATATGGGGTTATACCAAATATATTTTCTACTGCGTGACTTGTTTGATTTCGATGTTGTATTTCTATTTGCCGTATACTTTGCAGTTCTATGCGTAAATACAATTCCAAATAAATGTTTTTCTCTATATATTAAGAATTATTTTAAGAGTAACTTACTATTTTGAAAATTTGGACTGTGAACAACAATTATAATTGAGTGGCTGCTATTTGCAGTATAGCAATATAAGGTTGCACTTACCAATGAAACGGTCGTAAATACCTGGATAAAATCCTTCTCTTAATGCCTACCTGTGTTTTCTCTTTTATACTTTATACTCCAAGATTGAACGGAATTCTTACAAACTTGTGGAGTTACCCCTAACCGTACGTTGAAACCATCCATGAAACTGGCTTTCTTAACCAAAAACTGGATCACAATAAGCAATTTTTTGCTTCTCTAACTATATATATATATATATATATATTGTTATATTTGGGGAGGGTCATATTTGCGTAATATTGCCAGAATTAATAACATATTTAATAACATAATTTCATATAAAAAACATAATTTGTTATATTTGGGGAGGGTCATATTTGCGTAATATTACCAGAATTAATAACATAATTAATAACATAATTTCATATAAAAAACCTCGCAAAACTAATTCATCGCCGCTATATATATATATATATATATATATATATATACGTACGTACATATATACATACATACATACATACATACATACATACATACATACATACATACATACAAACAAAATTTATATATATATATATATATATATGGACAGGCATTCATGTTTTTTTTTTGTTCTTGTTTTTTTTTGTATTAACAAAAACATTAAGTTCGAGCTAACATAATTATTGGAATGATACAAAATATAATTTTTAATCAAATGAATTTACTCTCATATGAGACGAACCCCTGTATTAATCCAATATGTTCTTTTTTTTATAACGAAAGAGTATGATTAGGGAGATTTGGCAGATCGATTTAATTTGGCGTCAGCCTCCCCAGAAACAGAAACAACAACACTGGGAAGGCTGTGTCTATGTCCCAAAAACTTTACTTTCAGTTCACCTAATCGTTGTATGCAATGAGCGTTCTCCCCTTTAATACCAAACCACCTGTAACCTCGCTTTACAAAAGTAGAAAATGAATCGTTGTGACAGAATATTTGCAATTTGGAATCGTGTGGAAATCCTATTGAAGATTAAGATCGATTTGTGAAATCAGTTTATGGAGACCTCGTCTGAATGCGGTTTACGGTTCAAGATTCAAGCTTTTCCGTTGTTAACTTAATTTTATCTGGGTTAAACCAATTCTAGGAAATTAAACTGCAATGACAAGAAATTTTCTACTGACGTGAAATTAATGTTGTATCTAGCCAAGAATAATAATCATAGTCTAATACTATATTCCTTCAATATGTGCGTCGATTCTAAGGAATTATTACTAGATAATTGAACTGGGATTCATGGATGAGATATTGGACAATAAGAAGGTGTTCAATACAGTTACATCATTAAACTTTTAGTCCGGCGGCTGAGTCCACATAACTGTCTGTAGATTCCAAAGAATCGTATAGTTCACTAATCTAAACAACGACAGCTTTGCAGATCATTGACGAATATGTTGTTTGCACAAATTAGTTTAATTTTTGTCAATGAAGAAAAACGCCTTTCATCAGAGGAACAGGTTTGACCATTGCACCCATAACTCACCTCCATAAATTACACAATGCTATAGAATTTACCAAAAATATGGGTTATAAAGAAGTATTATAATCAAATATTTAGTATTTCGTTTCATTTGAATTATATGATCAGGAGTTTTACAGTTAGCCATGTAATCATGGTGAGACTCGAGGAGAAGTCGATTTCCAAAGATGGAAGTTGACTAAAATATTTTATTATCGAGAACAGTTTGTTTCAGTCTGGCCTAGCGGGTAATTTACTGTTACTTTTTAACAAAAGACAATACAATCATAAGAAACCCCCAATGGCACTAAACCACACACTTTTAGAATAAGTGTAGTCGACATTCGATTATTCCAGTGACTTAGTGCTACTTAATTTATCTGCCCAGAAGAAATTGAAGGCAAAGATCGTAGAGATATGTAATTAAGTATGAAAGTTAGATTTTTTTTTTTATTGATTCTGAGATCCAATAATTTTAACAATCTCACATAATAAATGTATATTTGATTGATGATGATAATAATCTTAAATATATATTATTGCCTTCGATCGTGAATAAAATACATGTTTCGTCAAAGAACAACAAGTGCAGACTTATCCGAACCCAAATGAAACCCAGAGAAGAGTAAAATATTAGGTAAACACTTCAAGTATAGACTAATAATTAAAATAGCTGTCATTTCTGACGACACTAACACGGTGATATATTAATAATGTTACAATCTGTTGTAACATTATCTTTTTTTATCGTCACTATCGGATTAATTTGCCCCTTCAAATGGGATTGGTTAATATCAGGCTGAACCTTTTTTTAGATATGAAATATATAGGTTTTGTGAATGTTGGATATCTTACTTGGGTGGTAAGTCTGTCTCCCGTGGCAGTGGGTGAGTTGTTCTGCAATCTGTAAGATATTTAACAAAGTAACAATCAAAACAAACTAGGTTTATTGACTATGTTTTTATGTCACTTGATGACTTCATTATGAAAGTTCCTACAGGTAATATTACACTAAGCAGAGCAGTATGAGGCCATAAAAATCTCTCAATCATAAAAACCTGTCTAAAGTTTTAAAAAATATATATATAAAATTAAAAAAATATTATAGTATTGTCTATCCAGACAGATGTGGTCCTATATAGTTTCATAAAGTTTCTTTAATTCTATACATATTGTTAGTGATATCATTTAAATGGGTATCATTTCGACATGAATCTCTGTGAATGCAGAAACAATATGGAAAGTAAATAGGAGAGGAAATCACCGTTTGACCCCTTAGAGACTAAAATCGTGATGTTGATTAATGAAGATGGAGTACCTTGCAGGTGAGACTTAAATTATCTACCAACAAACAATCCCCTTACCCTGAAGATGCAATGATAAAAGATACAGTGTAACGATGCTTCGTCATTTGAATTAATCGCCGGTAATTTATTGTTATCGTGAAGAATTTGTTGTGTTGTGTTCTCTAATTTTACAAATAAATAGATGGCTTTACACAAAAACATATACAAACACCTGTGCACACATACAGACACACACACACACACACACACACACACACACACACACACACACACACACACACACACACACACACACACACACACACACACACACACACACACACACACACACACGCACACACACACACGCATTTCCCGCTGTTCGGATTTTACATATCTCTATACCCACACCGAATCTCCCATGCATTGAGTACTCCCATGTTTAGTGGTCCCTCTCTCTCTCTCTCTCTCTCTCCCTCTCTCTCTCTCTCTCTCCCTCTCTCTCCCTCTCTCTCTCTCTCTCTCTCTCTCTCTCTTTCTCTCTGTCTTTGCTTTCTATACATAAGGCCTGGTCGTGTGCTTCCATGGCAAATTCTTTACATTTTTCAATTTGTAAAAATGACCATCGTGTTCCTCGAAAATAGGGAATACTAGCTTAGCTCCCTTTCACTGTCACATAACACAGGTAGTGGCGTTGACTACTGTAACCGCCATTTCACAACGAATGCAGTGGGCTAGTGTTTGACCTGTTCCGAGTAGGCTAACTCCCGCCGATGAAGTTACTCTTAGCCGATTAGGTAATGTTTAATAGCATTACCTAATTTCTGTATACACCAGTCCTACATGGACTGCCACCAGCAGACAGGGTAACAGAAACTAGTGCCTAGTCATGGAGAAGTAAATTCTCTATCCTCACGAAATCGTTTCTCTCACTATTAACGTATAAGTGTGCACACAGTTTTCCTTTTTGGTTGGTATCCTAGTGATGCTGGCTTAATTAAAGCATTGAGTGACAGAACGATCGGAGATACAACGGTTCTTCCGATATTATTATTATTATTATTATTATTGAATGCCATGGTTGACGGAGGCTCGGCTCTGTAAGGTATAGTAATTTTTAACCGTTAAAACAATTGTAAATTGTTTAAAACTTGAACCAAATTGTTGATAAAGACACCCTCCTCCTCGTGAGAGGGGTCTTTCTGTCCGTTATTTGGCCCTTCGGGGTTAAATAACCAGTTATTGGGGTTTTGTACCCAAAATTTCATTTTAAACAAAAAAACATGGCTACCAAAAAGAAATTTCATACGTCACTCCCACTCATTCCGTCTTCTTCTTCCTCAATCATCACTACAGCAGAGAGAAGATTGTCTCTCTCCCTCCCTTCTTTAAATGTGTCTCTCTCCCTCCCTTCTCTTTCGCAAGCGACGAAAGAAAAGAAAAGTCTCGTGCAAAGCGTGCAAGGTTTCTCCACGACGACGACGACAGCGACGAAACAGGTGTGCGGGAAATACGAAAACCCAGTTCATTCGTCTGACGTCAGGAATAATAGCAGTAGCAGCCGTAATAACAACAGCAACAGTGACAATGAAAACAACAGTAGCAGCCGCAACAGCATCACCAGCAGCATAAACAACAACAGCATTAGCAGCAGCAACACCAACAACAACCACAGCAACAGCGGCGGAGGCAGTAGTCGTAGTACCTGCAGCAACAAAAGTACCAGCAGCTCTGACGACAACAACAACAGCAGAGAAAAACCAATCTCATTTGCAGGTATTGCGAAAAACTTGGAAACAATCCTCATAACAAATGAGGAATTAGAGGAAGCGAAGAAGATGGTGACAAAGAACGGACACCGAGCAATCTGCAAGGCAGCGAAAAATTTTTTCGAAACCCAAGAGCACTGTACGGTCACGTACCGTACAGTAAGTACAAAATCCCGTAGGGTGGAAAGAGCCACAGAGGCCCAAATACAAAAAGCCTTGGGTCTGTGTGGCAGAGGAAAACGCACATCACCCGAGGCAAAAAATACGCCACCGTAGACGTACTTTTTGCCACACCCCAGGAGGCAAAGGCCCAATCAGTAGTGACCCTAAGGAGCGAGGAAATGGTGTTGGTGCCCTCCTACTGCGGGCAAAAAATTGTGAGGGTCAAACTGACCCACGTCCCCCCCGGAATGACCCCTTCTTGGCTGGCCGCGTCTGTCCTCGTCGGAATCGAGGACAAAACAACTGTACTGCAAGTACGGAAAAAAGTAAGAGAAGATTGGGTCGGCTCCTCCATTGAGATGCTAATCCAAACCAACCAGGAGTGCATCGAAGCTATCCCGGATGTGATAGACTTCGATAACGGCACTCAACTGCCCATAAGTGTTGAGGGCAAACGCCCGAAATGCTTTCGCTGTGGATCGAAGACTCACCTCAGGGCCTTCTGCAACGAGAAGACCCTGAGAAAGGAGAAAACCCCCCTCCTTCCGAATCCGGCTCCACGGCTACCAGCAACAGGACAAGCGGCAACCAGGAACGATAGGTCCGTGGCACCCATACCCACTCCACGGAAATCAAAGACAGCAGCAGCAGTGGAAATATTAACAACAACAACAGCAATACCAAATGCAGCTGCAACAGAGACTCCAGTGCAAACATCACCAACAACAACAAGTGAAAGAGTGGAGCTGGTACCCCTCCCCGACCTTACAGAATCAGACATGGAGTGTGAGGTGGGAGAGGGATGGCAAAAGGTCGCAAGAAGGCACAAACGCAGAAGCAGCGCATCGTCGCCTTTGAAAAGGGAGGAAAGAAATGAGAAAAGGGTAAAGTCTACTGCAAAGAGACCCACAGCAGCAACACCACCAACACCATCACCACCCACACCAGCACCACCATCACCACCGGCGACAACCCCACCGCCAACAACACCTTCAACACCACCACCACAAGCACCAACATCGCAAACACAACAACAAAACACACACACCCAGCAACAACGACAAGAAAATAGCAGAACCACACCCCACCCCCAGAAAAACAAATGCACGGCAATAAACACACACAACAAGAAACTAATGACTTACATAATTGAACACACAGACATTTCACAACAGGACTACATAATACCAGCACCAATCAAAACGCCAACTAACATAAGACTGCTAAAAATAGCACAGAAACAATACACAAACATTAAAACGAAATTCCCCAACGCAGTTGGTGATTTCAGGGACCTAGGAGGAACCATCAATCGAAGAGTATATTCAGACATTCTCTTAGAAGAGCCGACGACCAGCCGAAGGGACGATTCAACGGTCCCTTCACCAGACGATCAAGTGAAAAGGGATGTAAAAACCATCCCTCCTCTACCAAAAGTACGGTAAGTGGTCTTTCCCATCTTTTCCACTCTATTTTAAACATGACCTCACTCAGAATAGGCAGCATAAATGCGCGTGGCTTGGGGTCGTCATGGAAGCAGGGTCACCTGCTCAACGACCTCAGGTCACTAAACATAGATGTAGTGGCCATCAGCGAGACCAGAATCTCCGAAGCACGGGCCTTCGCACCGATCTTCGGCGGCTACGATGTGTACGCATCTCCCAGCCGTCCTGGATCGGGTGGAGGAGTTGCTGTGCTTTTTCGGAGAGGTTTGGATCTCGCCATACGGGCCATCTTCCTGGACCCAGAGGGTAAGCTGGTGGTGCTGGACGTGACCAGCGGAGACGGGCAAGCTTTCAGGCTAGTGGCCGTCTATGCCCCGACAGGAGCAGGGCGGCCTGATTTCTTCCGGCGTCTGGAGACCTTTCTTGGAACGTCGCGCTCTTTAGTGTTAGTGGGCGACTGGAACGGGATCTTAGATGCACGCTGGGACTGTGTGGGATTAGCGGATAGGGGTGGAGGGTGCAAGAGCCTCACCAACCTGCTCAGGCGTTTTGAATTGTCTGACAGGTACCGATTGGATTTCCCGAATGTGCCAATGTGGACTTGGACAAACCGCATAGGGTCATCCAGATCATATCTAGATAGAGTATTTTGTAGGGAAATAGATAGGTCTAGCATAGGCTGTCCACAATTCAAGATAGTCAGCTACACGGACCACAAATTCGTGATCTGTGTGCTTGACTTAGATAGGCTTCATAGACGAGGACCCGGCTACTGGAAGCTAAACGCGTCCTTACCAGCGCGCAAGGCCTACAGAGACCGGATTAGCGAACTAGTTAAACGGGCGTTGACGGGGGCCATCGTCAACAACAAGTGGTGGTTTGCTCTGAAAAGAGCGATTAGAATAGAATCGATTAGATTTAGTAAGGCTTTAGCAATAGAGAAAAATAGAGCAGAGGGAGAACTAGTTAGAAAATTAGACGAGGCGCTTAGCAAAGGCATTGCGACCGACGTGCTTGCGGCGAAATTGGCCCTTGACCAATTCTTCAATGCAAAGCACGAAGGCTGCGTTGTCAGAGCAAGGGTGCGTGCTCTCAGACACGAGGGGACGAAAGCCGTTCAATGGGCCCGAGTGGCGGAGGCGCGTCGTGGCAACAAAGCCACGATCCGGTCTTTGGTGGACCACGACGGGCGCATGCTACTCGATCCCGGGCAAATGTGTGAAGCTTTTCAGCGACACTTCGCTCAGCTGTTCGGGGGCAGCGGTGGGCCGGGTAGAGGGATGGACTTTAGTGTCTACCTCGACGGACTGCCGCGGCTCTCGGCCACTGAGGCGAAGTGTTGCGAAAAGCCGATAACAGCCGCTGAAGTAAGGGAGGCAATGACTGGCTGCACAAGGGGTAAATCGCCTGGTTTGGATGGTCTGCCCTATGAACTTTACGTACAGATGCCAGACTTGTTCGGAGGCCTCTTGGCGGACGTCTACTGCAACTGGCAACAGAACGGGAGAATTCCCAGTTCTGTGAGCCGAGGAGCGGTGGCACTGCTGAGAAAGGATCCGAACAAGGGGGATAACATAGACAATTTCCGGCCCATAACTCTGCTAAACACAGAGTTCAAGATTTTGGCCAAGGTGCTAGCAAAGAGGTTGGCGCTTGTCGTTGGTGGTCTGGTAGGAGAGGCGCAGACATGCGCCATTCCCGACAGATCCATACACGACAACCTCCACCTCATGCGATACATCGTAGAGAGGGTAGCTAAGGAACCTGGCACGGGTGGGTCCTTGATCAATTTAGATCAGTCGAAAGCTTTCGATAGGGTCGACCATCGTTACCTAGCGGCAGTCCTGAGGGCGGCTGGCTTTGGGCCCGTCTTCAGAGGCTGGATCGCTGCCATGCACAGCGACATCTGCTCTGTGGTGAGAGTGAACGGTCACCTGTCGGAACCGTTCAACATCATGCGCTCGGTCCGCCAAGGATGTCCCCTCTCGTCCCTCTTGTACGTATTGACTCTCGAGCCATTACTGCACAAACTGGAGACGTTGAGGGGGGTCCCGCGCGAACTAGGATGCGGAAGATCCGTATCAGCATATGCGGACGATGTCACCGTAGTGGTGTCGAACGCCAAACACATCGAGGCGATCGGCACTACACTAAGAGAATACGAAGCGGTGACAGGAGCAATGATCAACCAGGAAAAGTCAGTGGGCCTGCAGCTCGGCACCTGGAGAGGCAGGTCCATGCCGTCCAACAGCGTCGTCGGGCGCTGGACGGACGGACCGGTTAAATTGCTAGGGGTCTGGTTCGGTCCGGACCTCCAGACGGACAAAAACTGGGACGAGGTGACGAGCAGGGTGGCTTCTCTCACCCAGAAATGGGCGGAGAGGAAGCTATCCCTGAAAGGTCGAGCGGAGGTGGCTAACGCGTACATCGCGTCTGTCATCTGCTACCGCCTAACCGTCGTACCTTGTCCTAAGCCTCGCCTGACTGCGCTGGAGCGTTTGCTCTTTCGCTTTTTGTGGAAGGGACGTGCTCCGATGGTCAGGCGGTCCATCTGTTGTCAACACCCGCTACGTGGAGGGCTGGGCATGCCGTGGCTGATGATGCGCAGGCACGCGCTCAGGCTACGACATCTCCACCTCTTCCTCGACGGTGATCAGGTGTGGTCGCCGTTTGCTAGACGCGTTTTTCCCCAGCTCGTTTCCTTGACGGAGCTGCAGTCCTGGGTCAAGCGAAGACTGAGAGGGAGCGCCTGGAGACTGGAATGTCTTCAGGCGCTCACAGCCCTCGACCAATCGGGCAATGTGATCGGTGGAAACTCCACCTCGGCGTTCTATAGAGGATTAGTGGAGGGGAAGAGCGACGACGTACTTGGGGAAACTCTAGGCGTCGACGAAAATCAACTAGCCAATCTCTTCGGAAGAACTTTCGGGCCAGGGCCTATGGACAACTTCCAGAAATCTCTGGCCTGGCAGTGCTACCGAGGAGCCTTGCCAGTTCGGGATAAACTCTACAGGCATGGAGGTGCCGTCAGCCGGGCATGTCCGAGATGCGCGCAGGGCGACGAAACCGTCCTGCACGCACTCGTCCAGTGTCCGAAAATTGCTGACTTGTGGGTTTATGTCGAACACCTGCTGTCGCGTTTAGGACGGATCCAGCTATCATCTGAGTCTATCGTGAGGATTGCCCCGCCCTCCTCCTTTAGCCGGGAAGGGCAGGCAGTTTTTATCTGTCTGGTGGCCATGGCGAAAGAGATAGTATGGTGGACACGTTTGAAAGGGCTGAAGACGAGCACTTACCTCTTCGGTGATGCTCTGATTGACTTTTTCAAATTTCATTTGAAAAGGAAAATCAGAGTAGAGAAGGAAGTGCTCTCTTCCCAGCATTTTGTTGAAAGATGGGTGAGAGAAGCAAGAATGGCCCGAGTGAATGGGCCGACTCTGAGTATATATCTGTAAACTAAAGGTGGAAAACTGGGAGAGGGCACTTGCCTTGGTGGTCAGGGTCATTGTGGCTTTTTACTGGGCTTTCTCCACAAATGTCCCTCCGAAGTCTCCCCCCTATTGGGGAATTTTTCATTGTTATTTTCATTGTTATTTTTGTTACATCCTCTGTTTTTGTTTTTTTTACACGCAGAAATGCCCATTTGTACCGTCCTGCATTGTCCTGCACTGTCCTTAATGTCTACTTTATGTAAACCCTTGTGGTTAATAAAGAAATCATTATTATTATTATTATTATTATTATTATTATTATTATTATTACAGTTGCATTTATCTTGCTTTATGTTCATACGAGTTATCACCAAGTCACAACCAGTGACCTCAAGAGACAACAAGGTCCGCCATGTTCAAGAAAGAACATACATATTCACACATGCATCTTTAGTGTTTAGACTTGTGACGTACTTATATTGACAGAATCTTCCTTAGTATATGGGCAGTTCCCATTAATACTATCTTTTGTATTTCTCCTATACGCGGGTTTCCTGGGATTTGCGATATGTAATCATTAGACCCCTTAGGTATCATTTCCAGAGCGCCTACAACCACTGGTATTGTTTTAGTTCTCAATTTCCACATTTTTCCAATTTCTATCTCCAGGTGCTTATACTTGCTCAATTTTTCAAATGTTTTTATAGCTACATTCTTGTCTATTGGAACAGACATATCAATTAGCAGGCATACCCTCTTTTGAAAGTCTTTCAATATTATATCAGGTCTGTTTGCATCTATTTTTCGGTCTGTTTGGATGCTAAAGTTCCACAAGATTGAGATGTGATCTTTTTCAAGTATGGGAGGTGGTTGACGCTCCCACCAATTCTTTTGATGGGGCAGGTCAAAATGCTTACACATTATCCAATGTATGTATTGTGCAGCTCTGTCATGCCTGTTTAGGTATTCGGTTGGAGCTATAGGACTGCACATTGAAATTATATGGTCAATGGTCTCTGGTTGTTTTTTACATACACGGCATAATGGGTTGCATCCATTTTTCATTATGTTGGCTTGGTAATTTTTTGTTGGCAGACACTGATCTTGTGCTGATATAATCAGTCCTTCAGTCTCCGATTTCAGTCCAGAGGATGCCAAACATTGATGGGTTAAAGTTTTGTCAACATCAGGATTGTTAGCTCTTTCTGGGTATTTTCCATACAGAGGCTTTTCTTGCCATTTCTTAGCCAGTTTCTGTAGCAGTTCTTTCTTTGCAGTTACTTTTACCTGCTTTGCTTTTTCTGTGTTTTTCATTTCAGCAGTAAATGGGACTTCTGAAATTTGTAGTCCATTACTGTATCTTTGTGCATCTTTTGTAATGGAGTATGATCTTTTGATGCTTTCGTGTTTCAAAACGAGTTTGATCATCCAATCATGTGATTCCCTTAGATATGTAGATAATCCAATTGTTGCAGTTTTCAACGCAATGTCTAACTGGATTAACCCACGTCCTCCTTCTTTCCTAGGGAGATATATTCAATCTGTATCTGCCTTAGGGTGATGCATTCTGTGCATGTTAAGAATTTTCTCATTTTTGTATCGTGCCTACGGATCTCTGTGCTTGACCAGTTGATGACATTGTAACTGTAGGTTACTACTGGTATGGCAAGCGTGTTTATGGCATCGATCCTATTCCTTGCATTCAATTCCGTTCTTAAGATTGCTCTGACTCTGCGGTAACATTCCTTCCCTATCCTTTCCCTCATTGTCGAGTGCTTGATTCCGTCTCCTTCACAAACACCTAGATATTTGTAAGTTTCCTCTTGATCAAGTTCTCTTATCACGTTCCCCCGATCAAGATTAATGTCTGAACTTTTCAGCAGCTTTCCTCAGGTGAGCGTTGCTTTGGCGCATTTATCTAGTCCAAACTCCATTTTAATGTCATCACTGAACTGCTCCACGGTGGATCCTTACAATTGTTCATCATTTTTTGCAAATAGTTTCAGGTCATCCATATAGAACAAGTGATTAATGATTTTGTCATAGACTTTATATCCATGTTTTGTTTCATTGAGCATTTTACTTAATGGTATAAGCGCGATGCAGAATAAAAGCGGTGATAATGAGTCACCCTGAAAAATTCCACAATTAATATTAACTTCTCCAGCTTCCAGTGATTTTTTTTCACTATTCAAAAGGAGTGTCGTTTTCCATGTCTTCATACTGAATGACAAAAACCTCCTGACAACGGGAGATATTTTGAAAATCTCTAAACATTTTTCAATCCGACTGTGTGGCAAACTATCGAATGCTTTTATATAATCTATCCAAGCAATTGATAGAATTTTGTGTCTATTATGACAATCTTCCAGTATCATTTTGTTAACCAAAAGCTGAGCCTCGTTTACACCCCTTCTGCTCATTTGTTATCAGGTGGTTATATGTATATTCAGTTAGGACTGATGTTAACATTTTATACATTGTGGTCAAGCAAGCTATCAGTCTGTAATTTTGGAGATTGTTTGTCTCATTATTCTTCGGAAGCAGGAATGTAATGCCGTTAACTAGCCATGATGGTATCTTTTCTGGCTCGTTAATATATTTCATTGTAAAGTTGGGCTAACAGCTCATGAGACTCTGTGAAGGCATTTATCCAAAAATTTGGTATTTTGTCTTTTCCTGGGAATTTCTATTTGCTGGTTTTTCTAAGAGCCAAACGCAACTGTTCAACTGTTCAACTGTTATTATTATTATTATTATTATTATTATTATTAATATCTTTGAGTCTCAGTCATTGATGTTAGTTAACTGGAAAGTTTGTTGAAATGAATATCAAGCCACTACCTGCAGCCTCAGATATTCAGGACGTATTCAGGACGTTCCCAGCAAGCATGCCTTTTGAAGTGTTCCAAAAAGCGGAGCGGGGCCAATTTTCTTTAACCATCCCTGGAAACTTTTTGAGATAGTACCTAGTGCGCCTATGACAATCGGGACCACTTTGACTTCATGGCAGTTCCAAATCCTTTTTACCTCCCACTTTAAGTCCTGGTATCGGTTAATTTTCTCCCTCTCCTTCTCTTGCACTCTCATGTCGAATGGGCAGGCCATATCCACAATCAGGCACGATCTTTTTTCCTTGTCCAAAACCACCAGGTCAGGTCTATTGTGTTCCAGTTTCTTGTCCGTCTGTATCCTAAAATCCCACAGCACCTTCACCTGATCGTTTTCTATCACCGACTCTGGCGTATGCTCATACCACTTCTCGGAATGTGGTAAATTGTTTACTTTGCATAGGTGCCAGTGGATCACCCTGCCCATCACATCATGTCTCCAGCCCTTATAGTGAGTCTGGGCTAGGTGTTTACTCTCGGATACAATGTGAGCCACAGTCTCCTCTCTCTCTCCACAAATCCTGCACAGTGGGCTAGCCTCCTCCTTGTAAATATGGTGTTTCAGCCACTTCGTTTTGAGGGCCTGCTCTTGCGCAGCCATTAACATTCCTTCTGTAGCCTTTTTAAGGTCTCCTCTTTTCAACCAGTTCCATGTCTGTGGATCTCTGAATTCGGTTTTCTCAAAGAAGGTACTATGAAGGGATTTTTCATGAAGGTTGCTCTTTCTCCTTGATGTTATTTCCTCCTTGGACATCCCCTGGTCTATTGTCCTATCCTTCAGTACAATTCTGAGCATTGGCTCCTTACTATCGGTCACGTATTTGTGTAGGTTGTTTTTCTCCATCTGAACACAGTCCTCTATGCTGATAAGACCTCTTACACCTTCATATCTCCTTAAGTAGAGTCTATCGACATCACCCCTCTTGTGGAACATGTTGTAGATAGTCAATAGCTTCCTAGTCTTCCTATCCATTTCTTTTTGTTCAGCAACATTCCTTCTCAGAATTCCCGCACTGTACCTAATAATAGACACAGCTCGGGAATTTACTGCACTTATGGCATTCCTACTGTTCAGATGTGACTTTAATACGCTCCTTATTCTCCGAATGTATTCAGATTTTATCAATTCCTTCATTTTTTTGTTCTTGATGTCATCAGCCTCCAGAATACCCAAATACTTGTATCCTTTTTCAGTGTCAATTTCCTTTATCATCTCACCTGTTGGTACCTGGATTCCGTTGCTTCTGCTCAATTTACCCCCTCTTCATCACAAGGACTCCACACTTACTAATACCAAATTGCATAGATATATCATTGCTGAAAATACGGACAGTGTCAACAAGCACATCCAACTCCTTCTCACTCTTCCCGAAGAGCTTAAGATCGTCCATGAAGAGGAGGTGATTGATGGTAAGCTCTCCCTTTCCCAACTTGTATCCTGCTCTCACTTTTCGCAGTATAATAGTCAGGGGCATCAGGGCAAGGACAAACAACAGAGGGGACAGACTATCTCCCTGGAAGATACCTCTTTTGATCTTCACGCCTCCGAAGGATTCTCCAGCTGATGTTAACTCTGTTTTCCAGAACTTCATACTTTTGCTCAACAACTGTCTGATGTTATCTGCCACCTTGAAGATCTCTAGGCTTTTGGTGACCCAAGAATAAGGCACCATGTCAAATACCTCTTTGTAGTCTATCCATCCCATAGCAAGACCAGTGTGTCTCCTCATTACCATCTTATCAATAAGTAACTGGTCCTTTGTACCACGGGACTTCTTTCGGCATCCGTTCTGTTCGTCCGGTAACAAGTTGTTTGTGTGGAGATGATGGTAGATTTCCTCAGACACAATG
>OZ024743.1:4763198-4768198 GCA_964016885.1 Eledone cirrhosa
TATATATATATATATATATATATATATATATATATATATATATATATATATATATATATATATATATATATATATATATATATATATATATATATATATATACAATAAATAGAAACTATATTTACAAAACCATATTTATTCTATTATATATATTTCAAGTGTACCAAAACTTTGGTACGCTCTCATCAGATAAAATACAAAGTTTGTTTTATAAATGTTGACATATCCAGGAAGAAGATCTTAACGGTTTAAGTTTTTCCTGGATATCCCTTTTGCTTATATATATATATGTATATAGTGAAAGAGAGACAGTAAGACTGAAAGACATCGTATGTGTGTGCACACATATGAGTCTATTTTCCAAATTTTGCTCGATATTTTTGGAATAAACTACAATTCTTGGTTTGCTACAATAGGAAACAACACTTCAACATAGTTAGTTATGACCCAATTAGTTATGACCTGATCCCAATTCTTGCAATAGGATATTCTCTATTAAAGGCCGCAAAGTGCCAGATGATGGTATTGAACTAGGGGACAGATTAAATCTATCACCGAAGAATATGTACAGCCCCTTTGATTGACATTGTAACAGTTCATTTTCAGTGCTTTAATAACGTAGCCTACGAAGTTATTTGTCCATTATAAATTTAGATCTCAATTACATTTATTAGACTTGAAGTTGAGCTTTCAACTTTGGGTGAAATTTTCTCACTGAATATAAATTCTGCCGATAATCATTATAACATAACCTTATGTTATAAAATTTCATATAATTTTCATCATTTTCTTGTCAATACCGCTTCAATCACATTTCTGATGTTTGTTGCTGTTGTTACTGGTTTTTAATTATTCGCAGTAGGTCTTGCGGTAATTATTTAGAATTTGAAATTCTGACATCAAGTTTTTCTGGAGTTGACTTTGATTTTTCTTCTCATAGAGGTCAATAAAAACTGTACCAGTAATATAATTGTTTCTACATTTGGCACAAGGCCAGCAATTATCCCAGTGGTGCTCTATTTTATCGACCCCGTAAGGATGAAAGCAAAGTTAACCTCGGCGAGATTGGATTTCAGACCATAAAGGGCCGTAACTCTTTGCTGCAAAGCATGGGTCAGACCCTCTACCGATAATGATTTCTACTATAGGCACTAAGCCAGTAATTTGGGAGGAGCGGAAAGTCGGTTAAATCGACCCCAGTACGTTATTGGTGCTTTATGTTATCGACCCCGTAAGGATGAAAGGCAAAGTTAACCTTGGCGGGATTTGAACTCAGACCATAAAGGGCCGTAACTCTTTCATGCAAAGCATGGTGTCAGATCCTCTACCGATAATGCAAGTGGATTTGATTAATTATAGTCCACCTCCCTTTAAAATGTGCTGCATTGATCCAAGCTAAAAATAATCCAGATTAATTTAAACGGAGATTTCTGATTTTTTTTTTACGTTTCAATTGCTGCTTCACAGAGAAATTGAGTCAGGGTTGAGCCAATGGTTCAGAAATAGACATTTGTAACAAAACTCATATCAGTAAAGAATATCAAATGATTTTGCTAGAAAATAAACTAAGATAATTCTATTTCTCTATGTTAAAGTTAAAAATGAATATTCTCCTTCAATTCTGTCCTATTTTATTACGAGATCGAAGGAGCGGGTCATTTATGATCATTGTGAAATATTTACATCTAGATCTAGTTAAATAAGTAAAGAAACCTTATATATATTTATTTGTCTAAGGATTTATTTGAAAAGGATGTGTAGAATTTGAGACCGATGTATTCTTAATGAAATGCGTGTGAATGAACAGCCAAGGATCTGAAATCAACCAGTTGTTCATTGTGTCCTGTGTATCATACATCAGTGTAGAAAAGAAATAAATGAACAAAAACAATAATAAAAAGAAACAATCATAATCATAAAAGCAAACTGAGAAACATTTATACTCAAACACAAAGAAAACAGTACTAGAAAATCAAACAATCTCCTGTTTTGAAAGATTAAATACAAAATTCTTTATTTTCAGATGGATTTAAATTTCATTAGAAAAAAAAACACACAAAAACATATTGCTTACTTGGATGAAATGTATGTGATCTAGTTATATATTATCATTTTTGTAAACTTCTGATTGTCAATAGTCTGGTATTATATATTAGAGCTCTCGATTAAATAAACAGCTGCGATGAAGACACCCAAATGGTTTCGATATTGTAGACGGTAAAATCTGAATCTGCAGAACTGGCCGATATCTATTTGTTTCAACTGTAGAAAAAGAGAGGTACGTGACTAAAGAGAGAAATAAATAAATAAACATACATACTCTAAAAAAAAAAGAATGCAATAAAATATGAGTGCTTTTCTCAATGGCCCACACGTTCATGAAAAATTGCAAAATTTGTAAAATGTCGGACAATCAAAGCAGATGCGAACACTTGACGCGCAATTTCAGATGAGAACCTTTGGTTGTTAGATATTTTGTTTCATTCAACTTCAGTCAATCGATTGATGCTATTGTTGTTATTTAGCCACAGGTCAGGCCTGACCGTACAGACCAATGATCAAAAGCATTCCAGCTGCAACCATTTCGTCTGTTTTGTAAGGACTTTCCATTGAATGGAGTTGACGCTTGTATCCTTGCGTCAGCATACGTGGCTTGCTACCTACGTGGACGATCGCTTATAAAATATGTTGGTGGGTCTTTAGTAAAATATTTTACTGATACTCTTTCTACCTCGTCTATTGACTACGTAAAGGCTGCCTCGTTGGCAATATCAATGAAACGCTAAGTAGACTTATGCAGTGAAAGATCCATAAGCACTTACACCAAACTATATGACTCCTACATGTTTCATTTATTAGTTATTGTTGCACCACCCATATTTTTACATGATGTCTTTTTCTATCATTTCAATCAAATAACTAATATATTTCCTTAGTATAAAGCCTCACTGTTCAAAACAGAGATGATATTGCATTACATGTTTATCTATTCTAAGAGCAATGGCGTATGCCTTCTATTATAATGATTTCCAATTTAGGCTAGCAATTTGGGGGAAAGAGAAAGCCGGTTTTATCGAAACTAGTACTTAACTGGTATTTTATTTTATCGACCCCGTAAGAATTATAGGCAAAGTTGATCTCAACGGGATTGGAACTCAAAACGTAGAAAGATGTAACTATATACCGCAAGGCATTTTTCCCGACGCTTTACGGATTCTACCAATCCACCATGTCTTATAATGACGTAAGTTTTCTATAATAATTCCGCTTTATTTAAAGTCTACTGCTTTATTTATAATATACTAGCATTAAAGCCCGGCGTTGCTCGGGGTCATTAAGTTACCAAAGTTAGGTTGCACCTCCCATTTTATGGCAGCACTTTTTTGTCTGTCAGGCACTGGGTGAATGAATTGCAGACCTGGAAGCAGGAGCTGCGCCAGCAGTGACAATTGTAGTTTCGCCTATGGATATTATCTCTGTGCAAAAAAGTGTTGAAATTTATTGTTTCACAGTACTTGCGGAACACGCGCGTAGACGTTGTCAGCCGAACAACAGAGCTGCGATGGAGTTGTTCTGCATGGTTGTCTGTGTGTTTTCTAAATTTAAGACAGTAGGGAGGGTTGTGATATGAGGGAGATTTAGCTGTTGTTTCTGGCAGGTTTAGTGACCTCATAGAGGATATGTGTTTTCTAAATTTAAGACAGTAGGGAGTGGTGTGATATGGGGGAGAGTTAGCTGCTGTTTCTAGCAGGTTTAGTGACCTCATAGAAGATATGTTTTCTAAATTTAAGACAGTAGGGATGGGTGTGATATGGGAGAGAGTTAGCTGTTGTTTCTAGCAGGTTTAGTAACCTCATAGAGGATATGTGTTTTCTAAATTTAAGACAGTAGGGAGTGGTGTGATATGGGGGAGAGTTAGCTGCTGTTTCTAGCAGGTTTAGTGACCTCATAGAAGATATGTTTTCTAAATTTAAGACAGTAGGGAGGGGTGTGGTATGGGGGAGAGTTAGCTGCTGTTTCTAGCAAGTTTAGTGACCTCATAGAGGATATTATTGTTTATCATTATCTATAAAAGGCAGATTGTTGTTGTTGTTGTTGAAGTGAGTGTGTTGAGAGAGTAAAACGGACAGTATCACCATCAAGCTTGGAAAGAGAAAGTAGCAGAAAGTATGCAGTTGTATAGATTTTGAATGGTATTGGAAAGAGTTTAGCAGTTTAAATGACAGAGAAAAATCGTAAAATATTGAGTTTTATCTATTTTTTGCGTAATTGTGGGTGAAATTGAAAAAATGAGATGTGCCAAGACGCAATCGAAACTATTTCGAATACTGAATTGTAAATTTCAATTGAAGAAATTCTATATCGTAGATTTCTATAAGAAAGGAGCATGACCACACACTGAGCTTTATAGATTATGATATATACGGAATTATAATATATATTTAGGGACTCATATACACAAGGACTCATGCCACCCGCCTACGGTCTTTAAAAACTTCGTCAAAACATTAGCACTCGAATCTCAAATCTCCCACATACACACACATACACAAACACACACATACACACACGTGCGCATATATATATATATGTGTGTGTGTGCGTGTGTGCGTGTGTATGTACATGCATTCGTATTTATATATATATATATATATATAAATACGAATGCATGTACATACACACATACACACGCACACACACACACACACACGCGCGTGCGCGTGCTTTCTCTCCAGTTTTTATTCTGTTTCATTCTCTTCTTTATTTTTCTATTTTTTTTTCTATATCTCATTCTATCTACTGATGAAGAACTAATATCCGAAACGTTAAACTCTTTTCCTACTATATCAAGCGTTAAACTAATATATATCTTCATTGTACTGTATCGTTTTACTATGTTGTTTAACCGTTTACTTTTCGCATATATATATTTATATTTATATTCATATTTACATAACAGATAGGTACTCGGTACAAAATCGTAAAGTAAATGATTCATG
>OZ024743.1:4773198-4785698 GCA_964016885.1 Eledone cirrhosa
TGACGTGCAAAGCTGATCAGAATGTGCAAGCATGATTTTTGTTCTGGTCTTCAACATGATGAAAGTTCGCTACAACAGGATGTCAGAAAAATGTACTCCACGGTATATATATACACGTAGTTTTAAATATCATATTCGGTTGCTTACCACTATTGTGGAAGTTCAGAATCTTAGTCAATAAAAGTTCCTTCAAAAGAAATCATCAGGTTTACCTGATGATTTCTTTTGAATGAAACAGTCCTGCAGAAGCCATTTTTATAGTATATATATGTGTGTGTGTGTATATATATGTGTGTATATATATATATATATATATATATATGTGTGTGTGTGTGTGTGTGTGTGTGTGTGTGTGTGTGTGTGTGTGTGTGTGTGTGTGTGTGTAATATGATCAACAGCTTTCCAGGAGGTGACGAAATGAGCAGATTTCGAAGAAATTTGTCCGAAAAGTTAAACCTTTTACTATATTAAGCATGAAACCAATATATATCTTCATTGTACTACATCGTTTCTGATGATATTTTCGTTTATTTTTCGTATACATAAATATATATATATATGTTAGTGTATATAATATATATATATATTTATATATGTGTGAACCGGTTTGTGATTACCCCACCGCTCAGCTGTGTGAATGCACACCCATGACTTTCGAGTGAACTTTTGAGACTGCCCAACCTGGGACGCCTCCATTGCCTTGCAATGGTCAAGTGATACTGGTGACTGTGACACTTAGTGCCTTCGTGGGCCCCTGATGTTTTCAAGAAATATATTTTAAAAAAATGGTCAAGTGATACACATAACTGTGACACTTAGTGCCTTCGTGGGCCCTTGATATATTCAAGAGATATATTATAAAAAAAATATATATATCTTATCTCAATTTACTTTATTTCATTTTATTTTATTTTATTTCATTTCATGTTATCTAATTCTATTTATTTACTTACTTGACTCCATTTATTCATTTATTTATTTATTTATTTAAATTTAAATTTTAATTTTAAATTTAAAATTTAAATTTAAATTTTATTTATTTATTTAATTTTTATTTATTTATTTATTTATTTATTTATTTATTTATTTATTTATTTAATTACATTTAATTACATTTAATTATACATTTAATTATATCTTATATTATATTATTTTAATTTAGTCTATGTTATTTGATTTTAGTTTACCTTATTTTATCTTATTGTACGATTATATTATATTATGTTCTATGTATATAATTTTTAATTTTAATTTTATATTATTTTATATTATTTTATCTCATTCCTTACCCTGTATCACTATTATCTGTATATTTTATATTTTATATGTAAGTTTGTTATGTATTTCTTTGTATTTCTTTATATTTTCTTATTTTTATATATATTATAAGTCTGTTTTTTCACCTATTTTTTACCTATTTTTTACCTACTCTTACCTAATCCCATCTATCTTATCTACTCTTGTCTGTTCTCTTATCCATGTGTCTACTCTTGTCTGTTCTCTTATCCATGTGTATGCTTGTATGTAACTATATGTTGACAGCACCCCGCCCAACTGTGACTGATAGCACCCCTTATTTTTCATTGCTTAGTATTCTTATCTTTATTTTTACTTTTACTTCCTTAATATCCTTTATCGTCTATTATTACCTTTCATTCTTCAATGTCTTGGATTTGTTATTGCTTGTATGGTATGTAATTAACCTTTATGCTCTGATGAGTCCCACTTATAGTGCGGATGAAACAATGTTAGCAAGTAAAGATATGCATATGCTATAAGCGTTCTTTGTTATTTATTATATTACGGCTCTGTCCTCTGACATTGAGCTAACCTTATACTGCCTGCTGGATAAGTGGAGTGTTATACACCCCTGATCCTTTCCCTAGTATACTATATATATATATATATATATATATATATATTATATACACTAACATATATATATATATTTATGTATACGAAAAATAAACGAAAATATCATCAGAAACGATGTAGTACAATGAAGATATATATTGGTTTCATGCTTAATATAGTAAAAGGTTTAACTTTTCGGACAAATTTCTTCGAAATCTGCTCATTTCGTCACCTCCTGGAAAGCTGTTGATCATATTACACACACACGCACACACACACGCACGCACACACACACACACACACACACACACACACACACACACACACACACACACACACACACACACACACACACACACACACACACACACACACACACACACACACACACACACACACACACACACACACACACACACACACACACACACACACACCACACACACACACTCTCTCTCTTTGCAAGAGATGTCAACATGAATGGACCTGTTATTTTTATCTAAAGACATTTTTTTCCAATATTTTTTCCATAGTTTTTCCATATTTTTTCCATATTTTAATAAATATATATATATATATATATATATTTATTTATTTATTTATTAAAATAACAGATTAAAGTTTAAGCAAAGAATCGGTGCTATCACCCTTAACGGGATCTTCTGAAACTCTACGGTTCTTATATATTTGATATATATTTACCATTATCGAGCCCTCTTTGGATTTTAGTCTTCAAATTTATTATTATTACTATATATATATATATATATATAGATAGATAGATAGATAGATAGATAGATAGATAGATAGATAGATAGATAGATAGATAGATAGATATATTTCTTTTATTTGCCACTAGGGCATCAAAAGTGGGACAAGTACAAAGGGGGGAGTTTACACAAAAAGGCGTCCTCAATAAGGAGAAGGCAATAACAAAATATAAAAATAAAATAAGATATAACAAAAAATAAAATTTTTAACAAAATCCTCAATAGAGAGGAGGCGCCTTGGGGGGTCGCACACACCCCCGAAAAAAGTGTGCAACCCTTCTCCTCAGGAGCACAGAGAAGGGGTGCTCCCTTGGTCTTTCATCTTCCTCACCTATAGTCTGATGTAGAGTGAAGGCCCATTCACACGGGCCATTCTCGCCACTTTCACCCATCTTTCATAGAAACGGCTGGGGTGCAGCACCTCTCTCTCCATCCTGATCCTTCTTCCGAAATGATATCGGAAGAAACGGACCAGTTGTTGGCCAGAGAGAAAGGTGCCCGACCTCAGTCCTTTCAGACGCGTCCACCATACAACCTCTTTCGCCATGGCTATTACGCACAGAAACACCGCCTCTGCTTCATCTTTGAAGGGGGGAGGCGGCTTGATCATTACAATAGACTCGGTGGTCAACCGGATCGGTCCCACCCTTGACAGCAGTTGTTCGACATAGCCCCACAGATCGGCTACGCCCGAGCAGTGTACTAATGCGTGTGCAACGGTTTCCTCGTCGCACACGCATCTGGGACAGATCTTTTTGGCGGGGTCCCTACCCGGGCGCCCGTGTCTGTAGAGCCTTTCTCGAACGGGTAAAGCCCCTCGGTAGCACTGCCAGGCCAGGGACTTCTGGAAGTTGTCCATAGGTCCCGGGCTAAATGTCCTACCGAAAAGGCTGGCCAGTTCGTCCTCCTCCATGTCTAGGGCTTCTCCGAGGGCGTCGTCGCACCTGCTGCGTACCAGCCCTCTATAGAATGTTGCGGTGGAGTCTCCACTGATAACCGGATCCGCCTGCCAGAGGGCGGTGAGCGCCTGGGCACACTCAGTGTGCCATAGATAGATAGATATGTTTCTTTTATTTGCCACAAGGGTATCAAAAGTGGGACAAGTACAATGGGGGGAGTTTACAAAACAAGGCGTCCTCAATAGGGAGGAGGCAATAACAATATATAAAAATAAAATAAAATATAACAAAAAATAGAATTATAACAAAATCCTCAATAGAGGATTTTGTTATAAAATATAACAAAAAATAAAATTTATAACAAAATCCTCAATAGAGAGGAGGCGCCTTGGGGGGATCGCACACACCCCCGAAAAAAGTGTGCAACCCTTTTCCTCAGGAGCACAGAGAGGGGGTGCTCCTCGTTCCTTCCTAGATAGATAGATAGATAGATAGATAGATAGATAGATAGATAGATAGATAGATAGATAGATAGATAGATAGATAGATATACACGGGTGTGTATGATTGTGTATAGAAGATTATATTAATAAGTGGAATTCCAACTTTGTCTGATTTACTCGTTTTATTTACAATCCTTTAAAATTTATAATGGTATTATAATGAAATAGTATGATAGAATATTAAATGTTAAGTGTTAATTGAACAAGTACTTTCATGCTTTCGCAATCTTCAGGTTCATAATATGTAGTGACAGTCAAGTTTGCAATTTTCAACCACAGTTGAAAATTGCAAACTTGACTGTCACCACTCATTATATATATATATATATATATATATATATATATATATATATATATATATATATATATACATATATATATATATATATATATGTATATATGTTTGTGTGTGTGTATAATATATATATATATATATATCTCCAGTAAATCACTGAGGTCGGTTTAATCGACTTTCCCCTCCTCTTCAAATTGCAGGCCTTGTGCCTAAATCAGAAACCATTATTATTATTATTATTAACATTATGGTCATTTGCGTTTGGGACGCACGCATTTCAATTTTCGATCGGGTGGTAGTGGTTTTCTTGAGTAAAACACGTAATTTCGTCGTGCTACATGAAAATGAGTACCACCTATCGTTGGGAGGTTAATCCTACGATGGGCTGGCGTCTCGTCCTGAAGAGAGTTTTGTACTCTCATACGTTTTATACCAACGAAGCCAGGATAATCTCGAGCTTGATGAGCCTCAGCACTTGCGGTGAACTATAAACTTTTATATATCTACAATGATGCCCCATGGCTAGAACGAGTAGATATGACCATCGGCATGTAGGAGCCATGTATATCACTCTAGCAATTCGGCTAAGTCACTACTTTGAATTGATGTTCTAACCACCCTGAAACTATGAAAAAGCAACGTTGGGTGTGATAATGGCAATGATGGTGGTTCTGGTGAAGTTGGTAACGGTAGCATTGATAGGGTTAATGTTTACAGGGGAGATAGTAAAGTTGGTAATGATGGTGTTTTGGTAGTGATGTTGGTACTGGAGGCTGCTTTTGCTATTATTGTCGTTGTGAAGGTTTGAGGTAGTGGGGTGGAGGTGGAAGTCAGGGGTGGGGGTGGAAGTGGGGGTGGTGGTGATGTTATTATTAATGGTGACAGTGGTGGAAGTGATATATATGCATGTATGTATATATGTATGTATGTATACATACAACCAACATTACATCAACATATTTATCCCCATCACCATCAATATCATTATCATTGCGCCACCATCATCACCACCATCACCGTCACCATCACTACCATCACCACAATCATCACCACCGCCACCATCGATACCACCATTATGCGTGTGTGCGTGTGTGTATGTGGACGTGTGTATATATATACAAGCACACACATTTGTAAATGGTTGTGTTTCTTTGATATTGATGTTTCGGTGATGTTTGGTGTTGAGGCTTACTAAACAGACTAAAATCGATTGACAAACACGTCGTTTGATCAACCATCACCATCACCAACACCACCACCAACACCACAACCAACACCACCACTAACACCACCATCAGCACCAACACCAACACCAACACCAACACCAAAACGCCGCCAACTCCAACGTCACCAATAACACCATCACCATCACCACCACCACCAACACTACCACCAACAGCACCATCACCACCATCACCAACACTACCACCAACACTACAATCACCATCACCACCAACACTACCACCAACATCGCCATCACCACCACCACCAACACTACCAACACCACCATCACCACCACCACCAACACCACTACCAACACTACCATCACCACCACCATCACCACCACCACCAACACTACCACCAACACCACCATCACCACCACCACCGACACTACCAACACCACCATCACCACCACCACCAACACCACTACCAACACTACCATCACTACCACCACCAACACCACTACCAATACTACCATCACCACCACCATCACCACCACCACCAACACTACCACCAACACCATCACCACCACCACCAACACCACAACCAACACTACCATCACTACCACCACCAACACCACCACCAACACTACCATCCCAACCACCATCACCACCACCACCAACACTACCACCACTACCAACACTACCACCAACACCATCACATCCACCACCACCAACACTACCACCAACACTACCACCAACACTACCATCACCACCACCAACACTACCACCAACACTACCATCACCACCACCACCAACACTACCACCAACACTACCATCACCACCACCACCAACACTACCACCAACACTACCATTACAGCTATGACCACAAATATCACCATGACTAGAATCATTACAACCCCAACCACCATCACCAAGACCACTACTACCACCACCAACACTACAACCCCAACCACCATCACCAGGACCACTACTACCACCAACAACACTATCAGTAGCTCTACTACTACCACCACTAACACTACAACCCCAACCACCATCACCAGGACCACTACTACCACCAACAACACTATCAGTAGCTCTACTACTACCACCACTAACACTACAACCCCAACCACCATCACCAGAACCACTACTACCACCACCAACACTACAACCCCAACCACCATCACCAGGACCACTACTACCACCAACAACACTATCAGTAGCTCTACTACTACCACCACA
The DNA here is from genome assembly GCA_964016885.1 of Eledone cirrhosa. Taxonomy (NCBI): domain Eukaryota; kingdom Metazoa; phylum Mollusca; class Cephalopoda; order Octopoda; family Eledonidae; genus Eledone; species Eledone cirrhosa. The sequence goes on from OZ024743.1 coordinate 4,779,928, forward strand.
AACACTACAACCCCAACCACCATCACCAGGACCACTACTACCACCAACAACACTATCAGTAGCTCTACCACTACTACCACCACCAACACTACAACCCCAACCACCATCACCAGGACCACTACTACCACCAACAACACTATCAGTAGCTCTACCACTACTACCACCACCAACACTACAACCCCAACCACCATCACCAGGACCACTACTACCACCAACAACACTATCAGTAGCTCTACTACTACCACCACAAACACTACAACCCCAACCACCATCACCAGGACCACTACTACCACCAACAACACTATCAGTAGCTCTACCACTACTACCACCACCAACACTACAACCCCAACCACCATCACCAGGACCACTACTACCACCAACAACACTATCAGTAGCTCTACCACTACTACCACCACCAACACTACAACCCCAACCACCATCACCAGGACCACTACTACCACCAACAACACTATCAGTAGCTCTACCACCACTACCACCACCAACACTACACCCCCAACCACCATCACCAGGACCACTACTACCACCAACAACACTATCACTAGCTCTACCACTACTACCACCACCAACACTACCAACACCACCATCACCACCACTACCAACACCACTACCAACACTACCATCACCACCACCATCACCACCACCACCAACACTACCACCAACATCGCCATCACCACCACCACCAACACTACCAACACCACCATCACCACCACCACCAACACCACTACCAACACTACCATCACCACCACCATCACCACCACCACCAACACTACCACCAACACCACCATCACCACCACTTCCAACACTACCAACACCACCATCACCACCACCACCATCACCACTACCAACACTACCATCACTACCACCACCAACACCACTACCAATACTACCATCACCACCACCATCACCACCACCACCAACACTACCACCAACACCATCACCACCACCACCAACACCACTACCAACACTACCATCACTACCACCACCAACACCACCACCAACACTACCATCACAACCACCATCACCACCACCACCAACACTATCATCACTACCACCACCAACACCACCACCAACACTACCACCAACACTACCATCACCACCACCACCAACACTACCACCAACACTACCATCACCACCACCACCAACACTACCACCAACACTACCATCACCACCACCATCAACACTACCACCAACACTACCATCACCACCACCACCAACACTACCACCAACACTACCATCACCACCACCACCAACACTACCACCAACACTACCATTACAGCTATGACCACAAATATCACTATGACTAGAATCATTACAACCCCAACCACCATCACCAGGACCACTACTACCACCACCAACACTACAACCCCAACCACCATCACCAGGACCACTACTACCACCAACAACACTATCAATAGCTCTACCACTACTACCACCACCAACACTACAACCCCAACCACCACCACCAGGACCACTACTACCACCAACAACACTATCACTAGCTCTACCACTACTACCACCACCAACACTACAACCCCAACCACCATCACCAGGACCACTACTACCACCAACAACACTATCAGTAGCTCTACCACTACTACCACCACCAACACTACAACCCCAACCACCATCACCAGGACCACTCCTACCACCACCAACACTACAACCCCAACCAGCATCACCAGGACCACTTCTACCACCAACAATACTATCAGTAGCTCTACTACTACCACCACCAACACTACAACCCCAACCACCATCACCAGGACCACTACTACCACCAACAACACTATCAGTAGCTCTACTACTACCACCACCAACACTACAACCCCAACCACCATCACCAGGACCACTCCTACCACCACCAACACTACAACCCCAACCACCATCACCAGGACCACTAGTACCACCAACAACACTATCAGTAGCTCTACTACTACCACCACCAACACTACAACCCCAACCACCATCACCAGGACCACTACTACCACCAACAACACTATCAGTAGCTCTACTACTACCACCACCAACACTACAACCCCAACCACCATCACCAGGACCACTACTACCACCACCAACACTACAACCCCAACCACCATCACCAGGACCACTACTACCACCAACAACACTATCAGTAGCTCTACCACTACTACCACCACCAACACTACAACCCCAACCACCATCACCAGGACCACTACTACCACCACCAACACTACAACCCCAACCACCATCACCAGGACCACTACTACCACCAACAACACTATCAGTAGCTCTACCACCACTACCACCACCAACACTACAACCCCAACCACCATCACCAGGACCACTACTACCACCAACAACACTATCAGTAGCTCTACTACTACCACCACCAACACTACAACCCCAACCACCATCACCAGGACCACTACTACCACCAACAACACTATCAGTAGCTCTACCACTACTACCACCACCAACACTACAACCCCAACCACCATCACCAGGACCACTACTACCACCAACAACACTATCAGTAGCTCTACCACTACTACCACCACCAACACTACAACCCCAACCACCATCACCAGGACCACTACTACCACCAACAACACTATCAGTAGCTCTACTACTACCACCACAAACACTACAACCCCAACCACCATCACCAGGACCACTACTACCACCAACAACACTATCAGTAGCTCTACCACTACTACCACCACCAACACTACAACCCCAACCACCATCACCAACACTACCACCAACATCGCCATCACCACCACCACCAACACTACCAACACCACCATCACCACCACCACCAACACCACTACCAACACTACCATCACCACCACCATCACCACCACCACCAACACTACCACCAACACCACCATCACCACCACTTCCAACACTACCAACACCACCATCACCACCACCACCATCACCACTACCAACACTACCATCACTACCACCACCAACACCACTACCAATACTACCATCACCACCACCATCACCACCACCACCAACACTACCACCAACACCATCACCACCACCACCAACACCACTACCAACACTACCATCACTACCACCACCAACACCACCACCAACACTACCATCACAACCACCATCACCACCACCACCAACACTATCATCACTACCACCACCAACACCACCACCAACACTACCACCAACACTACCATCACCACCACCACCAACACTACCACCAACACTACCATCACCACCACCACCAACACTACCACCAACACTACCATCACCACCACCATCAACACTACCACCAACACTACCATCACCACCACCACCAACACTACCACCAACACTACCATCACCACCACCACCAACACTACCACCAACACTACCATTACAGCTATGACCACAAATATCACTATGACTAGAATCATTACAACCCCAACCACCATCACCAGGACCACTACTACCACCACCAACACTACAACCCCAACCACCATCACCAGGACCACTACTACCACCAACAACACTATCAATAGCTCTACCACTACTACCACCACCAACACTACAACCCCAACCACCACCACCAGGACCACTACTACCACCAACAACACTATCACTAGCTCTACCACTACTACCACCACCAACACTACAACCCCAACCACCATCACCAGGACCACTACTACCACCAACAACACTATCAGTAGCTCTACCACTACTACCACCACCAACACTACAACCCCAACCACCATCACCAGGACCACTCCTACCACCACCAACACTACAACCCCAACCAGCATCACCAGGACCACTTCTACCACCAACAATACTATCAGTAGCTCTACTACTACCACCACCAACACTACAACCCCAACCACCATCACCAGGACCACTACTACCACCAACAACACTATCAGTAGCTCTACTACTACCACCACCAACACTACAACCCCAACCACCATCACCAGGACCACTCCTACCACCACCAACACTACAACCCCAACCACCATCACCAGGACCACTAGTACCACCAACAACACTATCAGTAGCTCTACTACTACCACCACCAACACTACAACCCCAACCACCATCACCAGGACCACTACTACCACCAACAACACTATCAGTAGCTCTAGTACTACCACCACCAACACTACAACCCCAACCACCATCACCAGGACCACTACTACCACCACCAACACTACAACCCCAACCACCATCACCAGGACCACTACTACCACCAACAACACTATCAGTAGCTCTACCACTACTACCACCACCAACACTACAACCCCAACCACCATCACCAGGACCACTACTACCACCACCAACACTACAACCCCAACCACCATCACCAGGACCACTACTACCACCAACAACACTATCAGTAGCTCTACCACCACTACCACCACCAACACTACAACCCCAACCACCATCACCAGGACCACTACTACCACCAACAACACTATCAGTAGCTCTACTACTACCACCACCAACACTACAACCCCAACCACCATCACCAGGACCACTACTACCACCACCAACACTACAACCCCAACCACCATCACCAGGACCACTACTACCACCAACAACACTATCAGTAGCTCTACCACTACTACCACCACCAACACTACAACCCCAACCACCATCACCAGGACCACTACTACCACCACCAACACTACAACCCCAACCACCATCACCAGGACCACTACTACCACCAACATCACTATCAGTAGCTCTACCACCACTACCACCACCAACACTACAACCCCAACCACCATCACCAGGACCACTACTACCACCAACAACACTATCAGTAGCTCTACCACCACTACCACCACCAACACTACAACCCCAACCACCATCACCAGGACCACTACTACCACCAACAACACTATCAGTAGCTCTACCACCACTACCACCACCAACACTACAACCCCAACCACCATCACCAGGACCACTACTACCACCAACAACACTATCAGTAGCTCTACCACCACTACCACCACCAACACTACAACCCCAACCACCATCACCAGGACCACTACTACCACCAACAACACTATCAGTAGCTCTACTACTACCACCACCAACACTACAACCCCAACCACCATCACCAGGACCACTACTACCACCACCAACACTACAACCCCAACCACCATCACCAGGACCACTACTACCACCAACAACACTATCAGTAGCTCTACCACCACTACCACCACCAACACTACAACCCCAACCACCATCACCAGGACCACTACTACCACCAACAACACTATCAGTAGCTCTACCACCACTACCACCACCAACACTACAACCCCAACCACCATCACCAGGACCACTACTAACACCAACAACACTATCAGTAGCTCTACCACTACTACCACCACCAACACTACAACCCCAACCACCACCACCAGGACCACTACTACCACCAACAACACTATCAGTAGCTCTACCACTACTACCACCACCAACACTACAACCCCAACCACCATCACCAGGACCACTACTACCACCAACAACACTATCAGTAGCTCTACCACCACTACCACCACCAACACTACATCATCATATTTATCACCATCACCACCATCACAACCACCACCACCACCACCACCATCACCACCACCACCACCATCACCACCACCACCATCACCACCATCACCACCACCATCACCACCACAACCACCACCACCACCACCACCACGACCACCACCAAAACCACCACCACCACCACCACCATCACCACCACCACCACCACCACCACCATCATCACCACCACCACC
>OZ024743.1:4793198-4808198 GCA_964016885.1 Eledone cirrhosa
TATATGTGTGTGTGTGTGTGTGTTTATGTATGCGTTTGTGTGTGTCTGTGTGTCTATGTCCTGTTTAGGATTGAATTTTATTTATTTTATTTTATTTTATTTTAAATTTTTATTCATTAATTCCTTTTTTTATTTTGTATTTGTTTCTTAATTTGTTTTTGATGGATTGCTATGATTTACCTTGGTTAACCGAATTCATCTTCCCCTCCTCCCCTTTTTTTCAGCGCTCTCCTAGTTTGTTTTGCTTACTTTTTACTTATTTTTCTCTGTCGAGTTTTAGTTTCCCAACTTGTCAGAAATTAAAACGTTGAAGTACATGTTATTCCATAGTGACCTTTATTTAATGGAGCTTACCCCCTTTTTTAAAAAAGAAATATTTTATTCTTTAAGGGAGCTTATTTATATTTTAATATATCATTTGTTGGGGCGATTTTACACATGCACTATACGTGTATTCACTTGAATTAATCTTTTTCATTTGAATTAACCTCCTATTAATACAGAAACTATTTACAGTTCGTTGTATGAAATTAAGTTGTGAAACGGGAAAGCTGTCGAAGGATTCGCAGTTCGTACCCTGTCACCATCACATAGTTAATTCTCACTTAATTCCCAACGATCGAGTATAGCTAGCATTAACCTGGCACTGTAGCTTCATTGAGCAAGTTTTCTTAGAAAATTTACAAATGATTCTGTGTGCAAATTACGTCATATCTAATACAAAACAAAATAAAGTTACCACTGACTCTATGGATCTATAGATTCTTATTTTAAATTATTTCTTTACATTGTATATAATTATTTCTTTAAGGTATCTTCCTCCTAGTAAGCTTTAATCAAGACTTCTTCTAAGCAATACGTTCACAGAGTAGACTACGGACTCGTTAACCTTTGACCTGCGAACCATCACTTAATCCCTGAGCAATCTCAGCATTCTTCTTGAGGTTGTATTCCATTAATACACACTTGCTACCTGAAGATGTTAGCCTTGCACACCTCAAATAAAGAAAATTATATAAGTCTTTGGATTCTCTGTATTTCTTTGGAAATCGTCGCGGCTCACGTTGACGCTGAATCGAAAGACATTTTTTCACGGATTCACTGGCAGCACTCTTCATTTAACCCAAGACGCATGTATTTTCACTTTCTTCGAACAAGCTTGTTCTTCCCGACTTGGACACGGGAATAAACATGTACAGTCATATAAGTGTTAATGAATTTCCTGATATTTTGCCTCCCTAATAACTCGTTAGTTGTTGGGCTGGTGATTTTGGAAAGGGGTATCTAAAGTAATACTAACAATGAAGTGTTTAATTAGTTAGATGTTAGTGTTACATAGGATACTGATTTATCAATACGGATCTTAAAGTCACCTTAAAAAATAACTTTGAGAAAAGTAATAGTAGACCTGCCAATCTCTAAAAACCCAAAGAGAAGGTACCATGAAAAAAAAGTGCCCCACAGCGAGGAGAAATGAAAATGGGGAGATTTAATACAATGAAAGCTATGCCCATTTTCACAAGAGAAGACATCTCTCACCCACCTTGTTTTATTTGTTTCTTCTTTTCGTTTCTACTCCAAGAGCTTGCCAGCCTTCTTCAACCCCCATTTCGTCCTCATCATCACCAATAGATGGGGTGGTACCCTTAAGAATAGGAATTTCCGCATTTTACACCTCTGAGACCAAGCATGCTGTAGTTCGTTCTTCTATCACAGGATTAGAAGGGCGTACCACGGTATCATAGATTTTCCAGTCCTCATTGGAAATGGAACGTAGTATGAATGATGTCACTACAGCAACAGTAACCCTGGGAAAGTGTTCGTTATTTCGTTTAGTTTTAAGCCCCTTTGGATAAAAAGCCCTTAAGTAGTATTTGCATCTACAATTCTAATAATTGAGCTTTCAGCCTTACACCTCTAGTTTCATTACATTTAACTATTCTCCCATATCGGGACAGAGTTCTTGGATGGCCATGTTGTGCTGTTGGAGCATGAGCATTTGTAAGTCTATATTGTCACCTCCCGGCAACATAACATTTCTTATTACTTTGGCACTTGTCACATGCCCACATTGTTTAAAGAATCGAACTATGACCCAGAGGTCAATGTCATTCGCTGTGATTCTAACTGTTATCTTTACGATGCACCTACTCATTTCCCGGTGTTGTTAAGCCCACTGGTAAAATAAATCAAAGTGGAAATATTTTCATCCAGTAATATGTTCTAAAAACCAAGTTTAACTTCGAGTCATCAGAGATCTCAGACAATAGAATGGCGAGGTGTTTTTACAACTACCCCATATAAACATCTGATTTCTTTGGCAGCATATTGAAAAGCTAGGGGCTCTTGAATACCAAGCTACTGCAGTCACTGGTCTTTCCTCTAGATGTGGAGGATTGGACCTTTGACCTTACGTAGTAACGTCCTATTGGGAGGTTTGTCCAGCTCTAAATGTTAAAGCATATATATATATATATATATATATATATATATATATATATATATATATATATATATATATATATATATATATATATATATATATATATATATTCTTATATATCATTGTGTTTCTCTCCCGACTTCGCCCTGGGGAGTTGAGTCTTAATTCTTTCTGCCTCTTCCAGTAGCTCATATTTTTCATTGAGGCGAGTCAAACATCTTGGAATAGCTTCGTTCAATTGGTTCAAGTTCCGCAATGACCATAGAATAGTCCAGACTAACACGAATAGCCTCAGAACCATCTGTCCCGTCGCCTACACAATGCCGTCATTTTGATGATATGTGCCTGAAATGACGCATCGTTGCTCATATCAATTCTCAAATCCCGTACTGATTTCAATCTCTTTTTGTAGTGTGTTCGTATCAGCGAGTTGATGGAGAAGGGCATTTTCCGGCATTAAACTGCATATTGTTATCTTCGGTCCATTTGTATGTTAGTATCTAAATGGCGCTGTAAAAAAGGAGAGTCAGTCGGGTTCGTGTATGCCTCCACTCTTTATTAATGTTTCCTTTGAGATGGCTTCGTCTTTTAAGAAGCCGTGCAGCCACTCTCCTAGTTTTCCAACAATGCCGAGACTGCGTAATTTGGGATATATCTCTGAAACTACTGGGTTTTGATAATCAGCCTCGCGATTAACGTATCTCTACTCGGGAAATAAGCTGGAGATATGCTTACTATGGTTATTACAAAGAATTTAAAGAGTATTGGGAAGTTTCTGCAGTTTATATTAATATTCTCATTCCTCGTTAAATTCATTATCAGACAGTAATTACCAGTACCTAAATATCAATGAAAGTAACTAAACTTACATTTGCTTCTACTATCATCTTTAAATGTAATTCTTTGAATATGTTAACAAATATTTTAATAATAACTTACATTGTGTGGTCATTAACACTTTGCAAATTGAGGAGTTCATCATGAAAGGAAAAACTGAACATTACCAAGCGTAGGTATAGGATATACAATTGTATTTATTGACTAGATCTTGTCTCATCGTATGATGGCATGGTTACAAAAAATAATAAACTAAGTTTAACGTAACAACTTATCGTAAACTAGCATAGATGTTTTAGTATGCACAAGCAGAATAGCCCGGCGTTACTCGGGATTTGCTCTAGGGTTCTTTGATATATATTTATCCTTATCGAGCCTCGTGAAATAAATACGTTTGTTTATATTTTGTTATTGTGTATGCAAAAATATCTGTACACGAGTATATAATTATATATATCTATCTATCTCTATATATATTTATATATATATATATATATATATATATATATATAGTAATAATAATAAATTTGAAGACCAAAGAGGGCTCGATAATAAAAGCAGCGACTCTTTGCTTAAACTTTAATCTGTTATTTTAATAAATATATATATATATATATATATATATATATATATATATATATATATATATATATATATATATATATATATATATATATATATATATATATATATATATATATATATATATATATATATATATATATATATACATATATATATATATATATTAAAATAACAGATTAAACTTTAAGCAAAGAATCGCTGCTTTCACCCTTAACGGGATCTTCTGAAACTAAAAATTCAATCTGTGAACGCAGAAGTAAATATTTCGAAAAAGGTTACACACTATATATATATATATATATATATATATATATATATATATATATATATATATACACTATATATATACATATATACACACGCACACACACATATAGCGTCATAATGTCGTAATGCAGACAGTCAGACATACAGACAGATATTATAAGGGCACAACGTTATATCTATGTATCTATCTAAAAAGAAAGACTAAGAATTATAGAGAGAGGTCGCTAAATCGCCTAATGCGGTCCCTAGGGCATTGAAAATTTGAAATATTCTTTGCTCAAAATACTCACAGGACCATAAATATTACATGTGTAAAGTTTGAAAACAATCGGTTGGGTGGTTCTCGAGTTTTAGGGAGTCAAACAGATAGACATTCTCTGTTTTAGATATATAGATAATAATATTGATGTCTGAAGAACTATTTTGATAAAAATCTCTATCAATTTCCTAAATCTTATTATAGTTATTGAGACATTAAAATTATTATGTACGCTAGGAGATTGGTCAGGCATTGGCGTAGCTATGTCTTCACTTAGAGCTGATGTCCAATCTGCAGAAGTTGATCTTTACTTGGTGATGCACAAGTCATTTTGCAAAGTATGAATGATCACACAAGGAAAGATGCTATGAAAGAGTTCAACATATTAAAATAGATTTCAAAATGACAACAGAAACAAATGTAAGTTAGCATAAATAATTTCATCGGTGTAGCTCGACATTGATCTCCTGATAATATTGCTTTTATAGAAAACATAACGAGAAACAAGAGTATTACTATGTTGTGTTGATATGCAGAAGCTTCAAACATTGGGCTCATGCTAGAACTTATACATGCAGAAATAGAAAACAAAATATTATATAATATAATATTCCCTACAGTTTAAATGTTCATTTGAAAATTGCCAGGATTTTCCTAAACCTTATAAATAATTATTTCCATGTAACTCATGAGCATTACACAATGGTTATTAAAGATAACATTTATGTGAGGAACAGTTTAACTTAAAATTTCGTGGCTTTCATACTTAGCATAAACAAAGGAAACTTTTCCATTATGAACATGGACATGTTTTGTCTTTTATATACTTGCAGCAACACAAATATTTTGCTATCAAAGTAAGGTGTCTTCCTGGCTTCGATTTGACAGGATTAGGTTTCCCTTAGAGAGAAGATTGAAACAAAAAGCCTTAATTGAAAATCTTCAAATATTCTCTTAATGCGTCGACATTCCAACACATAAAAACACTTCATTATCCAAATATATTTGGAGCTTAAAGGATAAGAATACTAACAATTATAAAATTGATGTGGGCGTAATATGCATATATATATATATATATATATATATATATATATATATATATATATATATATATATATAGACTTATATATATATATATATACATTATATACATACACACACACAGATAAGAAATAAGTGTTTTTAAAATACTTAATTAAACTTTTTGCTTATTACAAGTACAATTTTTATTAAGTTGTTTTCTTTTTGTGAATATACGCGCGTATGTGTGTGTGTGTGCGTATGTGTGTAAACGCCAACACATACACATATACATAGAATATTGAATATATTTTTCAGTATTTTTCAGTATTTTTTTTAATATTTAATTAAAACCTTTTTTTCTAAATTTTCTGTGTAATTTCTATTTAGCATTTTTTTTCTGGTACTCTTTATTTTTGTTGCTCTTTAACAGTCTTTCTCTCTAATTGTCTATTTACTTGTTGTTTTATGATGTATCTCCCATTAACTGGTATTTGAAGGGCTGGAACTGAAAGGAAACTAATTTTTTTGATATTAAAAAAAAACAAGTAAATAGTTATCACATTAAATATTGGATTATTTATTTGTTAACATATAAATGAACAGCATGTCAAGCATGTCAAACAAAAGGGATTTGAGAGAGAGGGGGAGGAGAGATAGCGAGAGAGGGAGAGGGAGGGAGGGAGGGAGGGACAGTAGAAGGAGAGAGGAAAGGAGAGAGAGGGAGGGAGGGAGGGAGGGACAGTAGAAGGAGAGAGGAAAGGAGAGAAAGGGAGGAGAGAGCAAAAGAGAGGGAGGAGAGAGCGCGAGAGAGAGGAGAGAGAGCGAGAGGGAGGGAGATGGAGGGGAGAGAAGGATTGAGAGAGAGGGAGAGAGGTGGAGAGAGAGTGGGAAGAGAGAGGGAGAAGAGAGAAGGAGAAGAGAGAGGGGAGGAGAGAGGGGGAGGAGAGAGAGGCAGAAGAGGGAAAGACGTTAATACAGAAAATGGGATGTGAGAGATGAGGAGAATGAGGAGAATGATAGACACATAAGAGAAGAGAAGGAAGGAGAGAGTGTGTGTGAGTGAAAGAAAGTTAGATAGACAGACATACAGATGAAAAAGAACAGTAGAAAGAAAACAGAATAAAACGACAAAATAGAACAATACCAACAACAATAAATCACTACTACTAATACTATTACAAATAACCCTCCCACTGCTACTACAACTACTTCTACTAAGAAAGGAAACAACAATCACATCAAGATGGAGTTGGTTTTGTATAATGACAACTTCTATGTTCTCTTTAATGTACATTAAATATGAACAGATTAGACGAATATTCACCTACAGCCGACATTTTGTTCTTCAATACGTTATAGTTCATTTATATTTTTACCGTTTAGTTTTGTTTGTGTCTTTTAAGATATTAATATCTCAATTCGTTTGTTTTCATTTTTAAGAGATCCAAAACAAAGTTTGAAGGTCCTTGTTTAAATGTGTGTATGTGTGTGCGTGTCCGTGTGCGTATGCGTGTATGAAAATATATATGTATGTATGTCTGTGTGTTTGTATTTATATATATATACATATATGTACATATATATATATATACATACATACATATATATATATATGCATACATATATATATATATTGTTTCAGAAGATCCCTTTAAGGGTGAAAGCAGCGATTCTTTGCTTAAACTTTAATCTGTTATTTTAATAAATATATATATATATATATATATATATATATATATATGTATGTAGTCACATACACACACACTGGTAACATGTAGCTCAGTACAATCTGTCACATGGTCGGGTCGTCGGTGAAAAGCCGGTAACCCGACCAATCTTTCTTGGTGAGGGGGGGGGGGGCTTTTGGGACATGCTACATGCCGTCAAAGGGGATGAACTCAGATGAGTCAACGACCATCCAATACTGTGTACACATTTATATATATTTGCATATAAAAAGAGACTTGAACATTACTTGCTTACATTTCTAGGTTGGCCTTCGACTGCAGCTGGTTATCCAGTATATACAGTAAGAATATGAAGAAAGGTAAGACTATATCTTGGTTCTTGGGATGTACGCACACTACCAGATAGTGACTTTGTGCCAGAACGCAAAACGACATTGCACTAAGGAAATACATTTACATAGCTGTACACATTGAAATACATATTGCAGGTTCATCAAAATTAGAGGGAATGAGGTATGTGTATTTCTTGTCTGGAAAATTTGAGAATGACCCATACCAGTCAGGTGTTGGCTTTGCCATAAGATCAGAAATTGCTAGATCCTTTTCTTTTTTCTCTACCTAAATGTATGTCAGATCGTATCATGACACAGACATTTGACCTGCAACGCAATACTAGTGCTACATTAGTCAGTTGATCTGATCTAAATATGGCCAGTTCTGAACAGGAAAACGATGACTTCTATGAACAACCTTGCAAAGTCATCTCTAACGTTCAACATAGGAGTAAACTCATTTTTGTGGGGGATTTCAATGCTCGAGTAGGTACAGATCATCTGTCCTTGCAGGGAATACTAGGCCAATGTGAGTTCACTGTTTGCGTCTTTTTCTAAAGGCATAGAATTCAATCTAACCATCATCAACACCATTTTATAACAACCAAACTAGCACAAGACACCCTGAATGTATCCTTGATCCAGGGATTGGTAGACAACAAAGAAACGAGATTTTAGGGATATTAATATCATACATTCCTTCTACAACACCTGCTGAATTTTGGATCGTACTCTTCTTTATAGTAAGGTTTCATTTCGTCCACAGATTCCAAAAGCCATCCGTACCAACGCGCATTAACACTCAGCCTTTGAAAACCCGTGAGAAACAAACTGAGCTCTGTAACAAGCTTGACGTAGCACTCTGTCGAGATCACTGAGGACAGTGATTAATTATGAAAGGCTCTACGGGATGCTACATACGCTGCATTCGTAGGAGTTCTCCGACTGCCTGTTCGGAAGCACCAGGATTGGTTTGATGATAACAACAACGATATTCAGCTGTTAATTCAACAAAGGCACAGCTCCCACAGACCATGGGTAAACGATAAGAACTCATTTATCAAATAGCAGGCATACAAAAAGTGCATGAATCAGGTTCGATGTGCTATCAGAAAAACAAAGGAGGCTTGGTGGTCTACAAAGTTTATTGATTGCTGTAGATAAGAAGGATTCTAAGGCTTTCTATGACGGTATGAAGAAATTGTATGATCCTCAAGAGAGTGGTGTTTCGCCGGTTCTCTCATCTAATTGGCAGACACTTCTGACAGATAAGTCGCACATCTTTAAAAGATTAAAAGAGCACTTTGAAACTCTATTGAACTCCACCTCAGTCAGTGATGATGACAACACAGCGTTCATTTCCCAACGTCCAAAGTGATTGGTAAATATACTGCTCCATCAAAAATGTATAAGTATGGTCAGGAAGTTGCAAGGGCTCTTCAATACAAAAGAGCCGGTCGTGTTCTTCAGAACTACAAGGACGCGTCCATGAAATATCTCTACAAGAATAAAGGTAATAGAAGTATATGTGATAACCATCGTGGGATATCACTTCTGTCAATTGCCGGCAAAAACTTAGCCAGGCCGATACGCAATAGGATCATCAAATATAACGTCAATGACTTTTACTCTGAATCGAGCGTGGGTTTTGTTCAGGCAAGGCAAGATCAACATGATATTTTCTCTTCGTCACGTTGCCGAAAAGGTCCGTGAGAAAAATCAGGAACTCTATATGGGGTTCGTAGATTAAACTAAGGCCTTTGACACTGTAAACCGGCAAGTGCTCTGGAAAATTCTAAAGAAGTTTGATATACCTGACAAGATGCTTCACATCATTGTCTCCTTCCAAAAAAAGGATGGAAGCTGCTGTTTTATCTGATGGGGAGTTTTCGGATTCTTTTGATGAGAAAAACGGTACAATATAAAGTTGTGTCATGGCTCCCATTCTTTTTGCACTATTCTTCTCGGTGATGCACAACTATGCCTTTGATGAAAAGAACACAGGTGTTAAAATCCAATATTGAACTAGTGGCAGATTCTTCAACCATCAACAGTTTCAAAGCTAAGGCGTATCTGCTGACTAATGTCATACACGAGCTACTTTTCTCAGATGATGATGCACTTGTAGCAACATCTTTAGAGGAAGCCCAGGACCTCGCAAATCATTTTCCTGTTGCAAGTAAAGCCGTCAAAATTACCATCAGCAGAAATAAAATGGAGGGGTTCCACCAACCAAATTAAACACCCAAACACATACAAGGTGTCAAAAAGAAACAAACAGTTCAGCAGTTCCCATTTACCCTTATAAAGGTCGATGGAAAAATGTCCAAATATGTAGAATTCTTTACATATCTTAACAGTAATGTGAACTCGTCTCTCAATGTCGGAATAATCAATCGTATAAAGTTGTGTGCATTTAGCAAACTCCGTAATAGCCCCTCTCGTTCAAGACACAGGTCTATAAAGCTGCCGTACATATTCTTGTATGTATCAGAATCTTGGATTCCATATAGACGTTTTTCATAAAGGTTTATTTCGGGCAATCTGCGGTTGCATCCTCAGAGATAAAATGTCTAACGCTGACCTCTTGACTAAAAGCAAAATTGGAAGCATTGACAGCTTTCTCTTGCAATCACAACGACGCTGGGCTGGTTATGTCATCAGACCGAATGACGAAAGAATATCCAGCTTGATAGTGGATACAGAAATGTTGGATGACCATGGTTCAGGTTCAAAGACAAGATGAAGAGTAATATTTCAGCAATCTATATACTTTATGAGACCTTTGAGGACAACTGGGAGAAAGCTCTTGTCCTAGTGGTCAGGGTGGCCGTAGATTTTTGAGAGCTTCCACCATGTGACCTTCAGTAGTCTCCCCCTATTGGGAAATTTTCTTTAGAATACTTTTACGTTTGTTGTTTTTTCTTTACACAAAAATTCTCTCTTTGTATCATCCTATGTCATCCTGTGTCGTCTGTAACGTTTTCTTTATGTCAACCTTTGTGGCTAATAAAGAAACCATTATAATTATTATTATTATTATTGTTGTTTTTGCTACAGTTGTTGTTTTACTATTACTACATCCATACCACCACCACCATCATCACCACTGGTACAGCTACTACTACTACTGCTGCTGCTACTACTACTACTACTACTACTACTACTACTACTACTACTATTAACATCTTGTTAAATTTGTTAAATTTTCTCTCTCTCACTCTCTATATATGTATATATTCATATATATATATATATATATATATATATATATATATATATATATATATATATATATATATATATATATATATATATATATATATATATATATATATATATATTATATATATATATATTTATACATACATATATATATGTATATATATGTAATATAATAAATAAATAAATATATATATGTATATATATATATATATATATATATATATATATATATATATATATATATATACATATATATATGTATATATATGTATATATAATAAATAAATAAATATATATATATATGTATATATATGTATATATATATATCGTTGCCATTTTCGTTTTGGCAGAATTGTTTGATTGAAATTTATGTACAAAGAGAAAAAATAAATAAATATATGATAAAAAAATTAAAAAAAGTGGGGAGCAAAGAGAAAGATGGAGAAAATGAACGCAAAAATATGGAGGAAGAGGGTGTAGAAAGAGAGAGAGCCAGCGAAATAGGCAGGCAGGTATATGGACAGACAGACAGACAGACAGTGAAGCTCTAACAGTGGTTTGTGACAGATGGAATCCAATCTATTGACCAAGGGTTTTTTTTTTTTCTCTCTGTCTGACTCGCGAGAAATTTTATTGTCACCAAACGTTGAATTAACTCACTCACCTAACTCTCTCTACGCTAACAATTGTATGTGATTATTTTTATATTTAGTGTGTAAGTGTATATGTGTATGAATGTGTATGTATGTGAGTATGAATGTGTATGTATGTGAGTATGAATGTGTATGTATCTGTGTGTCAGCGATGGTGCTGCTTATATTGTAAATGTTTTGTTGCTGCTGTTTATGTTTTACATCGTTGTTTTTGTTTCCATTATCATTATTATTATTATTATTATTATTATTATTATTATTATTATTACTTTTTTTTTTGTAATTTAATAATTTATTGCTGTCATGATGCTGTTGGTGGTGTTGTTGTTAATGTTCTTGATGCTGCTGCTGCTCCTGTTGTTGTCGTTGTTATTGTTGAAGTGGGTGTCAGTGATAATGGTGGTGGTGGTGGTGGTGGTGGTGCTGTTGATGGTGGTGATGGTGGTGGCGATGGTGGAATTGTTGTTGTTGTTTCTGCTGGTGGTGATGGTGATGGTGGTGGTGGAGGCGTTGTTGGTAGCGTTGGTGGCGTTGGTGGTGGTGGCGTTGGTGGTGGTGGCGTTGGTGGTGGTGGTGGTGGTGGTGGTTCATTTCACCTTTTTTTTAAATACATTTTTGATGTTAGAAATATTGTTACGATTTGTTACGTATTTGTTCCTTACTACGACCAGCACCACAACCACCACAGTTATCATCAGTACCATCATCACACCATCACCATCACTATCAACAACAACAACAGAACTGTCACCTCAACAAACACCGCCACCTCCACCATCGCCACCAACAGCAATACACATAAATAAAGATGAAACAAGGGAAGATAAATAACAAAAAAATAATAATAAAGCAAAAAAGTAACGCTTTTTCTTTGTTATTTTGTTGATATTTTTTGTTTGTTTAGTTTTTTGTTTTGCTTTTTTGTCAATTTGACTGTTCATTATTTGCTAATAATCACCATTTTAACACTTCTGTTGTTTAGTTTGGAGGTGTTTTATTTATATTTTTTCCTCTTCAATAATTTCTTTATATGTCAAAGAAATGGCGACAGAAAGAAAACTAAAAAACAAACAACAAGCAAAATGGCGTTTAAACAATTTCGTAATATTCTTTCTAATTTCCTTCCCTCCTTCACTCCAGACTGTTTTTGTAGTGAAAACAGAAGGAAATGATTTCTAAAAAGCAGAAAGAAAATAAAATTATTCTACATATGTGACCATTGTTGAAACTCTCCTATACAGAAAGGAAAAAAGGAAAAATATGTCTATACGCTAAATGCAACCATAAACCTCTTAGGTCAAGCGTATCTATAGAACAGACATGGAGACATGCCCTATATGTTATACAATACAGTACAGTACATAAATAAAGACACGTATGTTTCATATGCAGCATATAGACATCTTACAGCTTGTCCTTTTAGTCTTTGACACGTGCTTAATTGTATGGGAGACATCTGTACATGTATATATGCATGTATGCACGTATGTATGTGCGTATATATGTATACATACACACACACACACACACATATATATATATATATATATATATATATATATATATATATATATATATATATATATATATATATATTATATATATATATATATTATATATATATATAAACATATATATAATATATATATATATGTATATATATATATAGTTATATAGTTATATAGTAATAATAAATGTGAGACCATATGTATATATATACATATATATATACACACATATATATATATATATATATATATATATATATATATATATATATATACACACACACACACACACACACACCCATATATATCTGTGTGTGTGCGCGCGTGTGTATGTATGTAGAGAGGGTATATTAGTGCATAATGTTTAATATTTAAACAATATATACTCAATATCGATTTCTAACACAGACACAAAGTAACGCAGTTTTAGATTAGATCGATTCCTCTATATGACAAATAATTATCCTATTAACCCACAAAGCATGGCATGAGAGTTAATATCGATAGGATTTGAACTGAGAACGCAAGGCAATATGTCTGCCTCTCTGCTACCTTGATGATGGATTCTCTGCTGGTTTCGACGATGAGTATTCCTTTATCTGATCAACTGAATTAGCTTATAAGAGGCTGAGTACACCACAGGCATGTATGGACTTAACATAGCTATCAGGCCCAATCAACATGACACTGTATGTGACAAGGTTAAACTTTTGAATTACATCCGATGGACTTCTACAAAGTATCCGCCTACCCAATTTCATTCCCAAAGCTTAGACCAGAGACATGCCAAAGGTGTAGTGCGAATTTCTTAACCACTCAACCAAACTTACATCACATCAATTCCACCGAGATTCGAAATAGGATCGCTGGAATTAGAGCCCCATCTTCTAACCCCTATAACAAAGAATAGCTTCTATAAATACACAATATACAAACCAATGCGAGAGCTTCTACACGGTAGCTGAACTGACAACAAATAGTTACATCTTTCCTAAATCTCCCTCCACCGTCCTATATAATAGAGTTTGGGATGTACTGTGCCTAAAGAAAAAGACATTGTGTTCGCAATTAGAAAATATTTGATGACCTGGAGATATGCAAACATAACAAAAACAATAACAACAGTATGAAATGTTAGACACTTGTCGATACAAGAGAATCGAATTCTACATCATTTGTTTACCGTGGAAAAAGTGTCAATCATTGCTCCGCTAGCTATTCATTTATTATCCTTTTCAAAATGCTGGAAACTTCTAAACTTTATTTTTTGATTCTATTTACTTCTCTTGTATTATGAGTCCCGTGTAAACTCAAGTCCATAGAAACAATGAAATACCTTATCGACACGTTCGCTTTCCCAATGTGCACACACACACACACACACACACACACTCACACACACACACACACACATATATATATATATATTAATAAGAGGAATTCCAACTTTATCTGATTTACTCGTTTTATTTACAATCCTTTAAAATTTATAATGGTATTAGAATGAAATAGTATGATAGAATATTAAATTCTAAGTGTTAATTGAACAAGTACTTTCATGCTTTCGCAATCTTCAGGTTCATAATATGTGGTGACAGTCAAGTTTGCAATTTTCAGTTGAAAATTGCAAACTTGACTGTCACCACATATTATGAACCTGAAGATTGCGAAAGCATGAAAGTACTTGTTCAATTAACACTTAGAATTTAATATTCTATCATACTATTTCATTCTAATACCATTATAAATTTTAAAGGATTGTAAATAAAACGAGTAAATCAGATAAAGTTGGAATTCCTCTTATTAATATAATCTTCTATACACAATCATACACACCCGTGTATATATATATATATATATATATATATATATATATATATATATATATATATATATATATATATGGGATGGGGGGGGGGTATGTCTGTATATATACTCATACGTGTGTGTTTGTGTATGTATGTATATTCATACATATGTGTCCGGAAGTGAGTAGATCATTTTTTCCTGTGAGAACTACAAGAGAAATCTATAGCGCTTCGTAGGCTTAGTGAAAACTGTTGACCTTAGAGATGGCTCAATGACAGCTCTTGCTGTGATTTGTTTCCTCTGAGATTCATCAAGATAGTTCAGTCATTTCATACATACATTAATCTGTTACTCAATTTGACGTCTCA
>OZ024743.1:4813198-4828198 GCA_964016885.1 Eledone cirrhosa
TTTCGTAGAAAAATTCTATAAAAGTATTATTTTGAAAAAGTAATTTCAACTATAGATCTGTAGCGTAGCTAGAGGGGGCGGGGTGGACTGCGGTCCACCCCGGGCGACACTTTTATGGGGACGGCACATTTGGGTCTGCTGTAGGCTATAAGCGTTCTTTTAATACTGAAGCATAATACTATAATTGTACACAGACTACCCGCCCCCACTCTCACTAAGCGTGAACCTAATACCATTTGTACCTTGTACTCCTGCGTTGTTGTTGTTTTTTATTTATATATATATATATATATATATATATATAACTTTAAGAGTGAGTCACTGAGCAATATATATTTTTTGTGGGGTCCGGGGGCGCCAAACTAAAAAGCTACCCAAACTGAAACACTCTAGCTACGTCACTTCTATTGATCAGTTTTAAATATCTTTAATATAAAGTAAAAATAGAATGTCCAACCGAAAATATTATTTAATAAAACAAATAATTGTTTCTACTTTAGGCACAAGGCCAGCAAATACCCAGTGCATTACTGGTAAATAATAGAACTTTAAATATTTATAAATTTTACTGGTTGCATAAGCCAAGTGCTACAGATTATTTACAGCATAATCCTCGTACAATGTTCTTTAGTCTTTTATCGGAAATACTTTTCATGGAATAATGTCGTAAATATATTTTATATGTTTGCTTCATTTAATATCTTCATTTACGTACATTCTTGTTTATTTAAGCTCTGTCCCGTTTTGACAACAGACACTGTTGTCTGTACTTCATGTACTAGTTCTTGTAATTGGACTTTTTTTCTTTTTTTTAGTCGTACCATTTCCCTTACTGTTCCTAAGTTTTTAAATGTTCTCTCACTTTTTTTTAAATTAATTTTTTTTTTCGATAAATCTTCGT
The DNA here is from genome assembly GCA_964016885.1 of Eledone cirrhosa. NCBI lineage: Eukaryota > Metazoa > Mollusca > Cephalopoda > Octopoda > Eledonidae > Eledone > Eledone cirrhosa. The sequence goes on from OZ024743.1 coordinate 4,814,100, forward strand.
TTGGTGTCAATACAGTCAGTGAACTTTGACTTAATGCCAACTTGGTAAAAGCAACAGACATGTTTCCATTTTGTTAGGTCACCTCAACAAAGCTTACCTCATTAAACCATTAGTTGTAAATCGATCATCGTGTGTAGGTATCATAATAGATATTAGCTGTTTCTACAAAGAAAGCGCTCTTTCTTATCATCGAAATTTTTGCTCTACACCGGCCTATATATATGTTCACTTTCCGTTTTAATCATTTTTTATCCGATTTCCTCTACAATATTTTATTGTGGTTATTTCTGCTTTTGGATGACTATTAATACATTGCGTTTCACTTGTCCCAATAGCTTATTTTAGTTATTGCTCACACCAACCTGAGGTATATGATTTTTAATGCGATGAAATACCAATGATCGTTGGCAAATCACTGATGAGGGACTAATTTTATAATATGTATTCCATGTGCAACCATGCAGTATTCTTCTCCCCATGTTTTTCATATATTTACCTAAACTGCGATTATCTGTTTCTCTCTTTCTCTCTTACTGCTCCCCTGTTCTCTCTGTTTCTCTTACCTTCTTTCGTCCCCTCTGTCAGTTAACACTTTCTCTCGACTGACCTCCTCCTCGCACTTCCACTCACTCACTCTCTGTTTCTCCCCTTCTCACTTCCTCCCGTTCGCTAGGAGAGGGATTCCTTCTTTCTCACATCCCCTTCACAGCGAAAGGTCTGTTTCCTGAGCGCTCATGATATTCACCCAGCTTATGCTGATCCGAAAACCATGTTGCTTGTTTTCTTCCCATCTTCGGTTAGCTTTTCCTCCTATGTTGTTTACTTGTCTCACTCGCTTTACGCGTTTCACTTGTCCCAATAGCTTATTTTAGTTATTGCTCGCACCAACCTGAGGTATATGATTTTTAATGCGATTAAATACCAATGATCGTTGGCAAATCACTGATGAGGGACTAATTTTATAATATGTATTCCTTGTGCAACCATGCAGTATTCTTCTCCCCTTGTTTTTCATATATATATATATATATATATATATATATAAAAGAATAGTAACATATTAAAATATCCCCCACACACGTACAGACACATTCCTATTGACCGATCCCTCTACCACGAATTACTCTGCTACACACACACACATACACACACACACACACACAGTTGTCTTAATAGGCATCTGAACTGTTGACCTGTTAGCAGACTGCGGTTCGCACACACATCCCTGCTGACCATTATCACAACAATGAACCTCTTTACTACTACTACACACACACACACACGCACACAGATATTTGTCTTAAAAGACTTATTTTTCAGTGACTTCTCAATCAGCCGAGACAAACCTATATTTGGCGCAAAATCAATTTTTAACATTCACATGACCTTTACCGACCAATCAAAATTGTTTTGACCACAAACATTTTTTCATACATCTGGAGCCACTTTTTTTTACATAAAACAGGTAGAATATCAAAAAAATAATCAGATTAGAGCAAACATCACGAGCGCTCTATCTCAAAAATATTTTTGAAAAGCATTAGAAATGCGCAACCGGTAAAAACTTAAAACCAAAACTGAATACTAACCAATACTTATTACTAATTTTTACTTATTCCTAATTAAACTATTTTTTCACTGGGAACAATTTGTCAGCATTTTCTTTTCCTTTTACCAATATATATATATATATATATATATATATATATATATATATGTGTGTGTGTGTGTGTGTGTGTGTGTGTGTGTGTGTGTATATATACGCTGAAGCTCACGGCGGAGATGACGAAGGACCGTGGAGACATGCCGTGCTTAATAAGACCCGTCCCATCCTTACAAGCAGGGAAAAGCGGACGTAAAATGATGATGATGATGATGATGATGATATATGTCAACGAAGGATTTGAGACCATTATTCAGTTGATTCAGGTTTATTTAAAATCTGTAATACTCATTTCGCTGAGGACTATCAGTTATGATAGCTTCAGTTCCTCAGACTGCAAAACCTATAAAACAATGAAAGTTCATAAAAACCTTTAAGTTTGGAAAAATTTAATAATTTCTTCGAGAAAGATTTTCTTTTCTTAATACACAGAGTCCACACATCCCTGTTCGGTTAACCCAATACTATATATATATATATATATATATATATATATTGGGGGGGGGGGGTCTGTCTGTGTGTCTGTGCATATGTACGTTTGTGTATATATATATATTATATATATATATTGGGTTGTAACATAAATTCCCGCTGTTGTTATAAAACTTCTTAATAAAAAAAAAACGACGGGAATTTGTGTTACAACCCAATATATATATATATATATATATATAACCGGTACTGGCATTGATAAATATGCTGGGTCCGTCAACGCTTATTATTATTATTATATATATATATATATATATATACATGTTGTTCGAAATAACAGAACACAAAAAACAAACAAACGCAGGAATAAATGTTACATGGTATTATTAGTTTCACGCTTGGTTAGAGTGGCGGGTGTATGTATATATATATATATATAAACATATAAACACACATATATGTATATATAGAGAGATCAGGGGAGAGAGAAACATACTCACACACAAAGACATACATACTTACATAGAGAGAGAGGAGAGGAAAGAATGGAACATTGAAATAGAAAAAAAAAAACACCAGACGATACACATACTGAATAAAACTAGAAAAAGAAAGGATATCAAAGATTTTTAAAAGTCCAATAAGAAAAATAAATATTACAAAACTATCCACCACCACCACCAAACAACTCCATATCCCCATGTTATGAGCTATTTTATCGGAGGTTTCTTTTGAGTTTCTATGCCCTTTTTTACGTGTTCTGCTTGTCACTAGCCAACATTGTGTGTTTACCAACCGACAACTGCTTTCAAAAGGTGAGGCCTCTATTTTGTGTAGGTAGTCATCCGTAAACGTGTACACAGTTTCCAGCAAACAGTTAAACAATAATTTCTCAATCACTTGTCAACTGGTGGAATGAATATATATATTTCATCAAGGTGAAAAGTGACGATGGAACTGTGAAAAGCTGAGGTTAGGGCAAATTCTCAGTGATTTATGATCCAGAATTCTTTTTACATTTTTTTTAAAATTCTAATTGTTTGGTTTTGTTTAATTTCGTTTTGTTTTGTTCTTACTTATCAGAAACGATAGAGCGTCAGACAAAATACTTTGCGATATTTGTTCTGCGTCTTTACATTCTGAGTTCAAATCCTACCGAGGTCCATAAAATAAAACACTTGACAAGGGTTAGGGTAGATGTTATCGACGTTTCCATCGACCTTTCCTTTCCTCTAAATTGATGGCCTTGTGTCGAAAGTAGAAACAATGAAGGCGGTAAATTGACAAAATCGTTAGAGCTGCGATCAAATATTTTCCGCTAGTTATTTACAGCTCGTTATGTTTTGAGTTCAAATCCCACCGAGATTAATTTTGCCTTTCATCCTTCTGAAGTCGATAAAATAAAATACCAGCCAAATAAATACCGAGGTCAATTTAATCGAATTTACCCTCCCCATTGCCTTGTTCCTAAATTAGAAACTGTTAGTAATATTTTCTTCGACAGGATCATGCAAAGCACCTCCGTGTTCTCGAGGTCTGTGCAAAATGACTCTGTATCAGATATGTCATGTGTTGCTTGTTTATCGTTAACGAGTTGCGGACGATTAAACTGTTGGTTATATCAGGTATTGACGTTCCAATGTCAGATGTTGATTATGTAAGACAAGGTACGTGTGTGGTGTGTACAGAAATCCTACTGTTTGAGTTGTGCTATTGTATCTGTATTGTATTATGCAGAATGAGAGCTGTCCCTAACAAAGCTAATTTTTCACAGTGTAACGTTGTAAACCCTAGAATGGCATGTATTTTTTTCTTTTTAGTCATACCAAGCGGTATTATTATTGGCATTGTTTTTATCTTGATGCCACACATTCTGTTTATTTCGATTTTCTCCTTTTCTGACAATATTTTGGTCAGAAAGGATGGTGATGTCTATGAGCGAGCGTATGTTTCTGTTCCAGTCCTTGAACGGTGAGCTTTGATCTCCTTATCAATTTGAATAGTTCAAGTTATGCTAAGATTAGCTTTATTTTTCATCTTTCCAAGATCGATGAAATAAACTACCAGTCAATTGCAGAGGTCAACTTAATCGTCAAACCGCCCCTCATATGTTAGAAACTATTATTCATAAAATTAGTAGTAGAATGGGAAATTGGGAGAGTCTGTAGAACGTTGGACAAAATACCTTGTATTTTCAGTTACGTTTTTTAACATATTGTTCTGGGTTTAAATCTCACTAAAGTTGTCTTGTCTTCTATATTTCTGTGCGTACTCTTCAAGTAGTTTTTTCAATCCAATCGACTAGGATCGTGTCAAAATTATGAATCTAGGCACAGCCGGATTTATAGCGAGGCGACGTGGCATTTGCTGAAGCCCCCAATCAGTTGAGGACCCTATCCGCGGAGGTGGGGTCCTATTAAGATAAATATGCCCTGGGACTGCCACGCACACCAGAACAATACTTTCGACAAAAAAAAGTACTTAATGTCAATCTGTATAACTTCATAATTCCAATTACATGCGCCAAGCTGACTTTGAAATGTAAACCTAAGGGTTTGTTGTGTTTATTATTATTATTTTTTTTTTTTTTTTTTTTTTTTTTGTAGCTTGATGCCCTCTCCTCACAAAAAACCCCGAAGTGCCCTGGGCCTCCAAAGTTCTAAATCCGGTTTTGATGTTAGGCTGATATGTAAGCCACTGAAGTTACAGAAACATTAAAATACAAAATGCTTCACAGCATTTAGCTGTGTTCTGAATTTAAATCCTGCTGAGATCGACTTTGCTTTTCCTCCCTAGTGAATTCACTATAAAATTGGGTACCAGTGCTACATTCGATTTGATATAATTGACTATACCCCTTCGTATAAATTCATGATGTTAAGTAGATAGGTAATGCATTTTCACCTGGTTATGGCATCTGTCTACCGCTGGGTGTATTCCATAATGGTTAGGTAACTACTTTCGAGTGTTAGATGGAGTGGGATAATGTAAAATAAAATGATTTTAGCATATTTACCACTAAACGCCTTCAACATTATGAACAAATAGTCGATTCTATTCCAGCTAATAATTCTATATAGTCCCAATAGTTCATAAATCACAGTCTGGTTATATACTGTTCAATGAAAATGAGGACGATGATGATGATAATAGTTCTTTCTTTTTTATTATTGCCACAAGGACGACCGACGAAGGAATAATACAAAGACACATTAGAAAAACAGTAGGAGGTTTTCACAGAATCAATTATGAAAAAGAATAGGCATGGATAATAAACTATCTTACTGTCTACTATAAAAGTGTCTTTGTCACAAAATATAATGTGTGTCTGTTAGAATAATTAATCACCCCATATCTTAGTAAGAAATGTGCATGTACTTAGATACATGTACATACGTATAAACACACAAACGCAATCATATATCAATCCATCTACCCATCCATACATACATATTATTATTATTCGATAAAATAAAGCACCAGTAATGTAACGAGGGTCGATTTAATCGACTTTCCGCTCCCCAAAAATTGCTGGCCTTGTGCCTGAATCAGAAACCTTTATTATTATTACATTGATATCTCAGTCAAAATTTGCCCTAATGAACATCAAGCCGCTATCTGCAGCCTCAGATATTCAGGACGTATCGGCGGGTCCTTGCTGTTGCCAGTATGCATGCCTTCTAGAGTGTTTCAAAAAAGGGGGCTTGGCTAATATTCTTTAACAACCTTGGAAGATCTTCAAGATAGTACTTAGTGCTTCTATGACGATGGGGACGACATAGATCTCATCACAGCCCCAAATCCTTTTCAGTTCACACATTAGATTCTGGTACCGATTTATTTTCTCTTCCTTTTCTTGCACTCTTGTGTCAAAGGGACAAGTTACATCTATAATCAAGCAATATAATTTTTTCCTCGTCAAAAGTCTCCAGGTCAGGCCTATTGTGTTCTAATTCTTTGTCCGTGTGTATCCTGAAATCCCACAGCACCTTCATCCGATCGTTTGCTATCACCGACTGATGTAATTTGTCAGTGAATCACTTTTCCTATATCATGTCTCCATCCTTTAAAGTGAGTCTATTCTAGGTGTTTACAGTAGGATCCTACAGAGCGGACAACCTCCTCCTTCACAATATAGTGTTTATTCTACTTCGTTCTAAGGTCGTGCTCCTCTACATTTTCTTACCCAGATTCTGTCCAAATTTCTTGTCCCACTACTATTTTTCTACACATAGACACTCTTTTCTCTCTCTCTCCCACACTCACACACGCACACACTCTCTCTCTCTCTCTCTATCTATCTATCTATCTATCTATCTATCTCTTTCTCTCTCACTCACCCTCACACACACGCACACATATACATGTACATCAACAAATATCAATGTATATCAATACTCAGATATGTACATTATAGTGAATTGGCAGAATCGGTAGAGAGCCGGACGCCATGCTTTGACGCATAGAGTTACGGCCCTTGCCATTCTGAGTTCAAATCCCGCCGAGGTTAACTTTGCCTATCATCCTTACGGGGTCGATAAAGTAAAGTACCAGTAATGCACTGGTAATTTCTAGCCTTGTGCCAAAAAGTAGAAACAATTATAACTGTAAACGAGCCAAAAAGTGTTTTCTTTGTTTGTTTGCTTGTTTTTTTGCTAGAAATGCCTGTCAGATTTGGCCAGATCACTTCTTGCGAGCTTTAAAAAGCTTGGAGGTAGAAAGCACAATCTCAGGTATAATGTCGAAAGACGATATGCCCATTGATCATATGTCTGTTCTATCATAGGAAGCCCTGAGTTAAATAGTATATACAATCATATATATATATATATATATATTTATTTATTAAAATAACAGATTAAAGTTTAAGCAAAGAATCGCTGCTTTCACCCTTAACGGGATCTTCTGAAACTAAAGAAGTCAATCTGTCAATCTTTTTAATAAATATTTGCTCTACGGTTCTTATATATCTGATATATATTTATCCTTATCGAGCCCTCTTTGGATTTTAGTCTTCAAATTTATTATTACTATATATATATAGCTCTTTTATTGGCAGCATGACCCCCCCCCCCCCCCCCCCCCCCAAGAGTATAAAAATATCCCTTTCAACACACGTTTTGAGATAATAAAAATGTTATATATATATATATATATATATATATATATATATATATATATATATATATATATATATACTATGTTTTCGGATTTGTTTTGCAAGAATTTTTATTATCTCAAAACGTGTGTTGAAAGGGATATTATTATACTCTTGGCGGGGTCATGCTGCCAATAAAAGAGCTTTGATGACAATCAACAACTTAAACAACCATCCGACTGGGAAATTATAATAATAAATTGAAGGGAAAACCAACAGGTGCGTGTGTTTTCTTTTAGCAGCAGGACCCTCCCAAAAATATAACAATACACATATATACATAATACATACATATATATATATATATATATATATATATATATATATATATAGGGCGAGAGAGAGAGAATGAGTGAGGGAAGCATACAAACATGCATACATACATACATAATACATACATACATATATATATACATACATACCTACATACATAATACATACGTACATACATACATAATTGTTTCTACTTTAGGCACAAGGCCAGCAAATTAACCAGTGAATTACTGGTACTTTATTTTATCGACCCCGTAAGGATGAAAGGCAAAGTTAACCTCGGCGGGATTATACATACATACATATGTGTATGTACGTACACACATATACATACATATGTGCGTGTGTGAATGTATATGTGTGTCTGTCTCTCTATGTATATATGAGATTGTATGTGCCTGCGTGTGTGGGGGGGGGGGGGATCAATGACAGATGCTATACATGATTCAACCAGCCGGCCAAGCAATATAGTATTTCATGCGAAACCAAACTTGAACATTAAAGTTGAACCCCAGAATGAAGTGGGAGTAATTAGCAATAGCAGTAAACCATAACCCTGCCTTATTAGCAGACTTTTGGCCGAACTCATTTAATGTTTGATCCTTGAACTTTTGAACACTGACCCTTTGAATTATATAGTCACAACATTTGCCCCATCATCACAACAAAAACCCAAATAAATAATGGTTTCTACAATAGGCACAAAGCCAGCAATTTGAAGAGGGAGGAAAGTCGATTAAATTGACCCCAGTACATTTCTGGGTCTTTATTTTATCGACCCCGTAAGCTAACCTCGGCGACATTTGAACTTACAACGTAAAGGGCCGTAACTCTATGCTGCAAAGCATAGTGTCCGACGTTCTACTGATACTGCTAATCCACCAATGAACAATAATTTCTATTATAGGCACAAGGCCAGCAATTTTGGGGAGAAGGAAAAGTCGATTAAATTGACCCGAGTGCATTACTGGTGCTTTATTTTATTGACCCCGTAAGGATGAAAGGAAAAGCTAACCTCGGTAGGATTTGAACTCAAAAAGTAAAGGGCCGTAACTCTATGCTGCAAAGCATGGTGTCTGACGCTCTACTAATGCTGCTAATCTACCAATAAATAATTGTTTCTACTATTGGCACAAGGCCAGCAATTACCCATTACATTACTGGTACTTTATTTTATCGACCCCGTAAGGATGAAAGTGAAAGTTAACCTCGGCGGGATTTGAGCTCAGAATGGCAAGGGCCGTAACTCTATGCGCCAAAGCATGGCGTCCGACCCTCTACCGATACTGCCAAGTCACCGCCATTCAATAAATAATGATTTCTAGTATAGGCACAAGGCCATTAATTTGTGGGGAGGGGCAAGTCGATTAAATCGACTCCAGTACGTTACTGGTACTTTATTTTATCGACCATGTAAGGATGAAAGGCAAAGTTAACCTCGGCGGGATTTGAACTGAGACAAGGAATCAATAATGGTTTCTTATATAGGCACAAGGCCAGCAAATAATGCTAACATCATTGGTATCGATCTATTTCTTAGTAGACAACCAAATATTTGAAGTTGTCATTTTTTGTTGTTGTTTATGTTGTTTTATCACTGTCGTTGTCATTTTTGTTGATATTGTTGTTCTTCTTCTTCTTGATGTTCGTGTTTTTATCGCTCTCGTCGTCGTCGTCGCCGCCGTTATTTTGTCGTTGTTGTTTTTGTTGTTGCTGCTGTAGTTGATGACGACGATGATGATGATGATAATAGTGATGATAATGATGATAATGATGATGATGAGGATGATGATGACGATGGTGATGATGATGATGATGGTGATGGTGATGATAATGATGATGATGATGATGATGATGATGATGATGTTCGTTGTTAATCCTAGATCCCCCTTGATCGAACGGCGAATTGGTAGAGCCGTCATGGGCAAACTGCGGCCCGATTGACTTCTGAATGGTATGCCTGATTTCAAAACTGCCTTAAATTTTTTAGTAGTGCAGCCCGCCATATGATGAGCCACATCATATGCGGTCCACTGCTCGAAAAAGGTTGTCTATTACTGTGGTAGAATAACAACAGCGGGCGAAATGACTTACAGTTATTCTGGTTCTTTGCATTCTCTGTTCAAACCCCGCAGACGTCAAGTTTTTCCTTTCACCAGTTCTGGGTCGACAAATAAAGTGCCAGTGTGTGACATTAAATTGTCAGGACCGTTAAAGAAGCTGCAGTATTTGTTCTAGCTTTTTGCATTCTAAGATCAAAATTATTGTCGTGGTTTACTAACTACCTTGGAAGTAATTGGAGCCCAGGAAATTACAAGTCAATAGAATGATCCATGATATTTAAGCTGCTGAGAGCAGGTCATACCAAGTAGTGTTGACATCTTTGATCGGGAATAGCTATACTAAAAGAGGTGGAGGTGGTAGGTGGGGTGTTTAGACATCGCAGTCCCATACGAGTAAATTTACAAGTTTTACGAGATTTCAGAGCTGCTTCTGGCAACCCGAGTGACTGCGTGGTGTCCATTTTAAGGGTTTGTAAATGGCTGTTTGGTTGGTTTATTGCTCACACGTTTGTCCATTCGAAGTCCTATTATCCGCAGTGCAGTTGCTTACTTCGAATGTTTTCTTTTGGTTTACGGTAAATCCAAACCTACCAACCCCTAAAAGCCCAAATGGAAAGTACCATGAAAAAAGTGTCCCAAAACGGGGAAAAATGAGACAAAATGGGGAGATTTAACATAATGAAAGCTATACCCATTTTCACAAGAGAAGACATCTCTCACCCACCCGAAAGTGGGTGGTAGATCTCCCCGTCAGACTAGAAGAGTTGACAGGTCTGGCAAATCTGATCTTTTTACTTTCCGCTTCGTTAGGTTTTATTTTGTGACGGTTTTTTTTTTCTGTTATCTGCTTATTATTGTGTAGAGGGTCGGTGGCCATGCTTTGACGCAGGGAGTCACGGCTCTTGCCATTCTGAGTTCAAATCCTGCCGAGGTTAACTTTGCCTTTCATCCTTACGGGGTCGATAAAATAAAGTACCAGTAATGCACTGGATAATTGCTGGCCTTGTGCCAAAAATAGTAACAATTATTGTATTGTATTTTTGTGACTTATTTGCAGTAAGTCTGGAACTGGTGTGAGAAGAGGAAGATGAAATCGGCGAATTGGTCCAAAAGGTTGCAATAAGATAAAAGCTACAAAAAGTACCTAAAGACCAAGCGGTGGAGTTAAAACATGCCACCGTTTAACTTCACCACATGTGTATATATCAATGTATGTGAATGTGTGTTTATGTTTTTGTGTATGTGTATAAGGATAAAGATTTGGAGATTCGGAGTAATATGTATTTTTCTTAATTTTGTTTTGCTATTTACAATGACATATATATGAGCGCTCACTTATTATTATATATATATATATATAATAATAATAATAATAATAATATTGAATATAACCAATGTTGCAGCTGCAATATAGCAGATGAACAATCGAATTATAAGCGGCAGTCACGAAGCACTCAAAGGGTGAGAAATTGATATATTTCTACTCAGAATTAACACAAATATGTATGTGTATATATATATATGTGGTAGTTTATCGACAGAAAGCGTGTAGCATTATATTCATATAAACATGGAATAATAGTTGCATAAGAGGAGCAAGCAACTGCACCCCTACTTCGTCATCCACCTGCTAGAGTGTAATTTCGCGCATTAAGGTGGCATTGTATTTTTAATGCCAGTTTGTGCAACGGATTAGAGTACTGCTCCGTTACTAAGATGCATATGAGATGATAACACCATAAAGAACGGAGACGAAATTTACGAGTGCCTTTCATCAAAAACTGAGATAACGACATAAAACGATTAAGACTACATTTAAATCGACAACAGAATTAGACATGAATTAATAGAGAAATTATTGTAACATGTGCAACAAGTTAGCGCTAGAAAAATGGAAAAATTTAAACTTTCGACAAAGAACCATAGTTGGTTACAGGCATCGTAGCTACCAGATATATAGCACAGACTATTTTTTCTGTTCAATTGTTATGGGTTTCTTGGAGGATGTTGTTCGACTAGTGCTATATCTTAACCATCCTTTTTGTACTGACCCACGTTTTGTATCGAAACCCTTTTTAGCTAGTATATTTATCCTTTTTTTTAGAGCACCATGTCTAGGTTTGAAAACGATGTGCAAATGCACGAATGCAGTTTATGATTGCTCCAGCACCAGCATTCACAGTTTCTGCGATTTTATACTCAATCATCTCGAAAATAAACAGAAACAAGACACTGGCCTTGTTAACCTCTGACATTTTAGAGCAACGTATTCAACAATAATGTAATTACCTAAACTGGACTATTATACTGAGTAGGAACTGATATACATTATACACTTTAGCTTCGGTAACAGCAAATGTATGAAAGACAACAATTCCTCCAAATAAGACACTTGTCTACTGCAAAAATAATTAAATCGACACAACAGCCTAACGAATCACTGGAGAATTTTCCGACCGTGCGCTATTTAACGCTGAGCAGGATATGAATTAAATTGTTCTTTCCAAATTATCTATTTACAAGGTACGCTGATGGGTGAACTAATTAGGCTACAGTCAGGTCTCCACAATATTTAAAGGGCTCCACATTATGATTTAATTTTCTTTGGTACAATAAATATTATGCAAGGGCGCCTTTCGATTAAATATGTTTTTCCTATCATGTTAAACCTATATACAGTTAAGTGGATTGTTCATTAAATCTGTTTCCAACCTTATTTACAGTAGAATGGACTGTGGGGTAAGTGTTTTGTTCCTACCATGCACTATCTTTCTTTAAATCAACCCCAATACTACTTCGGTAAGAAGAAAAGTAAAATCGACTTTAGCAGGAATTGAACTCAACATATGTAAGTTAGTAACTAAATATCACAAGCTAAATATTGCCCAGTCCTCTACACATTCAACAATTAGTACCTTCAAATAATTATTTCTACGTTAGGCACAAGGCCAACAATTTGAAGGGGAGGGAAAGTCGATTGAATCGACCCCTGTGCATTACTGGTGCTTTATTTTACCGACCCCTTAAAAATGAGGATGGAAAAGCGTGGTGATGTGTAAGCGATCGGAAATTTGTGAATTCCTATAATTGTATATGACAACCCTGTGACACGTGACAGTATTAGTAACTATAAGTCAAGAAAGGTGCTAATGATGGTAAAGGTGGTGGAGTTGGTGGCTATAACTAACCTCGGCGTGATTTGAACTCAGATCATAAAGGGCCGTAACTCTACGCTGCAAAGCATGGCACCCGACCCTCAACCGATACTGCTAATCCACCGTCCTTCTACTTTAGGCACAAGGCCAGCAATTACCCAGTGCATTACTGGTACTTTATTTTATCGACCTCTACTGATACAAATAATGTACAATAAGAGAATAGTAGCCAGCTCCATGTCAAGCATTTATCTATTATTCTGTTGTTCTGTTCTCTAAGCTATTTTTCGTTTGTGTGTGACTGTGTGAGTTCGTATGCGATGGCATGTATGTGGACGTGCCATTATATATGTGAAAAGGGGCGGTGGATTGGCAGTATCGGTAGAGGGCCGGACACCATGCTTTCCAGCATAGTTACGTCCCTTTACGATCTGAGTTCAAATCCTGCCGAGGTTGACTTTGCCTTTCATCCTTACGGGGTCGATAAAATAAAGTACCAGTAATGCACTGGGTAATTGCTGGCCTTGTGCCTAAAGTAGAAACAATTATTTATGTGACTGTGTTTGAGTTTATGTGCGCATGTGAGACTATGCGTGTAAGTGTGCGGTTTTATGAGTGTGACTGTGAGTTTTTGTGTGATTATACGTATGTGTATGTATGCGTTTGTGTGTGTAGGGGGGGGGGGGTTATACTGTTTGCGAGTATACATGCACATCTGAGTTTATTTGTGTGTTTATGATTGTGTCAATTTATATACAAGTGTACGTTGTGTGCGTGTGTGTGTGTGTGTGTATGTGTGTGTATGTGTGTATGTGTGTGTATGTGTGTGTGTGTGTGATGGGAAGAGAGTATTTGCACGTGTGTGTATGTCTATAAGTGTTTTTGTGTATTGGAATTTTACAGGATTATAGGCACACGTCACACACGTGCCATTTGTCACGCCCACCGCCACCACCACCAACACCGCTGCCAAAACCACGACTGACACCAACATAGCTACTACTACTACTATACTGTTATTGTTAGCCTCACCACTACCACCCACCCCACCATCATTACTGATTCAAGCACCATAGCCACCACCACCACCACCACCACCACTACAAGCACCATAGCCACCACCACCACCACCACCACCACTACAAGCACCATAGCCACCAACGCCACCACCACCACCACAACCACTACAAGCACCATAGCCAACGCCACCACCACCACCACCACCACCACCACCACCACCACCATAGCCACCAACGCCACCACCACCACCACTACAAGCACCATAGCCACCACCGCCACCACCACCACCACCACAAGCACCATAGCCACCACCGCCACCACCACCACCACCACAA
>OZ024743.1:4830698-4850698 GCA_964016885.1 Eledone cirrhosa
ACCTGAACATAACTATACACACTAACCACAAACACACACACGCATACGCACACACACACACACACACACACACACATAAATATACATAGAGAAAGCCACAGACTTTCAACCACATATCTATACATACAAATGTGTATACATACTCAAATACTCATGCATACAGTAATTGTTTCTACGTTAGGCACAAGGCCAGCAATAACCCAGTGCATTACTGGTACTTTATTTTATCGACCCGGTAAGGATGAAAGGCAAAGTTAACCTCGGCGGGATTTGAACTCAGACTGTAAAGGGCCGTAACTATGCTACAAGCATGGCGTCCGACCCTCTACCGATACTGCCAATCCACCGCCAATAATGGTTTCCTATATAGACACAAGGCCAGCAATTTGGGGGCAGGGGAAAGTCGATTAAATCGACCCCAGTGCGTGACTGGTACTTTATTTTATTGACCCCCCCCCCCTCGTAAGGATGAAAGGCAAGGTTAACTTCGGATTTGGACTCAGATCATAAAGGGCCGTAACTCTATGCTGCAAAGCACGGCGTTCGATCCTCTATCGATACGGCCAATCCATCGCCATTTCATGCATACATTAATGATAGCAAACACACGCACAGAGAGAGAGAGGGTGGGGATAAAGAGAGAGGGGGGAATAAAGAGAGTGGGAGAGAGAGGGGGGAGATAAAGACAGAGGGAGGGAGGGAGAGAGAGAGAGTGTGTCTCACGGAAACGGAAACAATTACCAACACAGGCAAACATGACAGGAACTCATGTATATTGAAACACTCACACTCTCAGACATACGAAGATAGCCATTACACATACATACACACACACACAGACACACACACACAGACATACACACACAGACATACACACACAGACATACAGACAAAAAGACACAGGCATATACACACACACACACAGACATACACACACATACACACAGACATACACACACAGACATACACACACAGACATACACACACGGACATACGAAGATAGACATTACACATACATACACACACAGACATACATGCACAGACACACAGACATACACACACAGACACAGGCATATACACACACACACAGACATACACACACAGACATACGAAGATAGACATTACACATACATACACACACACACATACACACACATACATACACATACATACACACACAGACATACACACACATACATACGAAGATAGACATTACACATACATACACAGACATACATACACACACAGACATACACAGACATACACAGACATACATACACACACATACATACACAGACATACATACACACACAGACATACACACACAGACATACACAGACATACATACACACACAGATATACACACACAGACACACACACACACACATACATACACAGATATACACAGACATACACACACAGACATACATACACAGATATACACAGACATACATACACACACAGACATACACATACAGATATACACACACAGACATACACACACAGACATACATACATACACAGACATACACACACAGACATACACAGACATACACACACAGACATACATACACAGACATACATACACACACAGACATACACACACAGACATACACAGACATACATACACACACAGACATACACATACAGATATACACACACAGACATACACATACAGATATACACACAGACATACACACACAGACATACATACACAAACACACACACACAGACATGCACATACATACATACATACATACATACATACACATACAGACATACACATACAGACATACATACACAGGCATACACACACAGACATACACACAGACATACACATATACACACAAGCATACACACACACACAGACATACACACACAGACATACACATACACACACAGACATACACACACAGACATACACAGACATACATACACACACAGACATACACATACAGATATACACACACAGACATACACATACAGATATACACACAGACATACACACACAGACATACATACACAAACACACACAGACATGCACATACATACATACATACATACATATACATACAGTCATACACATACAGACATACATACACAGGCATACACACACAGACATACACACAGACATACACATATACACACAGGCATACACACACACACAGACATACACACACAGACATACACATATACACACAGACATACACACACAGACATACACAAACAGACATGCACACACAGACATACACATATACACACATACATACACAGACATACACACACAGACATACACATATACACACAGACATACACACACACACAGACATACACATATACAGACATACATACACATATACATACATACACATATACAGACATACATACACATATACAGACATACATACACATATACAGACATACACATATACAGACATACATACACATATACAGACATACATACACACACAGACATACACACACAGACATACACATATACACACAGACATACACATATACAGACATACACATATACAGACATGCATACATACACAGACATACACATATACACACAGACATACACACACAGACATACCCACACAGACATACACACACAGACATACCCACACAGACATACAGACACAGACATACCCAGACAGACATACACACACAGACATACACACACAGACATACCCACACAGACATACCCACACAGACATACACACACAGACATACCCACACAGACATACACACACAGACATACCCACACAGACATACACATATACACACAGACATACACACAAAGACATACCCACACAGACATACACACACAGACATACCCACACAGACATACCCACACAGACATACACACACAGACATACCCACACAGACATACACACACAGACATACCCAGACAGACATACCCACACAGACATACACACACAGACATACCCACACAGACATACCCACACAGACATACACACACAGACATACCCACACAGACATACCCACACAGACATACACACACAGACATACCCACACAGACATACCCACACAGACATACACACACAGACATACCCACACAGACATACCCACACAGACATACACACACAGACATACCCACACAGACATACCCACACAGACATACACACACAGACATACACACACAGACATACAATACACCTCAGATTAACTCGAAAATACAAACAAGCACAACTGATTTACCTTCACTAGTTGTTGTTTTTCAGCATCTCAGCCTCATCCTGTAAATCTATGTGGCTAGGCACTCCAGCCTGATCATGTCCTTATTTTATCTACCAAACAACCCGAGTCGAACGCTGAATATCGAAAAACATAAGTAAATGCCCTCAGACAAGGTCTGGTGAGCCAACAAGAGACCCGTAAGTATCTGACACCCCCTCCGGGCTATTTCACTAATAGTTATTTCTTGAGTTTCGTTATATGCTCTACTCTACATCGAGTTTTCTTTGGACGGCTTCATAGCATAAGGTTTTTTGTGTGTGGTTATTTGTGAAGTTATTTGTGAGGTTATTCGTGAGGTTATTTGTGAAGTTATTTGTGAGGTTATTCGTGAGATCATTTGTGAGGTTATTCGTGAGGTCATTTGTGAGGTTATTCGTGCTATTAGAAGAGATTGCTAGCCCCTCACTCTACCTTTCTCTATATCTAGAGAGATGGTTGGAGTAAATGGTCTACCATAACCCTTCTCGCGGTGCAACGCGGTTAACTCAGAAAAAGAGAGGAGTTGAAAAAGAAAGAGTAGGAGAATCATCGATCTCAGTATTTCATTAGTTTTTCATCGATCCTCGAAAGGATTAATGGCAAATTTGACCAACGCGATTCCAACTCAAAGCGCAGATAAAAGACATTCACCACCTTGTAATTATTTTAACAATCAGCAAAAGATGGGAATCCAGTTTAATCTCGGCTGGATTTGAACTCGGAACGAAACTAAATATTGTTAGGCGTTGAATCCGATGCTGTACCATTTCTGCCTCTCAACGTGAGAACAATTATATTCTCTAGTGGATTCCGTGTAAATGTCATGACAACACGTCTCCCTCGACACCTTCCGGGGAAACGCCTTCTCTATTCTGTCCGCCGGGGCCACTGGGTGGCTAGCGCGTGGGCCCCCATTTGCTCATAATACTGAGAGATTGAGAGAGCATATGAGTGTCATGTTTTAGAGAGAATGTAGTTGAACCTGCATACGTGTGTGTGTGTGCGTGTGATTATGTGTGTGTGTGGATATGCGTGCGCATGTGTGTGTGAGAGTTTGATTCCATTGTGCTCGGATATGGTGTATATGTATAATTATTTACCCTCACCACATTAATACTTATATTTTTACTAAAATCAATATTCTTGTGTCTATTTTGTAGATATTCATATCATTGTTTCATTATGTAAAAAGTTTTCGATTATGTCTTTGATTTCGTTCTAAAGTTAAGGTTGTTTAGATCGTAACACTCGAACACACGAACATCGTGACAAGGAGCATAATATTATAGATATCTCTTTCTAAATCTGGCACAAGTCTATGAAATGTGTAGCAAAAGTGTTATATTTGATTGGACCGGGCCAACTTCTTGTTGTGTATGACAAAACAACGTCGCCTCCTGTAAGGAGTTGAAGTCAGAAAGTAAAGGGTTATGATTAAACACCGAAAGGCATACGGTGCAGAACTGCTCTACCTTATTTCGAATATTAAATATTTCTAGCCTCGGCTGAGTGTTTAAGAAGTTTGCTTTGAAATCATGAGATCTTGGTTTCTATCGCAGAGATAGCATCATGAGTGTATTTTGTCATAGAATCGGGTCGACTAGTGAGTGACATTAGATAGACTGAAACTGACAGATGGTTTGTATCTATAATTCAAAAGGCCAGACTTATACACGGTGCCACGCTGGTTTTTCATGAGAATTGATTGATTATATTAAGAAAATGCATTATTTGTTGGCAGTATCGGTAGAGGGTCGGACGCTATGCTTTGACGCATAGAGTTACGGCCCTTGCCATTCTGAGTTCAAATCCCGCCGAGGTTAACTTTGCCTTTCATCCTTACGGGGTCGATAAAATAAAGTACCAGTAATGTACTGTGCCAAAAAGTAATGTGCCAAAAAGTAGGAACAATTATTTGGCATACCCAACCAATGAGTTGAAAATTGAAAAAACAACTAAAATAATCATCGTCGAAACCAACAGAGATCCATTTATTAACCTCTGCAGAAGGTCGACACCTCCATTTAACGGTTTGATAATAGTGATTTCTAACAACCACAAAGCCACACCCCATAGGGAATAAAACAGTCGAGTTTACTTAAATTGATTCAGTACCTGACTAGTAAATATTTTATCAACCCCGGAATGATGAAAGACATTTTGTTCAAAGGTCTTAGAAATTAAGCATAGACAATGATGATGATGATGATGATGATAATGATGATGATGATGATGATGATGATGATGATGATGATGATGATCATCATCATCATCATCATCATCATCATCATCATCATCATCATCACACCAGTGTTTGGGTGGGGGGCACCAGACTGATAATAGCTGTTCAAGATTGGAGTCTCGCAACTAGATCCTCTCACCACATCATCAAGGAGAAATTGGCCAATAACAATAATTGTCTTTAATATGAGCACAAGAATTTGGAGATGGGTGGATTAATTAATTAAATCTACCTCAGTATTTTTGACTGATACTGTATTTTATCGACCCAGGATGTTTGAAAGACAAAATTAACCTCGGGGGAGGGGGGGGTTGAACTCAGAATGTAAAGAACCACAACTAAATATTTCAATAATTTACTTTATTGGACAGAAAGGGCAAAGGTGCTTGAAGCACTTCAATAGCGAAATACAGAGGAAAACAACAAGTGTGGGGTGGTGGGGAGTTACATCGAGTAAAAGAATGAAATCAACAATAGCAATAAAAACACATTAATAAACAGGTAATAATTGTTTCTATTTTTGGCACAAGGCCAGCAATTTTTTGATTAAATCAACCTCAGTGCATTACTGGTACTTTATTTTATCAACCCCGTAACGATGAAAAGCAAAGCTAATCTCAGCGGGATTTAAACTCAGAACGTAAAGGGACGTAACTATGCTGCAAAGGATGCTCTCTGGCGCTCTACTGATTCTGTCAATCCACCGCGCTAATAACGATTATAAAAAGAAACAACACAGAAGAAAAGGGGAACAAGGATCCAAAATGTGGCACCTCGGTCCCATGGGCCGTAATAATGTTACATAAAGGTTAAATGAAGCACGGGACCCTTGTACATGCTGGGTTCATTGCAAATACTACACATACTACTAGATCAATCCGACATTACCCGCACACAACCATAGATTGCACTCACACACACAGCAAATACTACACATACTACTAGATCAATCCGACATTACCCGCACACAACCATAGATTGCACTCACACACACAGCAAATACTACACATACTACTAGATCAATCCGACATTACCCGCACACAACCATAGATTGCACTCACACACACAGCAAATAATGGTTTCTGATTTAGACACAAGGCCAACAATTTTGGAGAGGAGAAAGTCGATGAAATCGACCCAGTGCATTATTGGTACTTTATTTATCGATCCCGTAAGGATGAAAGGCAAAGCTAACCTGAGCACGTAAAGGACCGTAACTCTATGCCGCGAAGCATGGTGGCCGGCGCTCTACCGATACAGCCAATGATTTCTAATGTTGGCACAAGGCCAGCAATTTAGGCGATAGGAAAATCTATTATATCCCAGTACTTGAATGGTACTTTATTTTGTTGACCTCTGAAGAATGAAATGCAACATTGACCTTTAGAAGGTAAAGTGTTTGGTAGAAATCCTGCCAGATATCCAGAAGCAAGTGGTAATAATAACCAGCTTCGTGCCGAGCACTTTCTCTGGTTCAGGCTACAAGGTGAACGTGTGTTTTGGTGTGTTGTGGAGAATATATGCATGTGAGTGTCATGTTTTTGACAGAATGCGTGTGTGTGCGTGTGATTGTGTGTGTGTGTGCGTGTGATTGTGTGTGTGTGTGTGTGTGAGTGTGCGTGCGCATCTGTTTGTGTGAGTGTGAGTGCATGCGTATTTATATCAGTGTTTGCGTGTGTCTTTGTACATGCGAGTGTTTTGGTGTCTATCGAAATTTTTTATTGTTTAAGAGACGACACGCGTCACTCGCCACGAGTCACATGTCACACTAATTCTCATTAACTGCTTACATATACAGAGATACAAACGTATGCATACATACATAGAAACACACATTCATATATATATATATATATATATATATATATATATATACATGCATAAATAAATACTTAAAAACATGTACACACATACAAACTTACACACACATACACACACATCGTATACAAACATACAACGCTCGTATACAAACATACCCACACAGTGGCACGCGCGTGCGTGTGTAACGTATATCTATTTACTTTATTGTTGTTGCTGTTGTTGTTGTATAGTAAAGGTGAAAGAATACCCATGTATTATTTCAACCACGTGTCTCCATTTATCATAAGAAAAGTGATGCTCTTCAGGAAGACAGCACTAATCACCGTCTTCCTTCTTCCACCCCGGGTCCCCGTACACATAGCTCTTGATGAAAGAAATGAACCGTTACAAGGCAAAGAAGAGGCAGAAAGTGGGCGTTGTTGTGCCGCTGCCACTATTAGTGTCCATAAGATGACAATGGATGATGACAAAACAATAACAACAACAACAATGCTACATTGAATACAGAAACGACATTAACAGTAACAACAAGGACGGACACTTGTTGAATATAAGAGTATTAACAGAATGAACCACACAGCATGATGTATAGTAATAGTGACGATGTTGTAGTTGTGGTGATAGTAGTAATCATGGTGGGAGTCATGGCTGTCTTCGTCGTAGGGGTGTTGTTGTTGTTGTAGTAGTTTGTTTTGATGTGGCTACTATTTCTTTTTGTGGGTGTTTAGTTATCCTGTTGTATACGACAGAAGTTTATATATAACATATAACGAATGAGAGAATGGCATTTCGTTGGATCACGCAAATCATAAGAAATGTGTTGTTAGGTTAAAAAGGTGGAAATCTACCCGAAGTCCGGATCTTATCCTTGTTCCATTGGTATTAAGCGACTGGGGGTACAAGATGGGTTACTGGGACACATATTGTCGGTACTCATTTCAGCTGCGTAGACTAAATCAAAGTGAAATTAAGTATTTTACTCAAGAATACATGCTGCCCTGTCCAGGAGTCGAACCCATGACATTGCAATCCTTAACCACTTTCTTTGATAACATACCCTAACCACTTTCTTTGATAACATACCTTAACCACTTTCTTTGATAATATACCCTCTTACGCAAGAAAAAAGTACCAGCGGTCTAGGCGGTGGTCTTAAACAGTCTAACGGTCTTTCTGTACGAGAGTTTTCGTCTAACTCGGTGGTTCTCAACTGAGATCCATATATAGTTTCAGGTGGTCCACGCAAGAAAAATAGTAATTTGGGGGTCCACAGTAGTATACTAGAGAGCCATGAAAAATAGTTGCTTTAGAAATATATATTTCAAGACACTATTTGAAGCGTTAGAGGAAGAAAATAAATTAAAACAATCAAAAAAGTCTTCACGGTAAGACTAACAAACATTTCGTCGACAACCTATATCGTATAAATTAATACAGTGTAAGGAAGCCAGGTCCGAACGCAAAGGAGCCGAGCTCCAACTGTCATCGACTCCATCTTTCTCGCCCTCCCCAACTCTGACTATTATGAGAAAATGAGGTCCCACGCGCTGGCCGCCTCAGGGCCCCGGCGGAAAGAATAAGAAAAGTTAAACAAAGAAGTTGGTAAAAATAATTCTCTAGGGAATTAATAGAAATTAAAAGGAATGTTAATGAAAGAAGACAAAACCAATGCTAACAATAGCAATAGTAAAAGCAACAGTAATGACAAAAATGCTATGAGGGTTCGCCAGAGCAAAATAGGAAACAGAAGAGGCCATAGATGAAAAAAAAAATTTCAGAACCATGCGCACTTCGACTCAAGGGGATAATGAAGTCCCTTGACCAATGTCTCACAACAGTGCTTGCAAAGTGTACCTAAACCTTTCTGTTGCCATAGGATATCCATACATGCATGCAAACATGTATGGATATATCTATGTGTATATGCATGTATGTATGTGTCCATGTATGTATATATCCACGTATGTATATATATATCCATATATGTATGTATGTGGGAGGGCGTGTGTGTGTGTGTGTGTGTGTGTGTGTGTGTGTGTAAGGGATGCTGAAAGGTTTCTGGCTTTGGGTAAAAGAAAATACAGGCGGATCAGTTAATTTTGATTTCGTTCAACATATTACCCTCTCAGATTCACATAGTTATTGCAGTGGTCCTTCAGTTTTTCTAAGCCCTGTAAAAAGAACTCAGAAGGTTGGTCTTTCAACCAAGCCTCTGTAGTAGCGATCAAGCCAGAAACGTGTCAGTACCCCCTCGTATTTGCTTCTACGTATATGTATTTATTGCTTTTCATTCTTTTTCGATTGCTTAATAAGTACCAATCCAGCCTTGTGGCTGGTTTTTCCTCTGTCTGTCTGTTTGTCTCCTCCACCTCTAACTCTCTCTCTCTCTCCTTCCCTTCTCTCTCCATCTTTCTCCGGAAGAAAGCGCATGTGTTCCAGCCTGGAAAGGGGTGGGGACACGCCATGTGTTATGACGGCACACCTACGACTCCATCTAGAGTTAAGAGAGCCAACATAACTTTTTATTTTATTTCGTGTAAATGTGTGTGTGAGTGTGCATGTGTGTGTGTGTGTGTGTGTGTGTGTGTGTGTGCGTGTGTGTGTGCGTGTATGTGTGTGTGTGTGTGTGTGTGTGTGTGTGTGTGTGTGTGTGTGGTGTGTGTGTGTGTGTGTGTGTGTGTGTATGTGTGTGGTGTGTGTGTGTGTGTGTGTGTGTGTGTGTGTGTGTGTGTGTGGTGTGTGTGTGTGTGTGTGTGTGTGTGTGTGTGTGTGTGTGTGTGTGTGTGTGTGTGTGTGTACGCCTTTAATCTTTTGCCTCTTCCAGCCATCCGGCTGTGGCCATGCTGGAGCACGGCCCTTGTATGTATAAATATATCAAGCATTTATTGAGTTGGATGTTTCAATGATCAAACTACGGAGGGTTTATGGCCGAAGCCGACGAAGGATCCATCATATAAACAATTGAACCTGACTGAATAAAACCTAAACTACACACGTTATCACTGAGTAGGTTCTAGATGGGTCGTCGGACACACGAGTAAATTGTACTTGATGACCACTGAGCGATCTGTCCAAACTGCTGCCATTGTCGCTGCCGCTGTTAATGATGATAAGGAGGGCTAAAGTAATAGCAGTAGTAGTAGTAGTAGTAGTAGGAGGAGGAGGAGGAGGAGGAGGAGGAGGAGGAGGAGGAGAAGAAGAAGAAGAAGAAGAAGAAGAAGAAGAAGAAGAAGAAGAAGAAGAAGAAGAAGAAAACAAAGTTGACATTGACAGGATTTGAACTCAGTACGTAAAGAGACCGAACTAAATGCTATGAAATATTTTATCTGCCATTCTACCAACCCTACTCTTATTGGTATTAATGGTTTCTGATTTAGGCACAAGGCCAGCAATTTGGAAGAAACGGAAAATCGCTAGAACTGATAAAAGAGATTCTGTTAGAATAATTGTTTCTACTTTTGGCACAAGGCCAGCAATTATCTCAGTGCATTACTGGTACTTTATTTTATCGACCCCGTAAGGATGAAAGGTAAAGTTAACCTCGGTGGGATTTGAACTCAGACCGTAAAGGGCTGTAACTCTATGCTGCAAAGCATGGCGTCCGAACTTCTACCGATACTACCAACTGGTAGCATAATGGATAGAATATAGCTGTCCTTGTTCTGTACTAGGTCATCTCTGCTCGAGCAGACTTATCATCAAAGGCGTTTCAATCGTGACCATCCCGTTTTTTCCTATATAAAGGATTATAAATAATGAAAGTGGTGGATTTCATGATGGTGTTGGCGGTTGTGTGGATGTTTGGTGTTGTGGTGAAAGTTGAGATGGTGGTAGCGGTGGTGCTTGTAGTAATGGTGGTGGTGGTGTTTATGGTTGTTTTCATCGACGCTACCGTTGTAATCTTTGTGGTAGTGATGCAGTTTTCATATTGTAGTGAAGAGATATTTGTTGTGAAGTTTCAGTTATTTGTACTACTGTTGTAGTTGTAGTTGTTGTTGTTAGTGAGTGAAAGTGGTGGATGTGATTTGTGTAGTTTGGAGAGGGTGTGGCTGCAATTATCTTGTTAATAGATTCATTCTGTTCAGGTGATATAAGTTCAAGTAGTGGCACCCTATGGACAAAAACATGGTCCACTGAAACGTGCCATAATCAAGCAGACCAGGAAGCCAAATAAACTTCAGGGCTTAGTCTAATACATACTTCACACATCAATGAATGCCACCTCCCAGCCCGATTTGCTGTCCTTCTCCGCCTCCCATCTTCCTTACGTCTCGTATAGTTCCATTCTTTTCTCTCTTCCTCACTCTTTCTTTCTTTCGTATGTATGTATGGATATATGTATGTATGTGTATCTATGTACGTATGTGCGTATGTATGTATGTATGTGTGTGTGTATGTATGTATGTGTATATATGTACGTATGCGTGTATGTATGTATGTATGTATGTATGTATGTATGTATGTGTGTGTGTATGTATGTATGTGTATCTATGTACGTATGCGTGTATGTATGTATTATGTGTCTATGTATGTATGTATGTGTATCTATGTACGTATGCGTGTATGTATGTATGTGTGTGTGTGTGTGTGTGTATGTGTGTATGTGTGTATGTATGTATGTATGTACGTGCGTGTGTATGTACGTATTATAAATATATATATATACATGTATAGTGTGTATGTGATTCAGTGAATTGCTGCTGGTGGTACTAAAATGAACACTCGATACTCATGCAGAGTGTATATATTTAAAAAAAACGATGAAGTTTCGTTTACATGTAGTTAGTTTTATATTGTGTATCGACCTGTTACACACGTTTCGCTGATGATTGACTCAAGGTCAACCATAACGGTTATTGGTTCGACTCCATGATCGACCTGCTCTTCAGACAAGCGATGCAACAAGAAATACAGTGTTTTTGTTGAATTGCTATGTGAAGGCGATCGACGGTCTAAGTTACATATATGACGTCGATACTGTGTAGACTGATTTCTTCCTTGGCATGCCTCAGATATAAAGGTCCCTCGGTGGAATCGACTGTTATTGCATTTGCTTGAGTTCATAGATAGCATCGGGTTGGTATATCCGCTGTATGTTCAAGTTAGGGTACTTAATTCATTTTATTAGAAGCACCTAGTGGTATGTGATTGTCTTTAAAGCATACGTGACTTTGGCTATGTATTTTATGACAAGCGGGTTGTTTGACCGTTGTTGTGTGGCTTATGTGGAATAGGTGACGGTATCTTGGTAATATGCCTACTTGCTGGTTAAAAATGTAGGGGACAGGTGACTGGTTGAGGGTGCAAGCAGTCAGTGTTAGAGCCCCTGGCCTCGGTTACAACGACTTGGGGACACATATAGTTATCCGTTGGCTGTTTATATTATTTTACACGCTAGGTTCCTCGTTGTCGGAATTACACGTGAAATAGTATGACGGGGACAATATTTCAATAGCTATAATTTAACTTTTTCTAATTATTACTTAGTGCATTACTGGTACTTTATTTAATCGAGCCCGTAAGGATGAAAGGCAAAGGTAACCTCGGTTGGACTTGAACTCAGAACGTAAAGATCCAGCGGCATGGATTTATGGCCTTTTACGTTCTGAGTTCAAATCCCGCCGAGGTTACCTTTGCCTTTCATCCTTACGGGGTCGATAAAACAAAGTACCAGTAATGCAATGGGGTTGATTTAATCGACTTTCCCTGTTCCACAAAAATTGTTGGCCTTGTGCCAAAAGTAGAAACATTATTTATAATTTCGTGTTGTTTGGATTGTAATAGATTTCTTATTTGAGTTTTTATTAATTTTCTTCGCGTTATCTGGGTTTGCTTTGGAATCCAGTTTAGAGTTAACACGTGGACGATTCCTATGGTTAGGTTAAGGTGATAAGTGGTTTCTTATCATTTTGTGTAAATTTATATTCGATTTTAATTGATGATTTAATTGGTCATCTTTTTACTGAGCCTGCGGCTTCACTTCGTTATTTTCATCGAGTGTATCGGTCTGTTAAACGGTATAGGGTTTGGATTAGATTAATGAGTGATAAAAGGGCTTTGGGTCATTAAGTGGGATAGTTTTTAGTTTAGGTTAATCTATGATTCCAAGGTTTAGGTTTGATCGGTTTAAATTCTGGCTCCTTGGGAATATATGGTCGAGAGAATACTTCTGGTGGTTGCTGTGATTGTGAGTGGTTGCATGGCCAATGACACAATGGGATCACAGTCACTGCAGATGATTATTGTAGCTATGTAATACGATAGCTGAAGTCTGATGACGCCTGACATACTTATACCAGTAATTGATGAAGGTCGATGCTTGTTTTGCCATGTACAACTCGGGTCTGGTGAATATAGGTACAAGGATTATTTTTACTTGAGTTTGGAGAGGGGATAACTTTGGTTTATTCAAGGTAACGTATTAGACGGTCTTACTTACACGCAAACACACACACACAAACATACACACACACACACACACACACATACTCACACACAAAAACACCCACACACCCACATACACACACATATATTCCAATACATATATATATATATATATATGTGTGTGTGTGTGTGTGTGTGTGTGTGTGTGTGTGTGTGTGTGTGTGTGTGTGTGTGTGTGTGTACGTATGTATATATAACCAGTTTCCTCTCCGTTTGTCCTTCCCATCGCTTAGTAATCTATCCATGTATTTATCTATTCAGCTACGTGTAAATCTTTCTTTTTATCATTCATTCTGGTCGACTAATTGTTTGCTCGTGCCAACGTCGACGACAATGTTTACAGGTGTTTGTACTGGCTTCTGTGACATTATAACTATTCCGTTTGAGCAGGAATTGAAAACGAATCCAAACCAGATTGTCACATCTCGCCGGGTGTTCACAGCGATATTTAAATGGTTTTTGTTTTGTTTTGTTTCTTTTGTTTTTTAATATGGTTTCTTTATTAACCACACAGAGCTTACATTAAGAAAACAATAAAGACGACACAGAACGATACAATGTGTGCGTGCGTGTTTGTGTGTGTGTGTGTGTGTGTGTGTGTGTGTGTGTGTGTGTGTGTGTGTGTGTGTGTGTGTGTGTGTGTGTGTGTGCGTGCGTGCGTGCGTGTGTGTGTGTGTGTGTGTGTGTGTGTGCGTGCGTGTGTGTGTGTGTGTGTGTGTGTGTGTGTGTGTGTGCGTGCGTGCGTGTTTGTGTGTGTGTGTGTGTGTGTGTGTGTGTGTATGTGTGTGTGTGTGTGTGTGTGTGTGTGTGTGCGTGCGTGTTTGTGTGTGTTGTGTGTGTGTCTGTGTGTTAAAAATGTTATAACAGGATCAAAAAAGAAAAAATATTTTTAACATCTAACAAAACAAAAGCCCCAATAGGCGGGGAGATCTCCAAGGGTCACTCAAAAGCAGAAAAACAATTAACATTCAGGGTCATTGTGGACGAGTTCATAGAGTTCATTTGAAATACTAGCTTTGCTTGAGAGTAGAAGGTGATCATAAGTGCTATGTAAACTGTGTCGGTTAGCCAGTTTCAGCTTTCAGCCACAGCAGTTTCGATCATGTAGCTTACGCCCTCGGAAACAAAATGCATGTTTCCTAAAGTTTTCCTTTCTCTTTATCATAAAATCTTAGATCTCAACATACTGTATGAAGTTGCTATTCAGCCGAGTCAATATTCGATTTCAATTCCCAGTCAGGGTATTTCTTGCTTTATTTTGTTAGTGTATGTTATTTTATTTATTTCTCTTACCTTTGAATAAATTACAAATGTCCCAAATTCCTCTGAACCCTGTCTTAAAGAAAAGCACACGGCCGGACTTTTGAATTACATGTACAATCATTCCAATGGACTTCCTCACAGTCTTTTTATTTTGTTTTTAATATTGTTGGAGAGGGGGTTATAAATTGAAACACTCTTTTTCGTGGCGGAATAGTTTTCAATTATTCCGTCTGAGGATGCTGAGATCTAATGAGGGACCGCTACTGTTATGTACTGTTAGGTAATCCAGAACGACTCTGAGTCTGGTCATTGTAGAAACGTGCGTCACGTAATAAACATATGTAAAACTGATCTCTCTCTTCTGATATATATATATATATATATATATGTGTGTGTGTGTGTGTGTGCGCGCATTTGTGTGTGTGTGTGTGTGTGTGTGTGTGTGTGTGTGTGTGTGTGTGTGTGTGTGTGTGTGTGTGTGTGTGTGTGTGTGTGTGTGTGTGTGTGTGTGTGTGTGTGTGCGCGCGTGTGGGAGAGGGGGGAAGAATCATCCAGTACTTTCATAATCAAATTTTCTTGTTCAGCTTCAGGTTAGCACTGATCGAGGAGGCCTATGTTTAAAGGCTTTCCCGTGACTATTCCGTCTTTTCTTATAAATAGGACAGTGTTTTCTAAAACAGTGTGTGGGAGAGGGGGTAAGGGTGATTTGACTGCTACTTCTAGCAGAATGAATCACCACGTCGGGGTGTACTCGATTGAATCTTCTCATTAAACAATCTATAAATATTTTGTCATCCTCTAAAAGTTTAAGTCGAGCCCCTTATGATTTGAGCTCAGAAATAGGAAACAATTGTTTCTACCTTTTTGGCAGAAGGCCAGCAATTACCCAGTGTATTACTGGTACTTTATTTTATCGACCCCGTAAGGATGAAAGGCAAAGTTAACCTCAGAGGGATTTGAACTCAGAATGGCAAGGGCCATAGAAATAGGAAATAATGAAATAATTTCAATATATTACTTTTCTTTTTAAATATACACAACAAAAACACAAACAAAAAGAATTGGAAAAAAATCTCCACACCGGTTTTCAGTGTCACATTTTACAAAAATAAATATTCCATTTCGTATTGTGTACTCCTTACACCAGCTGCACCATACTCTATCTATTAATAAGATAATACTGCTAAGAACACCCGTCTGCATAAACTGCGGACAAAAAAGGGAAGAAAACTAAAACGGAAACGTGCTACGGCATATGATATGCGCATGTGAATACACACGACCTTATTTAAATATCGTTTAAAATAAAGACTACAAAGAGCTATTAGTAATTCTGTATGATCATAGTTGTGTTCGTTGATGAGAGTCTATATTCCGAGTGGAACGAGTTTAGATTTGTCAGTGAGAATGCGTTCAAAATATAGTTGGTTGTTAATTAAATGTAAAAATTACGCTTTAAAAAATATCAAACAATTTTTTTAATTAATAAATATAGTACCACAGTTTCTTTTTTTTTTTTACCTTTGTCCTTGTATCAGACCTGCCAACCTCTAAAACCCCAAACGGGGAGTACCATAAAAAAATGCCCAAAACGGGGAGAAATGAGGGAAATGGGGAGATATTACATAATAAAAGCTATACCCATTTTCACAAGAGAAGACATCTATCACCTACTCCAAAGTGGGTGATAGATGTCAGACAGGGAGAGTTGACAGGTCTATTGTTTGTTTTGGGGTTGTGCAGTATATACCATAACTAAATGTTTCCAGCTTTCTTTCAGACCTGTTCCCGAGAAAAAAGCCAGCAGAAGAGGAAACTATACCAAGAATCAAGAATCAACCAACACCGAATACCTTTTTACTTTGATCATACCTTTTCTTATATAATATTATGTAATAAAATATTTCAATAAAGTTTTACTGATACTGTATGTGTTGTTTCATCTGTGTCTGAAATTTCTGTGTATTCCACAGTTTGTACAAACCCATGTGTGTGTTTATTCTGTGTTTTTATGTCCTTGATTGATAAATATTCTGCCATCGCTCGTGTATCTGGATGTGCAATGAAGTGTTGAATTTTTGTGAGATTGCTAGAAATATGTCATAAGCCCTGACCTAATAATTATCGGTACGTTACTGATTAAAAAAGCCAAAATAAACGGACTGGGGTATTTTATAGCTAAGTTAATAATAAAATAAAAAACAAATAACATATTTGAGTACTACATCAAGTAGTAGTTCTATCAAGCACTATGTCAAGTACAGTTCATATTTTTCAAGCTCAAAATCAATATTTAAAAAAAGACACTAAGTCATCATAATTACATAAATAATGTTCATCAGTCAAAAAGGGATGCGTGTTATACACGAATGCGTGTTATACACGAATGCACGCAATACACGAAAGAATACAATACACGTTCGGTCCATTAATTTCTGTTGCTTCTTATCAATGTCTAGCACAAACGTTATCCTGCACCGTCACACAAATATCTATGTATCTACAGATGAAGTTATCTGACCATATAACTATCTAATATTCTGACTGATTAGCTAACCACCTACCTAGATAATCACCAGGAAGACTTTCCTGGTGATTTCTTTCGAAAGAATCAGTTCTAGTCCTGTAGAAGCCATTTCTATATTAAATTTGATGTTTACACTCTACATTGAGTACCTTAATTACTGTGGTTCCCCTCGATTGAACCCAGGACTCACACACACATCTCTCTCTCTCTCTCTCTCTCTATATATATATATATATATATATATATATATATATATATATATAAGGAAGAGAGACAGTGTGTGTGTGTGTGTGTGAGAGAGAGAGAGAGAGAGAGAGAGAGAGAGAGAGAGAGAGAGAGAGAGAGAGAGAGAAATACTGCATGTATGCATGTATATATACAAATATATACGTGTAAATATTCAGGCAGATACATAAATAGATCGATGAATAAACAGGGAAGCTGACAGATTGTTTACGACTCAATTCATTATACAATATATATAAATGTAAGTCTTATAACTATATAATAAAGCAATAAACCCTGTTCGGCAGCTGTTGTTAGAGTCCTTATTGCTACTCAAACGTAGCTTCAGGTCGAATAGACATGTGATCAAAACTATAATCTTTCCAGATGTGACCATTCCAATTTTTATAGCTACATGTACCAATGACCGTGTTGGTAAGAAGTTTGCATTGTAGACATGAAGTTCCGGGTTCGAACCCTTTGTGCGGAGACTTGTGCAAGCATCTTCTGCTAGAACGTCAGGTTCGGCAATAACTTGGAAGTTCAATTTGGTTTTTGAAGGTTTACGAAAGACCATCGTATGTATGTACGTAAGCAGTGGCGGACTGGCCAGGTTGTCAGGTTGCCAGGTTGCCCAATGGCAAATGGGCCCCATGGGCCCACGGTAGCATTGCAGAGCCCAGTGTAGTATTTTAGGGGCTAATGCTTTGCTTTCAAAATATAACTGAAGTCTAAAAGAAAGAATAAAATTTTTTTTTTAATAAATAAAACAAATTAAGCAAAGCATTTGGTCAACCAATTCCCCAGGGAATTACTGGAAACCAAAATATATGATAGTGCAAATAGCTGGAATCAGTGTTTTTACTATATATATATATATATATATATATATATATATATATATACGTACATACACACATACACACACACACACACACACACACACACACACACACACACACACACACATATATATATATATATATATATATATATATATATATATATATATAGAGAGAGAGAGAGAGAGAGAGAGAGAGAGAGAGAGAGAGAGAGAGAGGTGAAAGACCAAAGGTCATTATTGAAAGTCACTGGATTTCGCAAAATACATAATATTTTTGATTGGAGAAGGGAAGATATTTTTGCGCAAAAATTTGATCGCACTGTTTTGTTTCCACTTAAGTGTTTTTTTTTTAATGTTATTTATTCATTATAAAAATTAAATTATATCATTCTATATGTAGATGGGCTCTCTTCATCTCCTGGCAACCAATATTTTTAGACCCGGTCCCCCACTGTATATATATATATACATACATGTATATATATATATATATATATATATATATATATATATATATATATATATATATATATATATATATACATATATATAATACCAATCATTGTAAGTTTGAATCTTACTGACATACAAAAACATATATATATATGAATAAGGTAACCCCAAGTAGAATATAGTCTAGAATCTAGACTATATTTAGATGAGAAACAAAACGAGGATGTAGTGTATGGAACACCCAAATGATTTAGAAGTCAACCTTAAGTAGGAGCAATAACATTAAGAAAGTCATGAACGACACCACATCATTTTGAATTGAAAATGTTGAAAGTAGGTTTATAAGTATGAATTTTCACTAGATTTTCGTAGCTGTCTCAGTGGCCTAGCGGTAGGTACTAGAGACAGTGGAATCCTGGTCGAGAGGTACATGTAATCTTTTTCAGTTTTTATTTTACAACCCATTGAAAAAAACTGAAAAGGTTTACCGGGAACCCTACTCCCGACCACGATCGAACTTCAGACCAGGATCACCACCGTCTATGATTCCTCCAACTAGGCCGCCGAGAAAGCTACAAGAGTATAATGAAAATTAATAATTATAAACCTACTTTCAAAATCAAAGTTAAAAATGATGTGGTGTCGTTCATGGCTTTCCTAGAGCTATTATATTTAGGGTCGGCTTATTAATCTTCTGGCTCTTTGGTAACAACCTTATTATTCCTATGTGTGTTTAACTGTTGAATTAATTTAATTTGATTATTTTAACAAACAAATAATATATATATATATATATATATATATATATATATATATATATAATTGTTTCTACTTTAGGCACAAGGCCAGCAATTACCCAGTGCATTACTGGTACTTTATTTTATATACCCCGTAAGGATGAAAGGCAAAGTCAACCTCGGTGGGATTTGAACTCAGAT